>JAQIUQ010005109.1:0-226804 GCA_030378365.1 Hybognathus amarus
GGTTACGTATTGCTTGTTAGCATTAAAATCTATTTGACCACCAATCCTACTCCTACCCTAAACCTACCCAGTTCAGCAATCTCCTTAAAACTAACATGTCAACAAACTACAATTATAAAGAAAAACATAACTAAACAAGCAAGTAGGAGACCACAATAGCAATTTATTTATTGCGAAAATGTCAAAACCAATACCAAAAGCCGTTACACATGATTGAAGCGTTGCAGTAGCAGTTCTCTGGCAGTATTGTAATAAGTTTTGTATGAAGTACAGATCAGAAATGAAATTACTAAATGAAAATGTTAATCTGGCTTCGATTCGCGCTTTCTCCATTTCAAATGATTAACCAACGTGTCACAGTCCTTCATGTCACTGTGTCGACGGAGCAGGAAGAGCCAATGAACGTTTGATATTACGTGCAGTAAAATATGATGTATCGCTTCTAAGGGCGCATTTTTTTGAATTTGAATCATTACGCAGGGTTTGACATGTACGGTCGCTGCTGAGAATGGAGACGATCACGACTGGATAAGAGGCTGAATTAGGAGTTGTTTCTTGCATACAACTATGGATTTTAAAGATTTGGATTACATCAAACTAATAAAATTGATGTATTTTGTGAATTTTGTTGTGTTTTATAGGAGAAAACGCTTTATGTGTCTAGAGGTAAATAAACTATTACAAAACGGTTAAACAAGTAACGTTAAAAGAATGTATATTTTAAGGTTTAATATTGTATTGTTTAACACCATGCAGGCGAAATGAGCAAAATGTTAAAATGATTTATATAATTTAGTATTATATCAATAAATGTGACTGAAAACTTAATTAATAAGACAGTGGAATGCAATAGAGTCAAAACATAATGCTACGATATTAATATGCATAAATTGTGAGATACGTACAAATGTGTACCATCGATGATATTTGTTCATACGTAAATAAATGACGTTTTTGTGCTGTCAATACATAAATATTTTAAGTTTTAGTACTGTAAATTATACGTCTGTATTATACGTTTCTGCGCATATAAAACGCAATTATATTATACGTATAATCAGAACAACACTTTACGTACAAATACATACTGTATTCTCATGAGATCACGTTGTTTATGTTCTGAATAAACATGTATTGCATTTTATAATTATTGTTTTTTTTCTTTTCACAAATCCAATTAAAAAGGCTAGTGTATTGATAATCAGGCTATCCAGATGAATGAGTGACAACACAGTTTTCTTTTATATATCCCCTTGACTCTACACACTCTCCAGAAGCTAAAACTACTTTTTTTCCCCATTACTGACTGAATTTTTCAGCGATCCATGTTTTCATTATTATTCAGTAGGGGATGCTATTACACATCTTCTGATACAGAATCTACGGGTCAAAACATAGAAGAAGATGAAACACGTGATAGAAGAATGCTTATGCGAATGTAAATTAACGCAAACATCAAAAATGAAACAGCATATATACTGCCAAACATTACTGAATGAATTGTCGAACCCAAGAAGAGGAAACGACTGAAGTTTTGGGGGTGTTGACGTACCAACGCATATCTCATCCCAAGGCGTCATATATGACGCTTTTGCCAAAGTGTAGACATCCAACGCACATGGCACCCTTTAGCGTCAATATAACACGCACAGTTAGGGTTAGGGTTAGACCACTAGGAGGCGCCTTCTGCCCCATATAAATCTGCATCTCATATTGACGCTAAAGGGTGCCATGTGTGTTTGATGTCTACGCTTTGGGAAAAGCGTTGTATATGACGCCTTGGCTCGATCTACTTTTGATCATCGTTCTGAATCCCATCCAGACATAGTCTTTGACAAAAACTATTTCTATGATGTTATGCTCACATAAAAAAGTTGCAAGTATACTTGCAGTATAAAACAACTAAATTAGTAGTTTACTGAGTATACTTTAATGTGTACTTTCATAAACTAAAAATGTGCTACAAGTATAGTTGGTAAACTATCATTATAAGTACTACTGTCACTTGTAGTACAGTTGCAGTACAAACAAAAATGTAGTTTTAAAACAGTTATGTACTCAAAATCTACAACTGTTATACTTAAAATATTCTTAAAAGCATACTTTTATACACTAAAAAGGATACCTAAGAATACCTTCGAACTTTACTAATGTCACAGAACATGAAACGCTCTAAAACTAGGATATACAGTAGGCTTTTAATACCAATATTATGGAAATAGACATATGAGTAAAACACACGATTATGTTAACAAGAATTGACAAACACTAATGGAGAACTGAAGGCATAAGCATGACCAAACAAAGGGAACTTATAAGTTGATTTAACCAGAAAGGTGCATTAAATAAGTAACTGAATGGAAAACTAGGTGACAGGACAGAACCCATATACACAATGAAGAGGGGAGCACAAATTAGCAGTTTATTAAGGCAAAAGTCATATATGTTCCCCAAACTAAAGTTTGACTGAAAGTGGATTTTTTTTTTTTTTACATAATAACATTTAAAGGCAAGACACCCCAGGTGATTAGAGTAAATGCAAATAAAAATAGATATGACCATACTTACCCAGTTGATTGATTACATTAAAAATTGCAAAAACATGTTTGTATTAGTTAAATGTTATATTCAAATATGCAAATGAGGCATTATTTAATTTTGCACTCAATTGGATAGACCTACCAGACCAATCCAACCAATCAATCCAACCAACCAATCAGAGCAACGCAGTAAGTGACATATGTGGAACTACGCATAGTTTTCAACAGAACTCAACTTGCACGCACGTGGAAGAAGTAGTAAAATAATGAGTGTTGATTCTTTTACTTGGTCTTCCATGAGTCGTCCAAAGGAGAAACTCACAACGACCACAGGGTTTTCATTGCGTCCCATCTTCTTAGCGAGCTGATAAATGAAACGGTTGCTGAATCCCATAGAAAGGACGGCAAACACATCTTTCCCATCGACAAATGCCTTGATTGCAGTTCTCTGTTCGTCTTTTAAAAATTAATGTGCTGTTGATTACTTTTACAACAGACGTGGTAGCAGAATCTATACATCTCAGTTCTCCAGCTGCAGTCATCTTGGAGGGAAATCATTTCAACCCAAGCGTTCTTTGATAAAGTGATGATTGCATAACTGCAGATCATCTGTCCTCGTATAAAGCCAGCCCAGGCAATTCCATTGGCCTGACGATTTCTGAACCGATCATAATTACTCCTCAATGATCAAGTCCAGACTGAGGCCACGTTTACACAAAGCCGGGTATTTAGCAAAATTAATATTTCCCCCTCTCCGTTTTCAAAAATAACATAGTTTACACACCCGCATAAATACGCCATTGAGCGCCATCATTACTATGCCAAACCTAAAAGGCAGCAGTGTAGGGGTTAAGGATAAAGCCATGCAAGCCAATCAGAATCCTCAGAATCGACAAGAGAGAACCTAAAACGCCGTTTCTCCCAGTTCACACGACAACAAATATCCAGTGTTTTCAAAAATCTCCACTTTGCCCGGAGTTTTCAGTGATAAAACGGCGTTTCGTGTAAATGAGAGGGCAAAAAGCAGAGAAATATCTGCGTTTTCCCATCGTGTAAACGGGGCCTGAACTTCCGAACCAAAAAATGTTGTGGGGTTCGGGCTGGCATCAAGGCTAGAACATTGGATGAAGTCAGGTTCAAAAATCTTGTTTTACAGTTTGACCTAGAGTCAAAGGTTTTTACAGAGGGCTTTTTGGATTTCTCTTTTTCTCCACCTGATGAGGCAACTAATTATGAGTGGTCCGCTGATGACAGTAAACAGTTTATGTTGCCATTTTTCCAGTTCTGGGCTACTAATGGTGCGTAAATAAATACGTACGTCATCAATGTAGACAAAACAAATGTTTCCACACATTATCCTAAAACACTCTCCATTAGCCTCTTGAAAGTTTCTGGGGCATTCTTTTTTTGGAACAGTCCTGATGGAGGCAGTTTTTGGCTTGCTTACTTTCTTGATCCATGCTCACCTGCCAGTAGCCACTGTTAAGATTAATGGTGGAGAAAAACGTCCACTCCAGACTATGACTCCATGATCTCTGTGATGTTGGGTAAAAAGTAGGGCTGTGTCGAAAAATTCGATTCACCAATTCTGAATCGATTTTCATATTAATTTCTAAAGATCGATCCGTAACTCAGAGAATCGATTTATTAATAGGCCTACATTTTCCCCGTGAACTTTAACTTGCCGTGAGATCCCTATGTGCGCATTGAAAGCTTTCACTCAGCCCGCACGTTGTTACGACAATGGACTTTGATTCATTAAACCGTTCATTCAACGAACACGTTCAAAAAAGCAGATTCATTAAAATAGATGTAATGAAACAACTTCAAGGTGTTAATTATTTTTAACTTTGAGTTCCACTTGTCAAGGCTCAGCTGAGCAGCAATGCGTCGCATGGGCAACGCTGAAGCTGATGCTTCACTTATTATATGGCATTGATTCAATGCGTGACTCACTGATCATTTATTTCCCCGCGGCTTCCTCGCACTGTGGGATGCTGACCAGCGCTGCTGCTGATGTGCATTTATGGTAAATACCCTTACGTGAATGTTAAAAGGATGATTCGACAACTATTTCGCGTTCCTTTGACACAGGCACGGCAACCTTTCCACGAATACTATGACTTCAAAGACAGACGCAGGTAATCGCACGCGCTCTGCCGATCTCTCTCATTCACTGTCTGTGCGAAGCCTCTGTAGGCTACACATTACCACGATAAATCTCGTTATCATTATGAACTTGTCTAACATTCAATACACATGCATGAAGTTCAAATCAAGAAGTGTATAGCCTTATAAAAAACGTGAATATCACGGTTCCTGCGGTTACTTGCAAGTCGCATCCTGCTGCTATATAGCCTTCCTCTGCGTCCTCTGTCGTCTACACCAGTGCAAGTTTGTGAAAGCTTGTATCAACACGGAAGGGGGATTGTTCTTTACAACAATCAATACTAACATTAATTTGCAGTTGAATGTCTATAGTAATAGTATCAATATGTTGCATAACTACAGTCCTGTAAATAATTCAGGTAACAGCTGGAAAAAATGCTTTTTTCAAAAACAATTATCTAAATTCTCGAAATCGATTCGAATCGTAATCGGATTCGAATAATTATAATCAATTCAAGATCTCGAGAATCGGAATCGAATCGATTCTTGAAATTTGAATCGAAACACAGCTCTAGTAAAAAGTATGCATTATTCTCTGTAATGGCATTTCGGTTTCCTGTTGTCCACGGCAAAACCTGAGGCTTCCATATTTTTTAGTTACCAATGAGCTCCCATCTAGAGAGAGTATGATGGTTCTACGATGCCAGCAGTCAAAATCTCCTTCAGCTGCTCTTTTATGACTGCTTGTTTGGCGGGTATGGTGTTGTATGGTTATTGTTTTATAGGCACCTGGTGGGTGGTATGTGATGTTGTAGCACTTCAGTTCGTCCTGGACTAAAGGTATAAACTAGAGGGACTCACTCAGCCACAGCCATCATCCATCCTGGTTGGTTAGCACTATCCTATGGCGTGCAGAGGGATATTGAAAAGACAACCTTTTATCCCGCCCTCGGATTGAGGTATGCCAATTGTGGAGTTCCCAGACCTAACATCTTGATAGGTCTGGTTTGCCAGGCTAAGTGTGTAACCATAGCGACAAAACAACCAACTTTCGGTTCCTGCACTCAAGCTTATAATTCCGTTTTTAAAAATATTTATGTATTTAAAAGTTGCAGAATGGATTCATGTGGAGACTTTGAAATTGGCAGAGATAGACAGGCAATGCAACACAAAATCTTCACCAACAACAACACTAGTCTGTTTTTTGGTCTCGTGTCTTGGTCTCGACTTGGTCTTGGTCTTGACTCTGTCTTGTCTTGGTCTTGGTCTTGTCTTGGTCTCGATACCCTCTGGTCTTGGTAGTGTCTCGGTTCTCGGTTTAGGAGGTCTTGACTACAAGTCTCAGTGTGAGCACTTTTGTTTTTTTGTGCTCAAGTTTATCAGCAAGGTTAACAATCAGACTGTCGTGGTGTGGAGACATTGTTTTAAGTTCTTGGGACAGTTGACCAATGGTTTTCTCATGGGTTGTCATGTGTTCCATCAACGTGCCCTGGTTTCTTTTAAATTGAACAAGTTGATGCATTTCTTTTCCAGGAGTTGGTAGGATGGCAGGCAAGTACTGCTGTGCCACTGAAGATAGAGTATGAAGGCTCTGGTGATGTACATATCAGCTAGTGTTAAAGTTGCAAACCCTACATGGGTTCCTGTGAAGTTGGTGGTGCTGGCATGAGTGGGAGTGAAGTGGAAAAGAGAGCTGATAATGGAGTGCAGGAGTAGCAATGTCTGGTGGTTCCATCTCCACACAAATTAATGGTGAAGGAGAAGTAGTGGCAGCCATGTTTGACTGTCAATGTATATGTAGTGTGTAAAAATGTAGTGACATGTCAGTTAATGTCTGAAGTAATGCATGAATGTTTGAAAGTAAACAGAGTACCCAACAGATCAGTGTGACATGTTTCTGTCCCAACAATTCACCCCACAATTCAGTTAATTCAGCACCCAAACCACCTGCATTGAGGTAAACATTTGACAGCCAACCATTCTTCAAATGACTACAGCTATCTCCATCAAAACCATCACCCTGGGATCCTACACCAAAAATAAATGATTCTGCAGGAGTAGGTGAAGTTGATGGAAAGATTTCCGATGTTATGAATGTACAAACTCTTCATTGATTGTGTTCATGGTACAAGCATTCAAGTTTACAGGACTGTGAAGTAAGCAAAAGTCTGTTGGCAATCCAACAAGGACATACCCTTTGAAATATCCCTTTCTAATTCGGTTCAGGAAGAGGAAATATGTCAACACAGAAAGAAAATTGTGTTTGTCAAGCCATTTTCCATTGCTTCATCCAAGTCAGCCTGTATGCAATACAATGTTTTGCATGTTGCTGCTGCATAATGCAATGAGACAAACAAATCTAAATACCATCATGGTTTATGAATGTAGCCAACAAATACAAGCACCCACCACTCTCCCGGAAGGTTTTGGCCAAGATATAACTAATATATGGCAGCATTTCTAATACAGTATCATGTTTCTCATAGCATTCATGCATTTGCATACAAATATTCATTGCATTCAAAATCACTGCTGTTAAACATTATTTTGTTCATCGTCACAGCCCTTTTCTTACAATTGCCAAATGTTTTTCTTCTACCATGATATAGTCACCTTTTAATAGTATGTCTAGCAGTTCTTGTCTTTCTAAAGTTTCTGGCATTTTATGTTTAAAAAATTGTGATAGAATTTAGATGGGTGTGAATAATAGCTTCTAAGAGGCCATTCACAGAGAACACATTCTCACATTCCATCTGTGCTGTCTTTTAGCTGTTTGTCTATATTTATTAGATGACTGCATCTCACATCTACACTGGGAACACTACAACAGATTGAGCCTGTCTACCCTGAATGCATCAATGCAAATATTCAAAATACATTTTTGTATTACAAGTATAGAACTGGGAATCCGTTAACTGTAAGAAATACAATGTGGCGAATCCAGTGTAGAGAGCGTCACTGATTATAATGAGTTCTACTTGCTTTGACACAACACAATGTGTTGCTCACGTCCAGTGTGAACAGTGTGTCAATGTTTTTCCAGAGTTTTGCACCAAGAATGGCACATTATTTAACCCTTCGGAGTCACCGATCAGGCTGGCGTGATCAAATCACTTGTCCAGTTTAAGACGTTGAAGCATAAAAACAAAATCACGTTGAGCGCTGCCGTCCACTTCTGTCGAAAGTGCTGACTTGAAATTCTATTTTACTTTTTGTTTTGTGTTGATAGACCAAGTAAAAACGGAGATGTGATCATTTAAACTTTATATAAAAAAATGTATGCGTATATTGACGCGTTCGTAAAAGAACGCAAGATGGGATATGACAGACGTTGCATTTATTCTAATAACTTTGTCGGTTTTTGTCATAAAAAATATGTGAATCTGCTGATTCTGCTCTTCAGGAGGCACATTTTACGGAATGAAGGAGGAGCCAACTGAGCAAAGAAGACGCGAAAGTGAAAGGCAGGAGATTTACGGAGTAGACAAAGAGAGACATATATACGTTATATTTATATATAGAGAGAGATAAATTGTTGCTAGTTTGAGTAGATTTTGAGAGTAGTTTAGGTAGTTTAGGAGTAGTTTTGGTACTTTAGGAGCTGAGTAGATAGTTTAGGAGTAGTTTAGGTAGTTTAGGAGTAGATTAGATAAACTGTTTTGAGGAGTGGCACAGATAAAAAAACAACAACAAATAAACACACCTGATATTTGTTGTATATAGTTGAGTCTATGGTAAAAACTTTTAAAAACCGTCTGTTCGCTTCATTTCACTGAGGATTGTTTTGTAAACAAGACTGGATTTGCAGACCGATTAAGATTAAAGAACGGTGCTGTGCCGCTCTATATTGGATCTGACAGGAATGGTGCAACACAGACTCTGGGTTCGAACATGTATGGGCGAATCATTCCGGTTACAATTTTACAACACTGGACGTTTTCAGAACTGTTTTCCCCATGTATACCGAACCAAGTGAGTTGAAACTCATTATAATACAAAACTGTTATTCACTCACAGCAGTGGGCGTTTACTTCCAAGTCTTCAGTGCGAGACGCCCTTAAAAACCTGGTCTCAAAACTAGGGTAGAAAATTGGTTATTAGTTATTAATATCGATAGCGAATGTTATAAGTTCACCTCAGACAATATAATAAAATTTAAAAAGCCAGTGACCCCTTTAAACTTCAAATAATCCCTGATGATATTTCAGCATTATATTTTACAAAATAAAACTTTTTTGTCAGTTTGTATTCCGAAAAGAGCAAGCACAACAAGGGTTTTCCTGGATGTATCCATCTTAGTTTTCTGACCTGTACGCGGTCACTTCGGGTGTGACATCATTCCAAGCTACGACAATCCTCTTCCCAGGTAAATGGAATACAGCACGTGACCTGAAAAGGGTCTGAATGATTCAAACAGTGTCACGCAAACCGTCACATTCTTCCAACCAGTCTCGAGTCCAAAGCAAGACCAAGTCCAAATGCTCCTGAGTCTAGCCTGGCAAGCCAGACCTATCAAGATGTTAGGTCTGGGAACTCAAAATTGGCATACCTCAATCCGGGGGCGGGATAAAAGGTTGTCTTTCAATATCCCTCTGCACGCCATAGGATAGCGCTAACCAACCAGAGCATTGAATGGCTTTGGCTTATTGACTCCCATGCGCTTTCCCCATGGTTTTCTCTTCTCTCTCGCAATCCGGTCGTCAAAACTCTGAACACATCTTCCTTTTTAAGAATGACTTAAATGACTTAAACTCCAAGTCTACGAGTCGTGGCCAAAGCCGAATCGAAAGACCGCTGTTCGCCAGCTGCGTCTTGTTTGTTTTTAAGTATCATGGAAATCACCAATGGAAATCACGGCGCAGAACCGTCACAACTCTGCTGTCATTGTGTTAAGCCCGCCCACCAACTCTATACACAATGTGATTGGCCGGACCAGAGTTAGGATTTTCCACTTCTAAAGTCAACGGAGAGTTGCTAGACCACACTTTGCAACAAAATAATTTTTGCTGCCACTAGGGTGCGTCTAGATTTCTAGGCTACCTGAGTCCATGATCTTGAATTGGACCCCAAGTTCATTTGGCCGTTCATCAGTGTTGATGGATTCCAGTGAACGGCCCTTAGCATTTGATTTACAGCACACATTTTTTAACCTACTTGAAATGTAAACACTATTGTGTATCACTACAAATAGGACATGTGCATTTTGCAGCTGTTAGAATGGAAGCAGCTCAAGTTAACCTGATAAAGTTGCAGTCAGAGATGGTATTAACCTGGGCTGATTCACTTAAGTGTAGTGTGCTGCTGTATTATGCATGGGGAAGAACACAGTAGGGGGAAAGCGCTTGCTCGGAATTGAAATAATTAGTGTGAGCGGTGTACGGGGAGTCATATTTACTCAGTTCAAATGTCTGGAGCTACACATGCCTAATTACTTTCCTCCAGACCAACCGCTGGTTTGTTGTTGTTCAACACAGACTTCCAGCAATGAATTTACACTCATTCATCACAGTGTAAATTATACATTAGTGTGGTGTATATTGAAGCACAGGCTCAATGTGCAGAGTGGGGTCCATTGAAGTCATGCGTTCTGACTTGTTTGGAGACAGAATTAGGATTTAATAACTAAAACGTCCCATTGGAATCATATACATATAAAACATTAGCATTTTTTTTTCATTCAGTGTCTGGAAATATCATGAAGACGAAAACATTTTAAAGGTCCCAATGCAGCCGGCTTTACAATTGTACAACAGGTAAATGTGATTTATTTGAACCATGTCTATGTCTAATGAAACTGCCTCTAAAACTGACACTGAACATAAATTAACATTAGAAACTGTGCACTGAATAATTTTGAATTTCCCCGAACTAACTGTTCGGTCTTATCGTTTTCTGTAGTAAATTACTTTCTAGCCCTGCTGCACACAAAATCCTCCCTGCTAAGCCACTCAAATATTCTCTGAAGATTCTAGTTCAGCGCCCACTGTGTGCGTGATTTATCCCAGAGCTGATCGTAGAGCCGTACGTGGCAGATTTGGGTTGTTCTGCAGCCCATGAGAGTGCCTGCTCTTTGCCACATTTGTACTAAATGGTAATTGTACACGGCCCAAGGGACTGGCTGACTGTAGTAAGACATGCAACTGTGTTTGAACCAGAACGCACATTTTCTAAGAACGGGTACTCTCAGTTCATTCTGTTCATTTTTTACTAGACACGCACTTTTTAAAATTTTCTTCAAAGAATTGTGTGTTTAAGGAGCAATAGTATTAGCATGAATAAAAGTAGTGTGCTATGGACAGTTTTTATTAGATTACCATTTAGCTAAATACATTTGTAGTATTTCTCTTCCGTTGAATTTTAATAAAACTAAGGACATGGTGATTGGCTCTCTCTCACCTATTCCTTTGATGACAACAATTAAAGGTCAGCACATTGAAATTGTCAATAATCATAAATACCTGGGTGTGGTGATTGACAATAAGTCTGAGTCTTGAACTCAATGTTTTGGCCGTTTGTAAAAGGGCTCAACAAAGATTGTTCTTTCTGAGGAAATTAAAAGCATTTAGAGTTTGTCCTGTTTGTTTTGAACCTGTCCTCTTCTGGATTAAGGCATGGTATGTCATCTTAAGTGAGACTAATAAAATAAAGTGGCAGGGACAATTATTTCTGTAGATCAGACTGGTCATATGCGTGTGTCTGCGGCCACTAAACTGTTCCAGTCTTGATGAAAGTTGACTGACGAATTTATAAAAAAATAGAGCCTTTTTATGAATAGATCCTGTAAATGTGTTGTTTATAATTTAAGATATTTTGTATATAATAGTCTATCTCATATGTATTACATGGACATGGTTAGTGTTCTGGCTCCTTGCTGCAATTCAAGTTTCCCTAATTGGTAATAATAATAATAATAATAATAAACCTGAGTCTGAGTTTGAAATTATTTCTGGCAAAAATGTGCTTGCTCATGCAACTCACCCCTGTGTTGTGTCGAGACAACCGTTTTTGGCAAGCGCTAATGCATTGATAATCGTTTCTAGGGCATTGCTAGGGTGTTTTAGGTGATTGGTAGGTTGCTACTAGGCAATTTCTAAAGTCTTAGTAGTTGCTATATGGCTGTTTACATCAGCATAGGGAGTTTATCATACAGGCTACATTGCTACCAGTTGAAAAAAATATATATGTTGACAAAGCAAATCTATTTTGAAAAAAAGCTGATGCTACCTTTGCTACTCCAAACCATAGTAAATGCAGGGTAGGAAATTTTGTATATATATAAAATGAGTTATACTGAATAACAGATATACAGTCACCAAAATAATTATTAGGAACACCTGTTCAATTTCTCATTAATGTAATTATCTATTCAACCAATCACATGGCAGTTGCTTCAATGCATTTAGGGGTGTGGCCCTGGTCAAGACAATCTCCTGAACTCCAAACTGAATGTCAGAATGGGAAAGAAAGGTGATTTAAGCAATTTTGAGCGTGGCATAATTGTTGGTGCCAGACGGGCTGGTCTGAGTTTTCACAATTTGCTCAGTTACTGGGATTTTCACGCACAACCATTTCTAAGGTTTACAAAGAAGAGGAGAATGGGCCAACTGATTCAAGCTGATAGAGGAGCAACTTGAACTGAAACTCGTTACAACTGAGGTATGCAGCAAAGCATTTGTGAAGCCACAACACACACAACCTTGAGACAGGTGGGTGAGACCCCACCGGGTACCACTCATCTCCACTACAAATAGGAAAAAGTGGCTACAATTTGCAAGAACTCACCAAAATTGTAAAGTTGAAGACTAAAAAAAAATTTCCTGGTCTGATGAGTCTCGATTTCTGTTGAGACATTCAGATGCTAGAGTCAGAAATTTGGCATAAACAGAATGAGAACATGGATCTATCATGCCTTGTTACCACTGTGCAGGCTGCTGGTGGTGGTGTAATGGTGTGGGGGATGTTTTATATTCACACTTTAGACCCCTTAGTGCCCATTGGGCATCGTTTAAATGCCATGGCCTACCTGAGCATTGTATTACGTTTCAGCTCAGATAGGATTCCATCGCCATCTAATGGCCTGGCAGCAGAATTCAGCATTTTTAGGTGTTTTAAAATAAGCGGGGCAGACATAATGCCTCAATGGCTCTCAATTAGAGCATGCTGCTCTCTCGTCTCATTACTCTTTGCAGACTATACTCTCGCTGTATGCGTTGATATGTTTTGAAGGAGGCATGGCTTTTTTTAATTCTCTGAAGGGAGGGTGGGATCTCATGCTTTCAAAGCTAGCTTGCCTTTTGCTAGTCTCTCCAAATCGCCTACCTACTTTTAAGTTTATTCTTTCACTTCTATTAATTAGTTTAGCATCCTTGTTCGCATACCCACCTCCCAGGCCAGTTGATGTAGGTTTAAATCCTGCACATAATTGGTGCCATGACCCAGATGGAAGTGATGTTTTGGAGGATTAGGCTCAATGCCAATTCACCCCTCTGCCCCTACCCCTTGGCCCTACTCCTCCATTTTGCGTGTCTCACGTCTAGGGGTAGGGTGTCCCAGATTCTGTTAAGATCGAGGGGTAGGGGCAAAGGGGTAGGGCTGCATATGCCTCGAAATGGAGATTTTTCAGAGGCACACACCAAACTGAGGGCTACGAGAATGTTTACAAAATGCATCGCAAATCACCTGCGAGATGGTTTCGCAAATGCTTAAACATTTCAATTTAGCACCAGATGATACCATCATGCACTTTATTTACTCATATAATAATACTATAGTCATTTAAATTAACAGATTGCATAATGAATTACCCTTCCGAATCAGAAAAGACATACATTTCAAGGAAGGAATGCTACAATCATCATGTTTCCTCAAAGTTAAGAGCAGCTGCGCTGATTGTCAGTCATTTTCATGGAGAAATCCTGTAAAAACTCTGTAACAGCAGAGTCATTCGCCGACGACTGATGACATATTTGGGTTCATGAAGGGTTGTTCCATTTCGTAGGGATATACTTCAACCTCTGGCCCTTGTAACTCTGTTTTAAGGGCCGAGGGGTACACTCGAAACATGGGGTAGGGCCAAGGGTTGAATTGGGATTGAGCCAAAGTGTAACGGAGGACAGCTAGTGCTCAAGAAGTGCACTAGCAACTGAATGGGGGTGGTTTCCTAGTTAGCGCCTGCTTCCCATGGCGATTCCAATGTCTTTACTAGCTTTTTGGGTCTTGAAAGTGGCAATAATATTACAGTAAATGGAGGGACAGAAAGTTCTTTGATTTTATCAAAAATATCTTAATTTGAATGAAGGACTGACCAGTTTGAAACGATGAGAGCGAGTAATAATGACAGAATTTTTGGGTGAACTATCCATTTAATCTCCTCAACGAGTGCTCATCAACATGACATCAACATCAACGAGTGCATGTTGTTGCTGTCTCCAGGAGTTTGTTATTGTTCCGTCTCATTATTTTTCGACCTTGAAACAACAGGCCAAGGCTGTGTTTTGTCACCTTTTGGACAAACTTATAAGTGCTTATAAGGTCAGAAAAATCGAACTGTGCTGATTATGAAATTTGCATCACGAACACTGTTTGCATTATCCGTCTCTCGTCCGTATTTAATCATCTCATCCCTTTAAGAACTGTCATTAAACTGGTAGAAATCATGTTTTGCCATGTTTATGAATAGCATTTTTATTGCTGGAAATTGTTGGTGTGATAACTTCAGTCTCTTGGATCCTTCTGTAAGTAAGTCCACAGCTGCTGGCAAACTTCAAAAGGACAATTATTATACCTTGTTTATTTGGTCCTGTATTCCCCCCTTCTGACTTCAGCTGTGTTATCTGCTAAATTACAGAGCAGTTTTTCAGACCTGACCCCTCTGATTTACATTTTTACAAATCGGTCTCAAAGGATGTGCAGTTTGTCTTTATTGAACAGCTGTGTTGTTAATGAGAGGATTTTGAGAACCACACATAAAGGCATGAATTCATAAAAAAAAAAAAAGATTTCACTTTAAAAAGGACCTTACAGAAATAATGGATACAGGTTTGTTTACTCTGCTTCATTCTGACATGGTCGGAAAAACAGAAAGTCTCACCCAAAACCACACCATTGTTTGAGGCAATGTTTCTTTGGACTGGATGCTGAAATAAACAGCACAAACCCAGTTTGATATTACCACAGTCCTGCAACATCTACTAAACTATGACATGCAATATATGTTGCTTGTAGCTTCATTCATCTCAATGGAAAATGATGCTTTATGTTGCCAGATGGTGTAGTTACAACATCTATCAGCAGGGGTTAGTGCTAACCAGATAAAACCTGACCCCTTGCCTATTACCTTCATGGAAAATGGCTTTCTAGGGACACTGTCATGATGGCAGCTGAGTGAAATGACTTGCCTTTACAGCAGGCTCTGTAACCGATAGTAGGAGCATAGTTCCTTCTTGAAGAATAGTGGAATATCTCTTCTTTAAATATTCCCGTTACAGCAAAACCTTAAAAGCTTACAATGATTCAGTCACTACTATGGGGTTATCATGCTTTTCACTTAGCTGACTGTCCCACATAATGAATTACTTCTGAAGGGTTTAGTAATATTGGGTCATTACTAGTAGGTTACAATGATATTTACTGGAATTATACCTAAATTATTTATACAACAGTTATAACACAATTGGATATGAAAAGTTATTGATTAGCTAGTAGTGAACTACCTTCAACTGAACACTATTACATCCTAATTCGCCAATCAGAGTTTTTTGTTACTTAATAGCAGTTACTAGAATGTTACTATTGTGTTACTCATTTGCTCCTGTGTAGTTATTCATTAATGACAGAATTATAAAGTGTTACCAAACAATATTATTTGTATGTTCTTGTACAACCTGCTAGTGCCTCAAAGGTTAGATTTAGGGGTGCAGCTCCACGCTTCATGTTTTGTTATGAATTACATTGTACAATTTCATAAAAAATTGTAAAATACATGTTTTCTTTAGCCTGGTTAAAACCAGACGATTCTCAGTTGTAACTGAGTTATGGTCTGGCAAAGCACCATAGACAAATCATTCCCAGAGGGGCGTCACCAATGGACGTCGCGGGTAGACCTAAAACCAATTAGAGCGATGAAGGAGATGACGTATGCAAACCGCGGAGAAACATCACCAAGTGTTGTTCTTTGCTCGTTTTTTAACAAAAAGGAAATGTTCAAATCACTTAAAACAGATGCGATAGCTGATTTGAGTGAGTGATGTTCGACGGCGGTATCCATCTTTGTAATGTAGGCTACAAAATCTGCTTCAAAATCCCAGTGCTGTCGTCATCGTCTAAAGCCCGCCCAATGTTTTCTGATCCGCGATTTCGACGGATTGGAAATGGGCTTGAATGAGCTCTTTGACAGACTAACTTTCAGATCAAATCTAAATTTAATGTTTTCTTGTGAGATTTGGTTGGATTTCCCGTTCATCCAGAAGTAATGATTATTTCATAGACATTTACAAAAATAAAACAGAATGTATCTATAAGCTACAGTGCATGTTATGTGTTTCTGATGCAGAAAACTAGTTCATGGATTCATGACCTCTAAACTAGATTACAGTAATTCATTACTAGTTGGTTGTCCGCCATCCACATTAAACAAGCTACAGTTACCCCATTGTGCAGCTGCTAGAGTTCTTACCAGGTCAAGAAAATATGATCATATAACCAAACCAAATCAAAGTTTATCATCTCTACACTCGTTTTTCTTATTAAGTTCTGTATCAATTACAAAGTAGTGCGCAATCCATCACACCCTTTAAGGTCACACCAAATTGACTTTTGGTGGTACCTAGGATTTCTAAGGCCCTGTTTACCCAGGACTGTTACCTCCAGCTTTGTGCAAGGAGGAGCACTGCCAGAACCCTACAAAATGACCTCCAGCAGGCCACAAATGTGCACGTGTCTGCTCAAACGGTCAGAAACAGACTCCATGAGGGTGGTATAAGGGCCGGACGTCCACAGGTGGGGGTTGTGCTTACACCCCAACACTGTGCAGGACATTTGGCATTTGCCAGAGAACACCAAGATTGGCAAATTCGGCACTGGTGGCCTGAGCTCTTCACAGATGAAAGCAGGTTCACACTAAGCACATGTGACAGATGTGACACAGTCTGGAGACGTCGTGGAGTACGTTCTGCTGCCTGCAACATCCTCCAGCCTGTACCGGTTTGGTGGTGGGTGGCATTTTTTTTTAGGAGCATTCCTCCATGTGCTTGCCAGAGGTAGCCTGACTGCCATTAGGTACCGATATGAGATCCCCAGACCCCTTGTGAGACCATATGCTGGTGCGGTTGTTCCTGGGTTCCTCCTAATGCAATAGAATGCTAGACATCATGTGGCTGGAGTGTGTCAGCAGTTCCTGCAAGAAGAAGGCATTGATGGTATGGACTAGCCAGCCCGTTCCACAGACCTGAATCCAATTGAGCACATCTGGGACATCATGTCTCGCTCCATCCACCAACGCACCACAGACTGTCCAGGAGTTGGCGGATGCTTTAGACTAGTCCTGGGAGGAGATACCTCAGGAGACCATCCACCTCCTCATCAGGAGAATGCCCAGGCATTGTAGGGAGGCACATTGAGGCCATACACACTACTGAGCCTCATTTTGTTTTTATAAATCACAACTTATGCGTAGGAAGTGGCGTACGCCTCTTTCAGGGCCTGTTTTGTGCGTACGCTACGGTTATAAATGAGGCCCCAGGTATGTGTCTGCTTTGTCTACTTGTGAGCCAATCAACAAAAATGCATTTTAAAACCAGGTGTAGACAGGGACTCTAAAGGAGGAAGGAGCGTTATACCATTTGGCTTCTAAACTCTGAAATTTGTTTCCCGATTATGAAAATTTTAACCCATTTTGAACCCATTTTGTGTGTGATATGGATGAAAGAAAGTCAATGAGCGGATTGTCATCAGACGGCTATCTAAAACTGAGACTATAATCTTTTCTAAGTTTCTGATACTGAATAGTGTGTGTGTGTTTTCTTTATTTAAGTCTGTGTCCATGTAATGATGATTGATAAAATCGAACCACTGCTTCTCAGATCATTGCTGTTTTGGGCTAAACCTCAATGTATGGAAAACTTAGATCTTGCACTTTTTATCCTCTACTTCAATACAGAAAGCTTGCTAATACCTCCATGTTATTTAATGGTCTGTTCAAAATACTCATCGCATTTATGTTAATTACCATTTGTATGCATTGGCTCAGAAGCTCAGATGGGCTCCATTAGTTTTCTAAATGGGATATGGAAATCAGATTTTTTGATTAAAAACAGCTGGACTATATCACCCATACCATTAGTATTATCCTCAAACAAAGACAAACCAATGATTTTGGAAGATGTACACTCACCTTGGAATTACATCACTGCCGCGTGTCAGTCCGAATCGTGCTGAATTAGACTATTAGAGGTTTCTCATTACTTTGAAATGAACATGAGATTATAAATATTACCGTGATGAGACCTTGCACAGCAGAATGTTGAAACTGAGTGGATATGATGCCCTGATCAGGAAGTTTAATGAGGGTGCAAGAGTCTGAATAGGCAGCCGCTTAATGGCCGTTTAGGGTGTCCAGGTGAGGGGATGAATTGGGCCCTATGGAAAATGCAGGGTCATTTATTCTTTGGACTTGTATTTTATAGAAGAGGCCTGATAAAAATGGAAACTCTTTGATGGGGTTTCTGGGGAATTGCAACTGGAAATAGCAACATAAGTTCACACTAGAAAGCTTTCATCCGTGGAACACAACATTTTCGTGGTCACTGTTTTGAACTGAGGATGCAAAAGCAGTAGCCTGCTACTTTGTTAAACTCATATTCTAGTGAGAATGAGTCTGAATCTGCTCCGTAGGGCTTTAACTATGGGGCATGTCTTAACTGAACTAGGAAAAAAACAACAACCTCTGCACTCAATTGGATAGTAGGTAAACCTATAACCAATCAGAGCAACGCAGTAACTCAACAACTTTGCATAGCGCAGTTTTCAAATACAGAACTTACGTATTTTAGAAGTAAAATAACGAGTGTTGCTTCTTTTACTTACTCCTCCATGTGTGCGACCAAAGGAGAAACAACAACGACCACAGGCTTTTCATTACGTCCCATCTTCTTAGCAACTGTCAGAGCAAGCTGATAAGTTACACTTTTGCCGAATCATGTAGGAAGGACGCAAAAATATCTTTCCGAATTCGACAAAATGCCTTGATTGCAGTTCTCTGTTTGTCTATTAAAATTAATGCACTGTCGGTTTATTTCACAACTGATGCAACAGTGGAATCTATACATCTCAATTCTCCAGCTGCAGTCATCTCTGCAGGAAAAGCAGTTAAAGGGGGGCCAGTGTGTTGTGATTGGCTAAACTGTCGCTCACGTTGTCCGGAAGGTTAACGCCCATTACCTTTACGGGAACATCATGAGCTCCGGTCCAGATGTAAATATGTGTCGAACTGCAGTTTCAGTTTGAGGCAGAATCAGACCGAGAAAGCCACGATGAAGAGAGTCAAACAGAACGTCACCACACATGGCTCTTACTAAACGTTTCTGAATGATAATTTGCTATTTTTTTTTACTTTATACACGTTTGTTTTACACAATAGCATCTGACTGGCAACAATAGCAACTGACTGGCTACTGATACTCACAACAGCGTTGGCAAGTTTACGTTCTTGATCAAATCAAAAATAACGTCATAAAACATATATACATGAAAAATACATTTACAACATTAATACTTATAGAAAATTCATCTTTGTACGCGTTCGTAGACAAAAAAATTAGACGCAATAAAGCCAGCGCTAGCATTTGAAAAAAAAATAAAAACAGACGTGATAGCATTTAAAATGATTAAGTCTTAAGGCCTCATTATGCTTCTGCGTCAACTCTACGGCGTAGCTACGTCGTCACTGCTACGGCGTCGTGGCCGTTTTATGCTTCTGCGTGAGGTTGTGGTGCTTCGCGGTGCATTTCACCGCCAGAACGCTAGGGGTGTGTGGTTCGCGAATGGTCCCGTGCGCCGCGAGTGAAAGAGAGAATGTTGTTGCAGCTGTCAGCTGGAGCTAACAAGACGACACAAACTTTATCCCCAAAGAATCAACACGGATGTCCAGGGCCCGTTCCACTCATAGACAGTAAAATAAAGGTTTCACCCGAGCTGCCATAACGATAGCTTTTCTGAATGACTTGGAAGTATTTTTTTCAGTATCCACATGGAACTGTGCTATGGCAGGATAATGTGTCCCGTGGCAGACTTGGTTAGTATATTATCAATGATGTAAGTTAACCGTGAACATTGTATTGAAAATAAACAACAAACTGTCTTTCAAAACAAACGTTGATTTATTGATTGGTTGAAGTTTATTGTGAGCAAAAAAGAAAGAAAGGATAACAGTTATAGACATATTATCAATGAAATAAAAACCAACAGTTTATTTAGATTTTAATTCTTTATGTACTTTCTTTTAAGAGTATTATAATTATCAGTACGAGGGTGCAAATGTTAAAAAGGAAACCGGAAAAGCTACACTCCTGAATTGATGTATAATCTGACCAATCAAAGCCCTTGCTGTCTGCGTCGCCTCGACGCGCAGTTACACATTTTTGGAGGTGCACGTCGAGCTACGGCGGAGGGGTCGGAGAGGGGTTCGCGTCGACGGATAGGGTTCTGCGGGGGTACGCCGTCGATTCGAACGCAGAAGCATAAAACAGGCTTTAGCCTACTTACAGGTTGTGGCACAACAACTGCTGACTCTGGTTTTAAAGTTGGATCTGCTTCATGTTTTAGTAACAGTTTCTTGTTTGAATCCGGTGTTCGTGGAGATTCTGGAAGCTGTCTTCCGTAAAATGCGCAGCACAGAGAGCTAAATTACGATTGTCACTTTCAGGAACATAATCAAACATTAATTGTATCCATTGTTGAGGAAGAATAGCGTCCGTGGGAAGTCCGAGCACAGAAGACCTGACAGCTGCGTGAACACAACACACTAGACGTGCTGGAGGCTGGAGCTGCTGAAAAATGCGCATGCACTTTTTTGCATATTCCGGAGGGAGTGGTTGATCCAAATGTGTGGGTTAGTGACGTACCATAACCCAGCTGTAGTCCCAATTGAGTCGTTTTTGTAGGCAATTATACTTCCTGATTTTTAAAAGACGAAATTTCTGCTTACACTGAACTTTCAGCGCTGCAACTTTGCAGATACTGTTCATGCACCAACAGCAACATTACACACTATTTAAAATGAAAAAAGTGAAATGGCAGTCAACCCCCCTTTAAGCGCTCTTTGATAACGTGATGATTACGTCCTTGCAGATCATCTGTCCATCATCGTATAAAGCCCGCCCTGGCAATTTGATTGGCCCGAACGTTTCTTGTCTGATCATAATTACTCCTCAATGGATCGAGCTCCAGACCAAACTTCCGACCAAATAATGTTGTGGGCGGAGTTCGAGGCTGGCATCCAGGCAACAAAAGCAGCATAAAAGTATCATTAAAGTGGTTCACATTACTTGTGATCAGTATTCCAAGTCCTCCGAAGCCAACTGATGCCATTCTAAATAAATAAGATTTCAAATAAGTTTAGAATAAATTCCAAGTTAATTGTAACGAATCAGCAGAACCAAGGGGATACATTCGGAAGCATTTATTTGAATGGTAAAGACAGGCAGAGTGAAACAGTGGCAAACAGAACAAACCGGGTAGGCAGGCAAAGGATCGAGGCAGGGAGAGAGAATCAGAGTCCAGTAAACAGTTCATGGTCAGTGCAGGGTCAACAACAATAAACAATCCAAAGGTCAAACACGGAAATGATGTCCAGGAAAGTCTTTGCCCTGGTGTGGTGTGTGGAAGTGGTTTATGTGTGTGAATGAGATGCAGGTGGGACATGTAGTGCAAGTTGTGCAAGCACCCAGGAAGCGCGCAGCTAATCGCGACAATGTTATTCACTGGAAAAACTAACTTTCTTTTGAGTTTCTCTTTGAATATTTTCTAAAATTGGTCGATCTACTAAAGGGCAGATTGACTCAAAACCCTTAGCGAATAACACTGTAAAAAGTAATTGGTTGAATTAACTTCTACAATCTTTTGAAACTGATTGCCTCAAATTTCTCAAGCAAATTAGCTCATAATTTTTGAGTTGATAAAACTTACTACAAATTTGTATAGGTAACTTGTGTATTTGTATAGGTTACCAGTAAACTCAAGTACATTTACTAGAAAAATGTATGGAAACCGATTGCCTTACATTTCTCAAGTAAGTTGTTTTCCAAACTTTAAGTTATTAATACAAAAGATATACAGCGGATTGCTGGCATAACAATAGAACATTTATTTGTTCCATACAACTATGTTACTTCATGTACTTCACTTAATTATGCTATCAGATCTACAGTTTAACACAGTAAGAAACTCAGGAAATTTTCCTGGACTACGCAATAATAATAATAATAATAATAATAATACAGTTTTCATTTTTCTGACATCTTGTAAATTTTAGCCAAGATAATGCATGGCTTAAGAAGACTTTTACAACATTTGCAACATTTAATAATACATTTTTAAATCTAAAGTTCTGTATCTGTAAACATTTCTTAATGCACTGTGAATCCATTCATATAAAAAAAATGTAATGAAAAAAATATATAATAATGTATGGCTATACATGAGAAAATACCGTACAAGACATGAAAGCTGAATGGACGACTTACATGTAGTATCTAGTGCTTTTATTTCCTTTTTGAAGTGTGACAGATTCTATTAAAATGGAATTTTCAAAATGTCTCCTTTAATGTCACACAGGGGAAATATCAGTTTTGGAATGACAGAGGGGTAAGTAAATGTATTATTTTAATGTCTACATTTAATGAAACATTCATTCTCAGCAACATAAAAGATTTTCAATAATCAGTATAAACAGAGCCTTTAACACAAACATATCTATAGCAGATATGTTATTTGGTTAGTGCCTTCATTTGGTACATTGGACAAGTAAATATTGCAATCAGCTTTCAATCAAGTAATGAAGTTGAACACATATATATATATACACTATGGAAAAAATTAAGAGACCACTGCCAAATCAGCAGTTGCTCTGGATTTATTATTTATAATATAAATAATAAATCCAGAGCAACTGCTTATTTGGCAGTGGTCTCTTAATTTTTTCCATAGCTGTATATATATATATATATATATATATATATATATAGAGAGAGAGAGAGAGAGAGAGAGAGAGAGAGAGAGAGAGAGAGAGAGAGAGAGAGAGAGAGAGAGAGAGAGAGAGAGAGAGAGAGAGAGAGAGAGAGAGAATAGCAGTAGTTTTAGCATCAATCAGTGATTATATTTTATAGTAGCACAAAACTTGCGTCTTTCCTATCATTTTCCACAAAAAAATAAACACACTCTGCCCTATTGCCAAATTATTTTCTAAGGCTCTTTGAGAGGAACCAAACTGTTTTGCTGAAGATGGAATGCTGCTTTCTCAGCATGATGGTTCCCAGGGGTGGCCATGTGTACCAGAAGGACATTGGTAAGGACCTCTAGCTGTCCATGTGCCTGAACCTCAATCATATGTGCTAAAGCCCTCTATGAGTTCAATGGGCAACAGAGTCTTGTTAATGATGTCAAAGGCCAGGACTCATAAAACCAGACCAGACCTCCAAACACAGTGAGAGGAAATGGAAGATGGCCTGTAAAGCAGCTTTGCTACTTTTTCATCAACGCTCATGACCCGTGCAGTTGAGAAGGTTTGGATTTGTAGATGTTCAATAATAATAACGCTATTATATGACTTTATTGGTCAACTTGCTTCGTTACCCCTGCTCTTTCTTAAAAATAAAGGTTCCAAAAGGTAGTTTTTTGCAGTAATGCCATGGAAGATTGGTTAATGGTCCCACAAAGAACGTTGCAGTGATCATATCTTATAAAATAACCATTCCCCACAAAGTGTTAAGAATATTTTAAAAAGCTGAATAACTTTTCCCACTTTAATGACCTTGTTGTGCAATGAAAAGGTTCCATGTATGTCAAAGGTTCTTCATGGATCCATCAATGCCACTAAATAACATTTTCACAAGTTCACATCATACAATAATTATGATGAAGGTTATGTGTACTTGGCGAGCTGTCCGGGTGGAGGGCTCCGAGCTCGGAATTTCTGCCCGAACCAAGAGTACTCCCCTGTTGGTAAGAGTAGATGGAACTAGAGATGGAACTAAAAGTGGGGAGATGGGATGGAGGTCATTCATTTGTTCTGATTGTGTTAATTACCTGCACCTGCTCCTCCCGAACTGTGTTAATAAAACAGTATTTATGAGTTTAAAGAACCCTTTGTAAAATAGACATGTTAAACTATCTCCATTGAACCATAAATGCCAAAATAGAACCTTTATTTTTTTGTTTAAGATTTTTTTGTTTTTTTGAACTTGAAGAATCAGGCCTTCCAATGGACCAACAATCTAATGGTGTAGCTACAAATAACTCTTAGTGGAACACACAGTAAAACTAATTTCGAATAAAATAAATTAGTAGTTTTCAAATTGTAGTTCTGCTTGATTTAGCAAGCAAACACTCTACAAAAGAAAATATTTTCATTATTTTTTTTAACTTCTGACCTATTGTTTCAACATTGGCATATGTTTGGTGGGAGCCATATGCTGTTGCAGGTTCTCATCTTTTGGAGCCAGGCCAGTTAGACATCATCTGAATGTCATGTTATTTTTAGCTGCAACCACCGAGGCACGATTTTACATTGGGAAGTGTAATCATTCTCAGATTCCTCCCTGAACTCAAGCAACACTCACTGGAATGCATTCAGATGTATACAACATTACAAGAGTTTACAACATTTTGATGCACTACACCAAAACCCACTCTACATTACACAATCCAAGGGCAAGCTGAAATAAACGACCCTGCTCTTGATGTGTGATGCAATGAGAGTTGTTTCTAAGGCACTGTTATTAAACAAGTTGAGTACATTCTCCGCTATTTTGTAGTTGTAGATTCACTTGGTGTAAATCAGTGGGTTTGTAAATCCAGCCGTTCACAGGCCTTGGATCACATCAGCAAACAATTGTTCCTCTTCTAAAGAGACCATGAGGTCAATCAAGTGGAGTTCAAATTCAATGTAAAATTATTTTATGTTTGTACAGTATGTTGCCTATTTTTTTTTTTGTAAACTACTGAATTAAATATGATGAAGCAATGTGATTTATTAATTAATTTACTCAAATAACTTCAGAAAAGTATATCTTTTTTACAGTGTAGTAGACAACCCAGATGTTCTATTATGAGCTGTTAAGAATTTTAGGCTTTTTATGGCAACACTATTAACGCCAAAATGAATCATTGTAAATTGAGACAACAGACAAAACCACAATACAACAACTAAAGTCGTTACAAAAATGCTTTGTCGCAATACAACAACTAAAGTCGTTATAAAAATGCTTTGTCGCAATACAACAACTAAAGTCGTTACGAAAATGCTTTGTCACAATACAACAACTAAAGTCGTTACGAAAATTCTTTGTCGCAATACAACAACTAAAGTCGTTACGAAAATGCTTTGTCGCAATACAACAACTAAAGTCGTTATGAAAATGCTACATTCAACTGTCATTTATTTATTTTCAGCTTCTTACATTAACAATAGTCAAGAATGGGCTCTGTGCATGGTGGTATTTCTGGTGAAGGTCTAAGGATGCTGGATTACTGCTGTCAATGCTGTACCAAGAATTTATATTGGTTTTGATACTCAAAAAAACCAGACACCCCTCATTTTGTTTATGCTTCTTTGTTTATTATATTAAATAAACATAACTAGCTATGTATAAAATTACATCTAAACATATTAAAAGTTTCGTTTCAAAGATGGGAGGACAGTACATTTGGAAGACTGCCATAATCTCGTTTTCCTCGTGTTTTCCTGCGCTTTAAATTTCCCCAACCAGAAACTGAAGAGCAACCTTGCGTCAAATGCGGAACTTATGTGTGCACATAGCCTATTATAAGGACAATTGGTACAAGTCAGAAATCTCAGAAAACAGGTTATTAGTTGTAATTACAAGTTATGTGTCACGACACACACGGGACAGAAGATCCAATTTGCAGCATCCAATTTTTTTATATATTATTAATATAAGGGTAATCCAAATCGTAGTCTTCTAGGCAGGGGTCAAAATCCAAATAATCAAACAAACATGAAAACAAAACACAAACCAACAAGAAAACCGACAAAGGAAGTTGTGACATTTGATAACGAATCCCATACACATCCGTCAGTGTGCGCACGTGAGAGAGAAGCGCTCTTCAGTCTCTCATTCCTCAATAGCGTAATTGAAAGCACCCAATTTATTTTCGCTGAATGCGAGATAGGCCTATTTTAACTTTTGATTAATAAAATGTTCTGCTGTAAAAGTTTATATTCTAGTTAAAGCTATTCTATTTAAAATGTAGGCTACTTTTACATAATTACGTTTTGCTTTCGCCAAATGGCCCTTCGCGCCACCTGGTGGTCATTTCTGCAACCGACTTTGAAATACGGCTGGTTTATTTTTGGGAATTAAAGTCAATAGTGAAGGACACCGTGATAACGAGGACCTCTAGTGACAAACAAGAAAACACAACCAGACACTGTGACATTCTATGAGTGTAACCCTCCGGTTCTACTCAACCTGCTCCAAGTGGGATTTGAAGTGTATGTCACTAGTGCGCCTCTCTGAGGCCAGGGGAGAGAGGTTTTACTCACACAGCTCTTACTAGCTGTTCTCCGTTACACTCACCCCACTAAACCTCACTCCCATCCGGGTCACGGCACCAATATAAACCCCTGGTCCCACTCCGCCATGCTCCGTGCAGGACTCAAACCGGCGTTTTAGGCATGCGAGGTGGACACATAAACAGTTACGCTAGAGACTGTAGCTTCTAGCATCTAGCTTGTGCGCCTCTTGAGGCTAGGGGAGTGAGGTTTTTCTCACACAGCTCTTACTATTGGTCTCCGTTACAGGCCAACTCCCCCTCAGTCACGATATACCACATACAGTACAAATGTACTGTACAAAACACATTTCTGTCTGTGCATGGTATCTGCATTTACATTCATATCTCCATAAGGTGAAGTGCAGATGCTAATATCAATGACAACACTGGCGTAAAGCCACTGTGTTGATGGTGTGAGCCCAGGCTGCTGAGTGAAGTGACTGCTAATGGAAATTCACCTGCCCGTGAAGGTGGACCACAGCCAACACATGCCAAAAACCGAAAGCATCCGCCTGTCGCTCCACAGGCTGTCAAGACCCTTTCATGTGCCTGGTTGGTGTTGTTACAGGTGGCTGTCATCTCTTTGTCTCCATTCTCGATTTGACTGAAGCTTGTAGCTTTACTGGAACAGTGCAGCTGGTATCCAACAGTCTTGATTTAAATGCTTCACAAAAGCTCCTACAGATGTCCCGAGAAATGCTTCTGGCATGGGCCCCTGTACTAGTGGCTCCTGTAGCGTAGACGCTCATGGCCTGCTGTCGCTATAATGCGGGAGCAAGCGCTAATAACTAATCATGCCCATTAATATATACAGCCTGTCACCTCAAGCTTCTAAGCCAAGCTTTTTTTTCCTCAACTTTGAAAGAGTACAAAGCTAATCAGACACAAGTGGGAGTGCAATAAGTCAGAGAGGTTAGAATGAATTACTGGGAAACAGTTCACATAGCGAGTCAATTGCTGGAATTCATATGTATTATTACTATCTGCGCAATCCTTTTGAAATACTGCTTCGGAATTGCATCCTTCACTAGAATTTAATGTAGTGTACTTAGGTGTGCTGTGCCAACAGAAGACATAAGACAAATACATTGCGCCCTGTAACAGCATTAGCTTTTTATATGCACTTTTTAAGGACGTAACCAGGAACACATTGCTCATAAAACCCTCTTTCCACTTTGGCCCCTGGCCCTTGTCATAGCCTGGCAGCTTCTTGTAAAAATCGACTTATATACACAATGGTGGGAAACATGTGAACTTTAACCTTCGCCTAGGTCAGATCTGGGACAGAGCCAATCCCTTCGTTTGATGAAGACAAGTGAATTCAAAACCCCAATGTAAGGGCAAGTGGATGCATTCCAGCATACAATAGTTATAGGGTGCAGAAATCAATCCATTCATTTAAAGAAAGGATTACAGAATAATTATGCCTACTATTATTATAAATTATAATATGTGCTAATTAATTAACTTGATAAAGATTTGAATGGACTATGGCATACCAGTGCAAACAACCTTAAATGTGGTGTTTAGCATGTGTTGTAATTAGGGGTGTAACGGTACACAAAAATCACGGTTCGGTACGTACCTTGGTTTTCAAGTCACGGTTCGGTACGTTTTCGATACAGCAAAAAGAAAGAAATGCCAGAGAAATTTCCTATTTGTTTAAAGAAAAAAAATATTTTTAAATAAGTGCGAGTTTTCCTAGATCTTGAAACTTACAGGTTTATAAATGGGGGTCATCTTTGAAGGATGAACAAATAATGTTTTGGTAATCACATTAAAAATAACATTTAAATATATATTTATCTATATAATATTTGAATTTTGAAGTGCTGGAAAAAGATGTGTGAAGTACTTGAAAGCATTTCACCATTCCAGCCAAACTGGTTCCAGTTAGTGTTACTATATTAAATCCATGGTGAATGTTGCTGGTCTCTGGACGTAAAGTATTGCTAGTTCATTCACGGCACAATGTTTCTCCTGGTTTCCATGACAGCGCTGTTTGATCTAATAGAGATCTACAGTTGATAATGGAGACATGTGAATGCATCTCACTAGATCTCGCAGCGATGTTATTACCTCAGTGGCGAATTCAAATGTTTTCTTTACAGGATCTGCTTGATCGAGATCGGCTCGCGCTGCACAGATGTTGCTGGTCCGAACTGATATAACGATCCGTTAAGCACAAAATGAGTAGCGCAGTTTCGTTCTGCTTTCATTACGCTTGCTATTTGATGTTGCGCAACGTTGTGTTGGCCGCGCCAGCAGGAATTTTGCCGGCAGGAAAAATGGTCCAAGCAACCGTTCGGTTTGTATGCATACCGAACTGGAAGCCTCGAACCGAAATGGTTCAATATGAATACATGTACCGTTACACCCCTAGTTGTAATGCATGCAACTCCAACACAGTCTCATGAAGATGCGTATCTATACCACAAATGTCATTTCTCGATACCATTTATACGCCAAAAGTGTTTTTTTGCGTGTATATGGTACGCACTGAAAAAGCCCTAGGTTAGGTTTAGGGGGTGGGGGGTGGGGAGTTTGTGCGTATTATACGTCAAAAAGTGCGTATCATATGCACGCGGAAAACGCGTGCCATATACACGAAAAAACTGTTTTTGCCGTATAAATGCCACGAGAAATGACATTCGTGCTATAGATACGAACTTTCATGAGATCGGGCTCTGCAACTCACATGCAATTACTTACAAGAACATTCAACAGATTATAAAATAGACCCCAAATGCAAAGTAGGGATTTTTATTATTAATGTGGCTACTTACCAAATCACATTCCGGAGAGCTGTTAAATATTACAGCATATAAAGTAATGATCTTTGTTAAGAAAAGTTGTTAAGTTGTAAAGTGCATGGTCGATCATAAAGATATACATGTTTGATAAAATCGAAATATTCATAGGTTTTAACATGATTCAGTTTATGAAGTTATTGACTCGTTGACTTGTATTGTGTGTTTGTTGAATCTAAACTTTCAAATGTGTAACAACATTTAATAAATAAATGATGTGTAATTGTCACAGTCTACACCTGTCTGTCTTCGTCTTCACTACACTTCCCAGAATCCTTCTTGTCTCCACACCTAAACTCACTCCCTCAATCACCCAGCTGTTCTTCGTCATCATCATCCATGTCACCTGTCCTCACCTCGTTATTGTTAGTTTGTATCTGTATTTAGTTTCCTTCTGCCCAGTCTGTCCTGTCGGTTCTTGATTATGTTATTGTCTTCCTCCAACACCACACTGTGACAGTAATTCCTTATGAGTCTTAACCTTTATATAACACTTTATATACACAAATAATATGGTAACACATTAGAATAGTTCATTAGTTTAAAAGGAAAGTTCAATTTGAAATTAATTGTTGGTATGTTTTAGCTTACCTCAAGAGCATCCAATATGGTGTCTTTGTTTCTGCAGTATTTTCAATTTTGATATTTTTAGGTCAAACCGTTTTTGTTAGTCATATAATGCAGGTCTATTGTGACCACCTCAAAGAGCATGCACAGAGAAGTCCAAATTAAGCATGATTTTACAACGTAAATAAAAATATTTACGTATTGACAGCACAAAAACGTGAATTACTTAAGTATGAACAAATCCACCGACGTACACATTTGTACGCATCGCAATTTATGCATATTACTATCGTAGCATTATGTTTTGACTCTATTGCATTCCACTGTCTTATTAAGTTTTCAGTCGCATTTATTGATATAATACTCATAAATATTAAAAATAAATATTTTGCTTGTTTCGCCTGCATGGTATTAAACAATACTAGGGCTGTTTTTGACTAAGGATTTTCATAGTCGAATCTGATTCGTTAGATTTTGCCGTAGTCGACTGATAGTCAAACCTTTTTTTTTTTTTTTTAGAAAGGTCTAGCAGCTATATTTTTTCCATTTCAAACAAAAGAGATGGTCGTATGCGCATTAGGCTATTCGTTCTGTGTTTTTTTTTCTAAACAGTTAGGCTATGTTTAGGTAGCCTAGTATTTTTTATGTTTTTATCACGCAATCATGTTTTTGATGTGGTGGTGAGCTTGTAACTTGTAACTTAACGCTTTAGCCTAATAAGGGTAGCAGCGGCGCTGCCGAAAATAAAAAGCTGTCACAAAGAACAAATATATAGCAAGGAGACTTTTTAATTCTTTATTAATAAAGATGAAGTTGACGATGCTGCGCGATCTTCGCAGGTGCATGCACCAGAGAGAAATGCACCGTTCATTTCATAAGCAGAGAGCATTAGGCTACGTTTTCTTTCGTTTTGAATCGTTCTATTTACAAGTAGACATTTCAATATAGACCTTATTCGATCAGTGTTTGTGGCAGCCATTTTGTTGACATAGAAACCACGGAAACTGTCAGTCTGTCAATGGACAAGCGAGGTAGCGTCGGGATTATCCATGATATTATCACAGTTTTTTTTTTTTAAACAGCGTGATGGTGTTGTGTAATACACGGCTGTTCAAACAACAGCAATAAGAACATCAGAGTTAGTTTTTATGAGATAAGATACCTACTGTCAGAAAACATGAAGGGAAGGAGACAGGATTGAGACAGCGCAGGAGAGGCTAGCTAGGATAAATAGGCTAAACTTTCAGCCAACTCCTCTCAGAAAAGTCTGTCAATTCAGTCTGTTCAGTCAATTCAGACAGTCAATTCAGTCAATTTACACAGAGATTTCGGAAGTGTTACCTTTCACTGTGAAGATCTAAACAGATTTAAATATACACAGTAAAAAATAGAACAGTAATTTTTACGGTAAAAAAACGACAGCTGTGGTTGCCAGAACTTAATCATTAAAAACACCGTAGGAACGTTAATAGTTTTACAGACTTAAATTTACAGTAATAAACCGTATTTCATTTTTTTCTGATAAAATGTTGATTTACCAACCTTTTGATATCTGTTTTGTACCATTGTAATACACTGACAACCAACAATTATCACAGCAGTGATGGGAGTTACATGAGCAATCAAATCTCATCTCAAGTTGTCTTCCATTAGAAGGTTAATACTTATGTTAAGAAGCTTAACAATATTAAATGTTACATAAAACCCTAATGTACATTTCTGATTAGAAAAAAAGAAAACTATGAGGAACCATAGTTATTTCAACAAAAATACATAAAATGTTAAGTGTTACTCTGGGAATTGTGGGAATGTAAATTTTTTTTATTGTAAATTAAACAATGAGTTGTTCTTTTTCACTTTCAAAAACTGTAAATTTAACAATATTTTACAGTAAAATGATATCACAGTTATTTACCGTATATAGAATGGAAACTTTCTGTTAACCAATTAACAGTTTTGCACTGTAGAATCTTTTACCATTAACATCACAATTATTTTTTACTGTTAGTTTTTTTCACACAAACTGCTCGTCTTAGGCCATCAATGTGTACTTAAATTTACGAGTCATTAAATCATGTTTAATCTGGACTTCTCTGTGCATGCTCTTTTTTAGGTGGACCCCATATCCCTCCATGATATGACTGACAGAATGGTTTGGCAAGAGCGGTTTGACCTAAAAATGTCAAAATTGAAACTACTGCGGAAACAAAGACACCTACATGACACCTACATTTTGGATGCCCTCGAGGTAAGCTAAACATATAAAAAATTTATTTCAAATTGAATTATCACTTTAACCAAATAAATTAGCATAAACTAATAAATAACTGCACTTATACAGCATTTATGAATTTTTGTTAATATTCTGATAAAAAAATAAATATCAATAAGAGTTTGGTAAATAAAATGCATAAATCATGGCTTAATTACCTATACAGGGTTTATAGAAAGTGTCATGAAAACGTATATTAAAGTTTTAAAGTGAACTTTACGTAAAGTAAACAAATTAATTGTCTTCGCATTTCAGAGTAATTAAGAAAATTATAATTGTTTTCAAATAATTATAATATAATAATAATAAAGAGACTGTTTTCTGTCTTCTTTTAGCCTTTCCTCACAATTGTATATTATTTTACTGTCACATGTGTGCCTTGCATAAATAAAAGCAGAACACAGTCCCCTGTGGGTCAGCATAACCCAAAAACTATAAAACATTTTTCCTGTCCCATTAGGTCCACCATGTTTTTGCAAAACACGAAGAGGATTGTACCCTCAGGTACTTACACTATCATAATGCCCCAGCCTAAAACACCAGATCCCTTTTTCCTTGGAAATGGAGTCAGAGGCGACATGGCAGATGGTCAACATTGCAAGGTATGCACATATTTCCAAATATATTTTTATCTGATTTTATAACGTAGCCCCCATCTCTAGTTTCTCTGAGGTTTATTTTTTGGACTATTTCCTGATGTGGTTCAGAAGAAATTGCCTGGAAATATTGTGTTTGTAATTGTGGGAAGAATTCTCAGACCAGATTGTATCGTAGTGTTTAAATACAACCAGGTGTTTTACTGACACTGATTTGTCTTTTTTTATTATAATGGTACATGTAACCATCATCTATGAAAATCAGATGAGATATCCATTTAAGTGACTTTACATATCTGTTATGACCTAGAGGAACATGAATTCATTAGCTTGCATGTTCATACTCTAAAAGGACAATCTGGAAGACAGTTAGTGACACGAGTGAGGGAGAGGACCAGCAAAAAGATGAGATGTTATTCCATTGGGATGAATCCGCCTTTAAAAGAGACCTTGAGATTCCAGCATCTGCACTATGAATGGAACTAAAATCACAACACCGCCAGATATCTAGTCCACAAGGGTTCCCAAAGGAGCAGTCCTTCTGAAAATTTGTGAGGAGCTAGTGAAGACTGTCAGCGGTACAAGCAGACATCCTAACATAGATCCGTACAGTCTTCTGGGAACTTCCTATTATGTACTTAGAGAGTATGTATAAGTGTTCAGAAGGGATGGAGTTGGTTGACACCTTTAGAGCCCCTGAGAATTAAATTTCATCCACTTTCGGGTGAAGGTCACAACCCTTTTGGAAAAGAAATCCTTGACATGAGTAAGACAGAAGGACAGCAAAGAGAGATGATGTTATTCCATTGGGATGAATCCACCTTTACCAAAGACCTTGAGATTCCAGCATCTGCTCTATGAATGGTCCTTAATGTTATCACAGTCCATAAGGCTTCCCGAAGGAACAATCCTTCTGAAACTTTGTCAGGCACTATTGCACACTGTCAACAGATTTATGAAATTATGAAAAAAGTATATATACTCAGCCATCTTAATTCTACATATTGCCTATTATTTAAAAAACACAAACAATGCAATTAAATGCAATGCAATAACAATGTAATGATTATGTAATAACTGTGTAATAATGGAAAAACGTTATATGTCATATTTTACTGATCTTTAAAATAAGCTTTGCTAAAATCTGACATCACCAAATAACAGAACACAATGTACCAAGACAAGTCAAAATGAATACATTTCTAACACAGCTGAATAATTAAGTTTACCTTGACTGTTGTTGAGTTGAATATGAAGCATGAACATGTATTGAGAAAGTAAATAGATTGGAATTGGATTTTATGAGATCTTTAAATATGTATCAATATGACTGAATAAGCAGGAGTGTGTTACGTCATGGCATATTTAATATTTACCACAACTTAACATATCTGAAGAGTAATCCGACGCAGTCATGCATGTCGATTGTTCTCGAAGATGTAAATCAGGCTATCACCTCACCACGTTTGTTGCCAGAATGATCTCCATTCTGATTCAGTGCCTGAGACAAGACACTGATGGGCTGTCAACCTCACTGCTTGCAGGTTAATGTTACATTTACAATCCAGAATCTTGCACACATGCACCTCATTTGCCCATTTAGCCGTGCAACTTGAGCAGGATTTTTCCAAGAAAAGTTGTGGGCCTAGTCCTGTAACCGCTCAAACAATTTCCTGTCATTTACTGGATCAATTCTGTTATGGAGTACGTTTGAACTCATTTTAAGCAAGTATTTGTGTAAAATGATAAGTCAGAAGTATGCTCTGGTTAAACTCAGGGACATTTTTATTTTTAATATTTTACTTATTATTTACACAATTACATGGCTCACACTTTATACTGTAGATGTATTTACATTTAAAAAGTTAGGTGTATTCATGTTGTATTCCAGAACTCTTTTGCTGCTACTTTGGTGGGAAACGAGTAAGGTTATGGAAAGGTTTGTTGGTACGGTTAGGCATTATGTGCCCCTTTTATGCTTTTTAGAATGTTACATTTCATGTAGTACGTAACATGGATGTTTGTGATTGTAAATAGTTTGTGAAGTCTCAAATATCAAAGTCCAGATAAATGGATATGTTGTCTCCAATTACAAATGATTCTGAACTGCCTGAAATGAGTCGTCAGTAATTCCAGTCTTACTATGTGTTCATTGGCTGCTCACTAACAACATTTGTTTTAAATTGCCATCAAACACTGTAGATGAAGCTGAGGCCTAGAAGAGTTTGGTTCAAGTTGTAGACAAAACACAGTTTTCTGCGCTGAGAAAAGCAAATTGCACTTCCAAAAGTCCAATGACAACAGACTGCGCCATCTCACCAATCAGAGCAGTGTAGACCAATCACAACAGACTGGGCCATCTGACCAATCAGAGCAGAGTAGACCAATCACAACAGACTGGGCCATCCGACTAATCAGAGAGCAGTAGACTCCCAGAAAGGAGAGGTTTGAAGAGGTCAAATCCTTTATTGAAACATTTCAGAGCACGTTCTCCTATTCTGTGTGTAGACTGAACGGTGGCTCAAAACACCCAACATATGCGTGAGCATGTGATACTTAGCTAAACTACATCTCTCGGTTGGATAAAGCAAACCCGTGTCGCGCAAGATACGTTTTCTGGATGGCAACTGTAATCAAGATAAAGATGATTTCAGAGGACACAAGACTAAAGTCTGTTATTACTGATGCAAAAACAAACCACTGATCACTATTGAAAATTTGTAACAATTTGCAGGTGTGGAGGTGCCATCATGTATGTTGTGTCAGAAGGGAAGCCCACTGTCTTTGATTTTAAAACCCCCTGGTGTAAGGGAAGAGTCAACAGTGTAATTATAAAAGTAATAATTTAAATTATTTACTGCAATTACATTCACTTAATGTAAAAAAGTGTAAAACGTGTATATACACAATAAGTGCATTGACTTAAATTATTTATTTAAATGTTAAAGGGGGGGGGGGGGGTTGACTGTGATTTCACTTTTTTCATTTTAAATAGTGTGTAATGTTGCTGTTGGTGAATGAACAGTATCTGCAAAGTTGCAGCGCTGAAAGTTCAATGTAAGCAGAGATATCGTCTTTTAAAAATCAGGAAGTATAATTGCCTACAAAAACGACTCGATTGGGACTACAGCTGGGTTATGGTACGTCACTAACCTACACATTTGCATCAACCCCTCCCTCAGAATATGCAGAAAAGGGCATGATGATATTTCAGCAGCTCCTCGTCAAGTGAGTTGTTCACGCAGGTGTCAGGTCTTCTGTGTTCGAACTTCCCACGGAAGCTGTACTTCGTCAACAATGGATACAATTAATGTTTGATTATGTTCCTGAAAATGACGATCATAATCTAGCTCTCTGTGCTGCACATTTTACAGAAGACAGCTTCCAGAATCTCCACGAGTTCAGCACCGGATTCAACAAGAAACTGTTACTAAACATGAAGCAGATCCAACTTTAAAACCAGAGGCAGCAGTTGTTGGGCCACAACCTGTAAGTAGGCTAAGACTTCATAATTTTAAATGTATTTGCATGTATAATTCCAGACGTAGCCTTGTGTTTTATTATTTTTCAAATGCCAGCGCTGGCTTTATTGGCTACTGGTTATGCTATTTTGTGTGAACGACAAATGCGTACAAACATTATGGACCTGAATTTTGTATAAGTACTAATGTTGTAAACGTATTTTTCATGTAAATATGTTTTATGACGTTATTTTCGATTTGATCAAGAATGTTATTGTTGCCAGTCAGATGCTATTGTGTAAAACAAACGTGCATAAAGTTAAAAAATGTAGCAAATTATCATTCAGAAACCTTTATTAAGAGCCATGTGTGGTGAGGTTCTGCTTGACTCTCTTCATCGCGGCTTTCTCGGTCTTTCTTAAACTGATACTGCAGTTCGACACAAATTTACATCTGGACCGGAGCTCGCGTTTCCCCGTAAAGGTAATGGGCGTTAATCTTCCGGACAACGTGAGCGACAGTTTAGCCAATCACAACACACCGGGCCAAACTAACCAATCTGAGCACACGAGGGAGCGGTTTCATAGACTCAGGAAGTGAACCGCTCGTTCAGGGGACAGAGGAGAGCGCGGCTGACAATAAAGGTGAAGTTTTCGAAAAATAAGACTTAAAAAAAAGAAAAACCACGAATACATGTTATATTGCACCCCATAAACACAATCATGCGAAGAAAAAAAAGCAGTCACCCCCCCTTTAAAGCATGTTAGTGCAACAGTAAAGAGCTTAAAAGTGAAAGATTGACAGTTAGTTTGCATGACGGCGCCAATCTAAAATTCTCCATTTTTACCATTTTTGGAAAAGTTGATACCATTCCCTGCTAATAAAAGCTACTTAAATAACCATCTCGGCTGGTCTTAGTTGGCTGAAAAGCACAAACAACAGAAGGGAATAACCAGACTTTTCAACTGAGATTTTAAAAGATATATAATGAAGACAGACTGTATTGCATAACAAGAATGACCTTACTGTCTGTGTACATGTTTTAGAAGCCGTCACAGACCTCCAGTCAGGCTCATCTCTCTGCAAACATCTGCTCTGAGGTAAAACGACCTTGTAAAATACGATAGCACCACCTCATCATGTTGGGGCAAATTTGATAAATGAGTCATGGAGGACGCATGCATTGACTATCTTCAAACTTTGAGAGAAACTATAACATTTTAAGTGTAATATAATTAAATCTATTTAACCATAGACTGTCCACATAACAATTCACTGAAGCAAACTGTTAACCTACATTTGCTATTATGGCAGTAAACAGTATAATACAGCTGTTGGCAAGCATACAGGAACGTCGTCGTATTGTTTGCACTCGTACCATCTTGAAACAATTAAAAGTGGACCATTCCAGATGTGTGAGAAGTTTGTAGGAAGCGGATAAGCTAATTCTGTGGGTTTGACAGGCTAACGCTTTGACCTAGGGTGTGTTTAATTTGTTGTGAAATTGAAAACAGTCTCTACACCATCCAAATGTGACAAATGATTCAACTTGTAATATTACATTATTAAAGTTATTTATTTTTTTATCTTTGCAAAGTTTAGTTGATTCCAAAGATGTCTAATACCTGTAGGAAGTATAAGCATAAGCGTTATTTCAAGCATAAGCATTATTTCATGATATAAAAGCTTTTACATAATTTCTACCGGAAGACTCAATGGTTATGTCACTTATTACCTTCTCATCTATCCAATCGTGTTCTAATACTTGTAGTATAAAAGATCGGTACTTACACATGTCTTAGTTCACAGATGCTAATGCATCAATGGAAGTGCATCACATCCTTGATATATTGGTAGATGGAACTGTTGTGACGTCATTTAGAACTAGAGTTTGTTTCAAGAGTTCAAAATAGCTTGACAAAGTTAACTTTACAGAAACTCTCCAACTGGTAAAGACCTTCAAATTATGGCAAGTGTGTATATAGATAGGCTTCACCTTATTTACTATCTTCTCCAGTTATTTTCTTTAAAGGTGCCCTAGAATTTTTTTTTTAATTATTTTATAATGTTTCCTGGGTTGCCCTTATAATGTTAGTATGTTTTTTAGATCAAAATAGTCATAATTTAGAAATAAAAGGCATTTTTCCTAGCCTGATTTTAGCCTCTGCTTTGAACAGTCTGTTTGAAGGGGCGTGTCAGAAGACCCCACCGGGTACCACTCATCTCTACTTTAAATAAGAAAAAGAGGCTACAATTTGCAAGAGCTCACCAAAAATGGACAGTTGAAAACTGGAAAAATGTTGCCTGGTCTGATGAGTCTCGATTTCTGTTGAGACATTCAGATGAGCCAGAATTTAGTGTAAACAGAATGAGAACATGGATCCATCATGCCTTGTTACCACTGTGCAGGCTGCTGGTGGTGGTGTGATGGTGTGGGGGATGTTTTCTTGGCACACTTTAGGCCCCTTAGTGCCATGGCCTACCATAGCATTGTTTCCGACCATGTCCATTTATGGCCACCATGTACCCATCCACTGATGGCTACTTCCAGCAGAATAATGCACCATGTCACAAAGCTCAAATCATTTCAAATTGGTTTCTTGAACATGACAATGAGTTCACTGTACTAAAATGGCCCCAACAGTCACCAGATCTCAACCCAATAGAGCATCTTTGGGATGTGGTGGAATGGGAGCTTCGTGCCCTGGATGTGCATCCCACAAATCTCTATCAACTGCAAGATGCTATCCCATCAATGTGGGCCAACATTTCTAAAGAATGCTTTCAGCACCTTGTTGAATCAATGCCATGTAGAAATAAGGCAGTTCTGAAGGCGAAAGGGGTCAAACACAGTATTAGTATGGTGTTCCTAATAATACTTTAGGTGACTGTAATATAAAATTATTCAGTTTTGAACATCTTCATAAATGGAATAAAATGTTAAAAAGTTAAAAGACCTGATGCACTTTATTCATAATTTTGTTTTTTTGTAGGAAAGATACAATGCCATTGACAACACTTTATCTTGATGGGCCCTTTTGAACACTCTACTGACTATAAGTAACTTTGCAACTACATTACAGCTTATTGTAACCCCAACCATACCAGTCTACTAATCCTCTACTAACACTCTAATGAGAGTTAGTTGATGTTAGGTGCAACGTTACTTATAGTCAACACGATGTGTAAAAAAGGGACCGTCAGAAAAAAGTGCATCTTTGCTCTGACCAAAGTGATTTAAATAAACCTGATGGCATAATTACGGCCTCATAACAAAACTAAAAACTTTAACCTTACTAAATACAAACTTCCCAAGAGGACATGGATGTATCATATGTTAAAAACTTCCTCCTAAAATGAATTCATTTTCCTAATCGTATTGTTTATTTTATGTTTATTATGCCGCTATCTCCAAATTAGTAATTTACAACAGTGTATCTGCTTGAAGTCTAATCATCACGCTTGAGCCAAGTCCTCTGTGTCGTTCTTCACAGCTGCTTCCCTTCAAATAATTATGGAACACTTATAAGGGTCATAAACATACAAATTACAGATACCTATCAAACACTTTGTCACATCAAACAAGGACTTCAAGTAGAAACGTACTGGCCAAAGTTTCCGAAGTCTGGAATGGTTCTTGTATTGTGCTGATACTTAAGACCGCCGTCTGTTTGTCGCTATGTAGTTGAATTAGTTAATTATAGAGTAAATGTTTGCTCATTAGAAGTGCTTTGAGACTTCTCATGTGTTTATGAAACTTCCAGCCTTCTATCACCGTGCGTGAGGGCAGCTGACACTGTTTACTGGAGAGCGTGGACCACGGGGACACGTGTTGGTGAGAAGGCCGAACCATTTACAAGCTAACAGGAGGCAAACAGGAACATTTTTATCCAAGGAAACTCCCCTAAGGGGTTCCAGAAGAATCAGGATATATGAAGGGTTAAGTCTGGGAAGGTGGGAATTAAAGGGGTTGATGAACTGAGAAATCAAATTTTCCTTGAGCTTTTGACATCTAAGAGGTCATCATATTATAAGAATATCCTGTAAGTTTCAGAACTGAAAACAACCTTGTTAGTCCAATAAAAGTTTTTATTGACACCAGCCTCAACAAACACTTCATTTTTGAAAGCGTGGAAGTATGACGTCAAAGACGAAGAAACCCCACCCGCTCATCAACGCCTACTTCAACACGGCCGGTTTAGCCCTGCCCACCGATTCACGCATTCACGCATAGGTAAACAAAAGCATACCTAGTGATGACACACCGGAGCAATCTACCAGCAATAAACATTCAGTTGACAAAATGTTGTGCCGTGCCTGGCTGTGGAAGAAGACAGTCGCGGCATAAGCTTCCTCTGGATTCCAATATTAGGAATGCCTGGTTAAAATTAGTTTTTAATGACGTTCCAGCAGATGAGTGTAAAACATTATCCGTATGTTTGCTTCATTTCACCGAGGATTGTTTTGTCAACAATTTTAGGCTGGATTTGCAGACCGATGAAGAGAAAAGAACGGTGATGTGCCATCTATATTGGATCTGACAGGAATTGTGCAACACACGGACTCTGGGTCGAACATGCATGGGCGAATCCGGTTGCCATTTGACAACATTGGACATATTCCCCCACGTGCACCGACGGGTGAGTTAAACTCATTATAATATAAGAGGGAGAAATGAAGACGACACAGATATGCATTTTGTGTATGATCTAGAAGTATTTATTCAGCGATCGGCGGTTAAAGTTAATCTGTACGGAACATTGTTGTACGGAACATGATTAGTCTACGTTACCTTCTATATTGGATCCAACAGGAGTGGTGCAACACACTTATGTCAGTAATATTTGTATTTTAGAAATAATAATCTACTCGGCTAGCATTGCATTGTTACAGATCGTTTGATATCTAATAATTATGTGTATGTGTCTACAAGTATCTGTTGTATTCGAGGTGCTGATGGTTCATTGTCCTGGGATTTGGGATCGGACTCTGGGTCAAACATGTATGGGCGAATCACAGTGGTTTTTCTACAGTGGTTTTCAAAACAATCCCCCACGTGCACCGAACCAAAACTGACGACAGAGTTGAAGCTCATTATAATATACAAAACTGTTATCCACTCACAGCAGTGGGCGTTTACTTCCTAGTCTTCAATGCGAAATGCCCATAAAATCCGAGCATTTTTCAAGTAGGCTGAAAACTAGGGAATAAAATAGCCCATAACTTATTCATTTTTGTTTTTGAATGTAAAAAACAAGCGAACGTCATAAGTTGACCTCAGACAACAAAACAAAAACATTTAAAAAGCCAGTTCATGACCCCTTTAAGATTTTTAGCATAGGCTCATTGGAAAACGTGCCTCTACCTACATTTTTTGAAAACTCCAAACATGTACAAACCACTGCAGTTTCTACCAGAAATTATCACTAATGGCAGTAAAACACCAACAACTTTTATTTGTTTTATGATTACAGGGGCAGATTACCAAGCAACTTTCTGATATCTCTCGAGACCAACACCAAAGTGACTTAAACTGCAATTTATCGTCTGGCCGCTAGACAGGCTCCAAAAGAGTCAATCCCATAAATCCCCCATTTTAAATGCCCAACTTTACAGCAAAAAAAAAAAAAGTGTTTACAGCCTTTTACAAAAATTGGTTTTGGTCTAAATATCTAATTTTGCCCTTCATGACAACTGAGGGGGGGGTGATAATAATTTAATAATTAAGGGGGTGGCCACTTGAGTGACAGGTGGATTGCCCCTTTATATACAAGATGGCGACGGTCTGCTCTGCCCACTTTGGGCTTCAAAAATGCTCTTCAGAAACCTACGGGTGACATCACAGACACAAAATCCATATTTGTTTAAAGTCTATGCACATTGCACAAAAGTTTATGAGCTCCAATCACTTTTAACATGGTGCATGATTTGTGAAGTAATACATTTTGATGTTTGCATCACACCACAAGCTTTATATTTTTTTTTCTGATGTGTGAACTTGCTCGACTGCTCACCTGATACAGCATTGTACTTGCAATGTGAAGCGCTTGGGTATAAATTATGTGAAATACACAAAAATTAGCTGAAACATTTGTAGTAGCAACTAAAATACTGTGTTTGCTCAAGTAAATGTGTTTTTTAATCGCTTGTATGCTTTAGTTAACACTATCAGTTAGGTTAATGGAAGGGAATAGAGTTGGAGTTTCGCCATTTTCAAACGCGATAGAACATTAACATTTTAGTGCCATTCAATGGACATTTCATTTCTGAACAGCCATGATACGTACAACAACCTACACAATCAAACGTTGCCAGATTCACAGTCATCTGTTTCACATAAAACTGAATGTGTTTTTAGAGTGACTTACTAGACGTTTCACTTTAATAGAGTTGCGAAATGTGCATGAAGCCATATAATGATGGTAGCTTTATCACTCAAGGCTTCATAGTGTACATTTGCTGGCTCTTTACCAGATGATGATGATATGAAACCATTCTAATTTGCTTAGTAGAAATGACCTACACATAACAAAATATACTGATCATAATCATTAAAAAAAACGAATGAGGATGCCTAGATTATTTGAAAACAATGTGCGATTGTGCAGAGGCTTTGAAATGGAAGGGAAAACAAATCCAATTGGGAAGAAACTGCTCATATGGTCATACAAATGACCTGTGACAAGAAAACCTTGGAAACCTGGCCAATAAAGGTGCTTTGATAAATGGAAAACACACTTCATTAAATGCACAGAAATGCCTTAATGCAAAAGGGCAGTTTTGTGAAAAAATGACTTCATTATTATGTTGCCTCAGACATTTGTATTGGGTTTGAGAACAAAGTGGTTGACGATCTTCATGATTTTACTGAATAGATGGAGGACATGAGGTCACGTTTCATTTTGAAGAGTGCACAGTGGGTGGATTAGTTTTTTAATGAGGCCTTTGCAAGCAGAACAAAGGAAGCAAATTGGTGCTCCAAAACGCTGAGTGTTTTGTACTTTGCAGACACGTCTGTCTTTTGCTTACAAAGGAGGTGCCTAAGCTTGTGACTTTTTATTAATCAATTATTTACACTTACAAAACGTAAGACTTAGAAGTATTCCTATAATAAGCTAAGGCTTCCATAACTTGAGTCAATGAAATTATGCTCATTTTTTTGGATTTAATTGTTAAAAAAGTACATCAAAAATGTAATCTAACCAACAAAGTCATGCGGTATGAGTAACAAGTTTGAAACTTGCAGAAACAAAACAAGGAAATTGTGTATCAATGTCTCTTAAAATATCACATAAACGCAAGAGTAGTTCCCAAAAATGTGATATGTATGTAAAGGTAAATGTACACCAAGAATAAACTCTGATAGGGTGATCATTGATGCCGCATCTCCCTGAAGGGGTTTATTATGCGGTAACAACAAGCTGGATGTACATTATTTTACATGACTACCCGACACACAAGTAAACAATTAGACATGAAATAGACTTGAGTTGAAATATTTTATGAGGTCAAATACGCAAAGCTTCTGCGGAGAGAGCAGTTGCCAGCAAGCGACAAGTTCAAACTAGACGGACATTTAATGGATATGGTAAATTCATACAACAGCATTTCACCACATACATAATTATGGGGATAAGAGATATTGATTTGAGATAAAGCTGTTTGAAAATCTGACCTGTTTGTTATCTTATAATCCATTAAAGTGTACAAAACTACAAACAACACACAATAAGAAACAAGAGAGTGAGTGCATATACCCGGATGACATAATTAAATAATTGTAAACAAAATATTGGTTTCAATATTTTAGTAGTTCACCAAACACAAAACTTCCATGACTTCAGTAACCTGGAAGATGCTTGTGTTATCAATTTTTACAGGTTGTTATCAGGAAATGACACCACTGGATGGCATGATTGACCAATCGGAATCAAGGATTCCAATGAGACGTGTAATAGTAGGCTTGTTTGAAATGTGCCTTGCCTCACCTGAAATGTAGGCATGCAGTGAGTGAAGGAGTGAAAAAAGCGCAGGCAAGCTGGACAAATCTCGCATCTCGCAGTGGATCCGACACCTGTGAGATCAAAGGCAAATATCGTGGATTCATGGTGTTGCTAATAAACTTGCCAGCCTTGAAAAGTTATTACATACATAGTTAAAATAGTCCAAGTGATTACAGTGGCTCAATCTTAAGTTTATCAAATGACGAGAACACTTTTTTTGTGCACAAAACAAACAAACAAACAAACAAAATGAACGACTTTGTTTCAACTATTAATTTCCTTCTCTCTTGGCCTCGAGTTTAACAACGTTTTGTTGTACATCGCACGCATCACACACATGACCAGTGTCAGCCAATAGTAATCTTACGTGTGACGTTTAACTGACTAGAGGCCCAAAGAGAAGGACAATTAATAGTTGAAATAAAGTCGTTATTTATTTTTGTTTTTTTGCGCACACAAAGTGTTCTCATCGCTTGATAAAGTTAAGATTGAGCCACTGTAGTCACTTGGACTATTTTAACGATGTCTATAATAACTTTTCAAGGCAGGCAAGTTTCAATCCCTCAAGAAGTGATCCAGCTCTCAGTATTTCATCGAAAATATCTTAATTCATGTTCCGAAGATGAACGAAGGTCTTACAGGGTTGGAACAACATGAGGGTGAGAATACTGTCAGAATTTTCATTGTTGGGTGAACTATCCCTTTAATATCTGATAACTCTTTATTTTGATGATCCTCAACAGACATTATACTGACGAACTTTGCAACTACAAGTAAACTTATTCTACTAACCCAGTCTACTAATACTCTACTAAACACTCTAATGAGAGTATGTGAGTATGTAACAGAATGTGTTAAAGGGACCATCAAAGGAAAGTGAAAACAAATAAAATATGATTTTTTTACTCATATACCCAACATTTTTAGAGACTTTAGATTGAATATTTTCTTGAAAATCTAATTTCTTTCAAAACTATGAAACCTGCTTGAATATAGAAAGTAAAACATTTTTTCAATCATTTTCTTTTGGACACTTATTTCTCTTTGACCTTTGTCATTCCAGGAAAGTAAATTTCCCCTGTGGGATTCACAACCACACAGGCACAAAGCATTGACTATTGGTAGATCTAAGCAACTGGTTGATGTACAACCCCTAAAACGCTGTTTCCCAATCCTGTTCCTGTGTAATGGGTGCTGGAAGGAGAGTAGCTGAGCCAAAGATCTAATCACAGGCTGTGTTTATTGAACTAAACAAGATGAAGAGAATCCACAATCAAAAGCAGGAAGGAATACGAAACAGCTTGTTAAGACAAGATCGGACAGCTCTAACAAAGAGCAATTGATAGCTGCAGGGATTACTTTTTTTGTATAAGTAGGCCGAAACTTGGAAATAAGTGCATTTTAGCACTTCCTGTTCAATCGCCCTGAAATCAATGTTTTTTTTTTTTGTATTGCTTAAATGCCTGATTCACACAAGCAAGATATTCAAATTTTACTAATAAAATACATCAGTAGCATCTCCTTGTGATTTTTTTAAAAGCTTTTACTTGAAAAGCTATTTGAATTTTATTTATTTTAATTTGAAAAGGGCTTAAGTCATTCTATTTATTGGTGCAAGGGTTCCACCAATAGTGGGCACTTGTGCAATGTAAGCTATGACATACTTCCGAGTGAACAAGACGGGGAAGTTCACAAAGAAAAAGAAGAAAAGACTTAGGCTATGTTTACACGGAAACGAAAACGCAAAAGTGGTGTTGCGTTATCACTTGCACTGCATTTAGATGAGCGTTTTGTGTGGGAAATCCGCGTGCAAATGGTGACGCAAAAGTGTGTGCAATCCAATGTAGTATGCACTCCAGGCGGCTAGGAGTGCATACTACAACAACACCAAGTCCACGCGCCTGCATACAACCTTCACTGTCAAGCAGACTTTTGTGTTTTTATCGTTTACACGGGAATCGCGACGATGGAGCTTTTTTAAGATTTTCACTCTGGAGGGTGGTTTCACTTTTTTGCGTTTTTATGCCTCAAAAACGCTGTCGCCGTGTAAATGAAAGGCACATCCAATAAAATATTTTTATGTTTTTACTCGCGAGCGTTCTCGTGTAAACAGGGCCTAAAACACAACCAAAGATACAGACTGAACACAGGAGTTATAGGCAATTGAGATATGACGGGCAAGTGAGATAAGACGTCTCCTTTATCTCACCCATCTATCTGAGGTCTTTGAGCCTCAACAAACTATATTATATATATTTATTATATATACAAACTACATGATACATGATATATATATATCTACAACTACAACTACATGTATATATATATATATATTTGTATTGTATACATTTTGACGCTAAAGGGTGCCATGTGCGTTCGATGTAGACGAAATCTCAAAAGCGTCAGTATATGACGCCATGGAATGAGAATGGGCTATATATATATATATATATATATATATATATATATGACACTTGAAAACAAAGAGCCTTACAATCAGGTGTGTTTGATTAGGAAGAGTTTGAATTGTTGCATTGTTTGTGTGCCTCCAGGAACGGAGATGGGAAACATGATGTAATAATGCTTTCCACAATTTAAACCAGTACCTGAAATGCATCTATTTCTTAAATAAATGTGCTCCCATGTTCTTCAATGAAACACTAATTGTTTACTTTAATAGAATTGCCATTGCTTGTTTCTAACTCCCCTGTCTCTCTGATATCGTGTAGCAGATTGAAGGAGGAAGATATTTGTACCGTACAAATTAAATTGAGATCAATGTAGACTAGCCAAGTATGCCCTTTCTTTTTGTTTGTTTATAGCTTTTTATAATTGCATATTGCTGCCAATACAGCATCCACAAAGAAGCAGCTTACTTTCAATTATTTTGCAGTGGCCCTTAATGTTTCATCATCCAATGATATTGGGAATGATATGGCTTTGTGTTTCTTTGTTCCTACTCATATGTTGTGGTATGCCATGTCTATATTTGGAGGGCTTTTTTCAATTCCTCTGTCTCTTGGTGAAAATCTCTCACTCTCGCTGTCAAACAAACATTTAGTAACAAGCTTTAGTGTGATGGCACTTCAGTTTTAATGTAATAGTTCACCCAAAAATTCTAATTCATCATTTACTCGCTCTCAATATTTGTGAAAGAGGTCTCTTGTGCTTGCCAAGGCTGCATTTATATAAACAAGAATTAAATAAACAATGTTGAGAAATACACCCACCTAAAGGATTATTAGGAACATCATACTAATACTGTGGTTGACCCCCCTTCGCCTTCAGAACTGCCTTAATTCTACATGGCATTGATTCAACAAGGTGTTGAAAGCATTGTTTAGAAATGTTGGCCCATATTAATAGGATAGCATCTTGCAGTTGATAGAGACTTGTGGGATGCACATCCAGGGCACGAAGCTCCCGTTCCACCACATCCCAAAGATGCTCTATTGGGTTAAGATCTGGTGACTGTGGGGGCCATTTTAGTACAGTGAACTTGTTGTCGTGTTCAAGAAACCAATTTGAAATGATTCAAGCTTTGTGGCATGGAGCATTATCCTGCCGGAAGTAGCCATCAGAGGATGGGTACATGGTGGCCATAAAGGTATGGACATGGTCAGAAACAATGCTCAGGTAGGCCGTGGCATTTAAACGATGCCCAATTGGCACAAAGGAGCCTAAAGTGTGCCAAGAAAACATCCCCCACAACATTACACCACCACCACCAGCCTGCACAGTGGTAACAAGGCATGATGGATCCATGTTCTCATTCTGTTCACGCCAAATTCTGACTCTATCATCTGAATGTCTCAACAGAAATCGAGACTCATCAGACCAGGCAACATTTTTCCAGTCTTCAACTGTCTAATTTTGGTGAGCTCTTGCAAATTGTAACCCGATTGTAGCCCATCCGCCTCAAGGTTGTGCAGTTGTAACAAATGGTTATTTCAATCAAAGTTGCTTTTTTATCAGCTTGAATCAATCGGCCCATTCTCCTCTGACTTCTAGCATCAACAAGGCATATTCGCCCACATGACTGCCACATACTGGATGTTTTTCCCTTTTCACACCATTCTTTGTAAACACAAGAAATGGTTGTGCGTGAAAATCCCAGAAACTGAGCAGAGTGTAAAATACTTAGACCCGTCTGGCACCAACAACCATGCCACACTCAAAATTGCTTAGATCAACTTTCCTCCCCAGTCTGACATTCAGTTTAGAGTTCAGGAGATTGTCTTGACCAGGACCACACCCCTAAATGCATTGAAGCAACTGCCATGTGATTGGTTGATTAGATACATGTATGAATGAGAAATTGAACAGGTGTTCCTAGTATTCCTTTAGGTGAGAGTATTATTACAATTTAAAAGAACATTTTTCTGTTTTAAAACATTTTAAAATGTAATTTATTAATTTGATGGCAAAATGTAGTACTTTATTTTACAGTGACTTGCCATGGTAATAACAGTAAATTCTGCATAATTACATGCAACTAACCCTCTACCAAATCCTAATCCTACCCTAACCCTATAGTAAAACATGTGGTTGCTTAATATTACTCAGTACTTAAATATTTAATTACATTGTAACAATGACACCATGAAGTGTAACCAAAATGGATTTGCAGCAGCCTTTGCATTATATGTTTCTTCTCTTCTTTTTATTGTTATGTTTTATAATATCGACACTGTCTTACCGCTAGGAATTTTTTACTTCCTCTCACTTACAATCTACAGGTTCGATAGCACTAGTCTGGTGGTCTGTGCTGGCTTGTCTAGTGACTCGCTCTATTCTTATCTTGCTTCTGGTACGAGCTGATGTGCACACAGTCACACACAACATCTTAAAGCCTTGCAAAACTTCTGCTGTTTTTCATGGTACAAGGTGTCTTTTGGATTTTCATAAGCGTGTCAAATGTGAGATTAATATTAATACATTTACATCCCTAGACCAAAAATTCACTTTAAATGCCAGAAAATACGAAATAGTGCTCAAGTCATATGAACCAGTTTTATGAATGTATATGATTCTTTTATCCATTGGTTTTTTTTTAATTATTATAATTTTTTTTTCAGTTCACGTCTGTGGGAAAAAAGAGCACTCAGGGCCCTATTTTAACGATCTGAAACGCAAGTGTCAAAGCGCAAAGCGCAATTAACTTTGTGGGCGGATCCCGGCGCTGTTGCTATTTTCCCGGCGGGATAAATGCCTCTTGCGCCTGGCGCAAATATAAAAGGGGTTGGTCTGGAGTAGCTTCATTATTCATAGGTGTGGTTTGGGCGTAACGGAAATAAACCAATAAGAGCGTCATATCACATTCCCTTTAAGAGCATGATGAACGAGATGCGCTTGCTCCGTGGCGCAATTCTATTTTAACGGCGCATTTACCAGGCACGCTTCAGCATCGGTTCACAGCCGAGTAGAACGATGTTCTCGTCAGGGCCGTAAAAGAAAGAGAAGGGACACTGGGGATGGGACAAACCCACCCAAATTAGCTTCGGGTTAAACATGCATATAATAATTTGGGTAAATGTGTAAGCTTTATGCCTGTTTTTCCCATCATCATGGACACAACAATGATTTCCCTCATGTTTATATATTTTTCCGTATAATAATGTATCATTTGCAAAAAGTAAAATGCATCTGTGTTGATGAGAGAATCATCTACAGTGTATCGCGTTGTTCACACTCTGTATTATGGCCAAGCATGCACGCTTAAAATAGCATCTGAATATACGCGCAACGCGCCACTGACTTTAGACCAGGTTTTGTCTGGTCATTGGCGCAATTGTTTTCTGGAACTGCAAAATAGCACCAGGGATTGTTTGCGCCGACACACGCCTCCTTTTTGCGTCGACCCGCCCAGGAAGCGCAAGTTCATTTGTTAGTTTACCGACGTGCGTCTGTGGAGGAAAAAAGCCCGCTTTGCGCGAGTGCAAAATAGGAATGATAAATGTGTCAGTGTATAAAGTCATTTGCGCCGGGTGCAAGATAGAGCCCTTAGTGTACTTTTATATAAAAATATTTTTTTCAAAAACTGTACTTGCAGATAACATAATAATAATAAAAAGGCCACTTAAGTATACTTAAAGATGGAATTTATTGGGCTTTTCACACTTAAAACTAGTTAAACCTGTGTCATTCGAAACCAGAGGTGAGACCAAGTCATTGTTTTGCAAGTCACAAGTAAGTTCTCGAACAAGTCATTAGTGCTTTTTGCACAAATTACTGTCTCAGTGTTAATTACTATTGTAAATGAAATATATACTAATTTATATCAGGAAGGCTTTTAAAATATGATATAATATAATTATATATAATATTATCATATTTATTCAAACTTAGTGGATGTTGATTGGTTTGTTGTCTGATTGGTTGAATGTGAAGAGTGGCAATGCAGATTTAAAAAATAAAAATAAAAAATAAATAAAAGTAACTGTTATCGTGATTTGCTACACATTAAGTTTAAAATATTTTGTTAATGCGACAGTACTAGAACATTCCTATTTCCATGGTGACGTATCAAGCGTCATGTGACACTTTTTGGGGCTACGACTGTCATTTACTTACAAAACTTATCGTAAATCCATCCATTTCACCCGAAAGATGTAAATTCCTCAAGTGAGTTGCTGGTGAACAGGGAGAAAACTGTATAGTTACCTATAGGCTAAAATGTGCGTTTGTTGTGGGGGGAAAAATAACGTCTCAAAATTACATTTGAAAGGTTTATGATTTCCGCTTACTTAGACATCAGTGTTTTTTTCCTCAAATTCTAAATGGTTCGCTAGTACTTGTGTATTTAAATACCTGAAAAAGAAAAAAAAACATTATTTGGTTGAAAACTGAACGTGTAATAATAAATGACAACTGACACGCCCTGCTGAACGCACTCTATCACGCTCTCTCTGGCTCAGTGCCAAATGTGCGAAAGCAGCGCTAATCAGCGCTGTGATCACTACAGTCAGTGAGTATTACAACTCTGATCTGTGGTTTTTGAAGGTAGGTCAAGTCTTTCCAAGTCACAGGGCTCAAGTCATGAGTCATTGTTGTCAAAGTCTAAGTCGAGTCGCAAGTCATCTTTGAATATGTCGAGTCGCAAGTCATCAAATTTGGGACTCGAGTCCAAGTCAAGTCCGAGTCATGTGACTCGAGTCCACAACACTGTTCGAAACCCTGGATAATTGTAATACTAGGTTATCTTGCTTCACATTTAAAGAGTAACTAAACCCTAAACCAACTTTTTTTAGTTAATGATCTGTAAGAATGGATCTTTATTAATACCAGTCATTGATTCGATTAACTTTTTTGACATTTGTGTATAAAGTGTTTTATTTGTACAATATATGGTGCAAAAACGTCTTAGTTCTGCCCTCTTCAGGTTGAACGGTGGCTACTGCAGTTGAATTTCCGTATTGGATGATAGCGGTTCTTCGTGACGTACTCACGTTTCATCTCACCACGCTCTTGGCACAAGCTACGCCCTTGGCAGTAAAAAAAAAACAGCTTGTTTCGTCAAAACCACTGTAGCTAGTCAGGAGTAAGAATTGCCAGTATTGAAAACCATCAGGATAGAGTTAAATGTAGCTACTACAGCTCTTTACTAAACATCATCTTAACATATAATTTAGCTACTATAAAAACTCTGAAGTCCTGCTAATTGCCTTTGATATAAATCGTGAACTTAGAATTAAATGGTTCTATCTCCGTTTAGGGTAGTTCTAAGATATTGAGCATCAAAGCTTTTACATCCCAGCTGGCAAAACTTTTATGTAGTATAATCTTCTATTATAGCTTTATCTATTAATCTTTTTTTTTTCATTAATAAACACCTAATGGATCAGATTATGTCAAACTCAATTTCAGACCAAAAGTGAGGATAGAACCTTATAATTCTAAGCTCACGAAATATAATGCATTTACATTTATTTTGCATTTAATTGCAACTGACATTACATTTATTTTAAATGTAGTACATTATTTCTATAATAAGTATGCTAAAGTGTAGGCTACTTTTTTTCAATAGGTATAGCATATTGTCCTGTTGTGTTTCAAATTGTTACCAAAATTATATTTTATTTTCTGTGAGCTTAGTTTTAATTAAAAGATTTTGCTACTGTTTTCCTAAAGGCTTTTTCAACAGAAATGCTCTGATATTTCAAGTCAATGTGCAAGTCATTCTCCTTTTGACGAACTGTCTGATTCAGAGTTCACGTAATTAAGTTACTGATTTGATGTTTTCTCCTTCATCTGTGTACACGCTGAGTCCACCTGCATTCATTTACAGACGTGACATCCAGATGAAGTATCAGGAGGAAATGATTTCTCACTTTTTCATGTGTCAGATGCTGAATAATTCGTTCTTGGAAGGCGCCCATCATTTTCAACACAGAGTGAAGTAGATGATTTGTTAGTTTCTTCACAAAATAGCCTACTTCAGGCTGCTATCAGACAAAATGGCAAAGGTTGTGTGATTTAGCAGACTAATAAACAACATACTGAAGCTATCAAAGTTGACAGAATGGTTGATTTGTTTTATTGTTGAATGTTTTTGGCTGTTCTCTAATATTAAACATCAGGGCAGATTATTTAAATCTGCTGACTGTGGCCTGTGGACTTTAATGGGACACGTGTACTGTTGGGTTCTGTGTAGCTTCCTTCTGAAGTGTCGGGCGCTGATTTGGAAGTGCTCTATAACAGACAGGGATATTTCAACTGGAGTTCATCACTGATCAGGGTAAAAACAAATGTGAATCAAGCCAATCAGAATCAAGCATTCAACAGTATAAAATGTGTTTAGAAGAGTCTAGAACAGAGAAAAATACAAGGGAGGAAAATCAGGCTAATGTGAAAATTTAGTTAAAAAACAACAACTAATTAATCAAAATTTTTCCCCCATTAATTACACTAACATAAAAATTTTAATTATAATTATATTGTACAATTTCAAATTGAAATGTAGAAACAACAAAAACATAGTATGTTTAAATGTTTGCTTAATGGGATCTCTTTACTAGTACTTTGAATGAAACCCAGTATCACTGAAACCATTACAGCTACTGATGTAAATGGATTTTTATCAATTTCTGTATGAAATGAGTAATGATAAACATATATTCTTCTTGTGATTTTATATCTTCTAATTGTAATTTTATACACCACAATGTGACTTTAAAGTTTGCAGTTTCAAGTAACTGCACCTTTAAATCTCACAATAGCCATCCATCCAATGTTGCAAATTTCACTTATGCATAAAATAGAAATATTGTATAAAGCAGTGTTTCCATCCCATGTGTTCAAGAGAACAAAATTGTCACTTCATACAAATTTGGTGCAAATCAAAGTTGCTGCAAAACGAGGAAACCACTATCTCTCTTTTATCCTCAATCATAAATGACTTGCATCTCAGAGCATGCAAACAAAACACAATCTAAATGCTGTCATGTTCTCTTGTGTTCAGATACTGGTGTTTGGAAACACAATCATGTGAGACGATTCTGGAGGGAATCCATGCATTCTGATGACAGACTTTGGCTCAGGTTGGAAAATATTCACTTTGACTTTGGCCCAGTTACTCAGGCAGCAACCAAACCAACATTTGAGATGCAGTGTGATGCGATTTATTGGCGGTTAGTTTAGTTATCCAATCACAGCATCTGTTGTGGCAAAATTGTGGTTGTGGTTGTGGTTGCGAAACATTCACTTCACTCTTCAGAAAAAGCTGAAGCTGAATTTCACTTATCTGAAACCACTGAGAATCCAAATGACCCAAAAATATTCTGGAAAACTATTAAGTGTAATTGTTTTAATGAGCATTTCATAATATCTGCGTTCTTCACTGCATGAAAAGTGGGATTTTAGTCCCCGTAAACTGCCGGAAATCTCTCTAATTTTCGGCAGTTAATGACAATTTACAGACTGTGAACGTGTGTTTGTCTGTGCCACATATTGACGGAAACGAACCATGACGTATAAATGGAGAGCTTGCGGAGGTGCTAATGGCCCTAATTAGCATATGAATAGCAGTTGAGAATCAACATTTTGATTCTGTTACCCCTATAGTGTCGGAGCATGTAAACGACACCATTATTACTGCCGACAAAACTTTCAGTTCTGTGAGGTCCATTAAGTCAAGAAAACACCACAATAAATGATTAGGAAATTGTATTGAATAAATTGCAATTCAAGTTGAGAAATAAAATTTGGTGGTATGGCTCTGTTCAGGGAGCAGGAGCATTAGAGAATGCTTACAGTTTAGTACTGGGAGAGCAGAACTATTCCCCATATGAACAGAGCAGCAACGATGACAGAAAAGCAAATGCCACGTTATACACAAAAGGAGGAGCTGGGGGAGGAGGTGGCTTGCAGAGAGGCGAGCGGTGAGCAGTTAGGAGCAAACTGAATCTGCTTAAATAGTGCTCCCTGATTTGAGCATTGTCATTAGCAGTGAGGGGAGATGAACAGCAGATGCACTGATGAGATGCACTCAGCTGAGCAGAATGTGGATGAGGCCATGTTGTCGGCTGATAGCGTTAGCAGCATCTTGACTTCCTGGCCTGCCAGGACTGATGCTGACGCTTAATTTTTAGCACTTTATCTGTTGCCGATGTTTATAAAGCCCTGAAACAATTGAATCCTCGAAACGTACGGCCCGAATTACTTATGCTGCATTCACCAGATGCAAATAACGCATCAAAATTTCTTACTACCGCATCTAAGTTATATGCTTGAATCTAGGTATATGCTTGCAACACTTTGAATCCAATAGGGCGTCAACAAGAGCAAAATTGACATGCGTAAAAAACAAAAGTTCGAAACCCACAGGGGAGAACAGGTTTTTCCCATAGCTCAGGGTCGGCAGGGTCACCCCTGCCCTGCTTATACTCGGGCCAATCCCCTTCCTGACTCTTGGTATTTTTGAACCAATTCCTAAGGGGATTTCTCTCCCCTGTTTCATTTCCTGCTGCCGTTGCAACTTGGGCTACTGCCTCCAGAGGTTGGTCCACCTCCATGTGGACCGTAACCCTTTCTTCCTCTCTCCGCTGTTCCTCTTCCAGTTGATCCTGCTCTTGCAGAGGCTCAGTCCCAGCTCTGGGGACCCTCCTTATCTCGTCCCCGCCTATTCCTCAAGCTTTCTACGAGATATGAGGGTTTTTACCAAACTCCTAGCCCGCTACACTGTTTCCTCTCTCTCATCCTCCTATACCTCCTGCGGGCCCACTTAACCGCCACTCTGCCAGGCCTTCTTCCAATCCACTTTCGGGCTACTAACCACCTCCCTACTTGCCTTTCTGAAGGCCCCCTGGTAATGTTCCTCCAGTATCATTAGGCCCTTTTGTAACCACGTGTTGGTATTGTCCTGGAGTCTACGTTGTTACTTATTGAAAGGCCAGCTGAACCTTCTTAGCCTGGGCTGTCAACTTCGCCAGTAATCCAGATTGGCCCTTCCAGCCCTCTTCTACTTCCACATTTCCACATTATAGTGGCATAATTTCAAAAAAGAGTGGAATGCTCAAACCACGCTCCTGGACTCTGGATCCCCCTCCTTCCACTTGTCTCCTTCCTTCATTCCCAGCCCTCTGTCTGCTTCCTCCATACTTCCAACCCCTTCTTGTTGCATCTCTGTTACCCATGTTACTCCTTCTCCCCTTCCTTTCCGACTCCAACTCTCTTCTTCCTCCCCTCCCTCCTGCAACATCTCCATCCTTCTCTTCGTCCCTCTCTTCTACTCCACCTTTTTCCGTCCACATATCTCCTTGTCTCCTCTCTTCTTCCACGTCTCTCCCCTCTTTCATCCAGATATGTCCTTCTCGTTTCTTCTCTTCATCCACTCCCTTCCTTCATCAAAATGTCTCCTTCCCGTCTCCTCTCTTTTTCCACTCCTCCTATCATCCAGATATCTCCTTCTTGTCTCTTCTCCTCTTCCACTCCACTCCCTTCCTTCATCAAAAATGTCTCCTTCCCGTCTCCTCTCTTCTTCCCCTCCTCTTTCTCCTTTCATCAAGATATCCCCTTCTTTTTTTTTGTTCTTTCTCTTCCGCTCCCTTCCCATCCAGATGTCTCCTTCTCTTCTATTTCCTGCCTCCTCTCGAAAAAAGTGAGTCTCCATGCTTTTGAAGTTTCTTCCCTAAGAGAAGAGAAAAAAATGTGTAACTACACATTTGATTCTTCGCTCCTCACAAAATATCCCCAACTGGATCAAAAACCCTTGTCCCCAATATCCACCTACTGTATACACCCCGGTTTGTCATGTCCGATGGCTCTGGCTAGGTTAGGTTTTTTGAGGATATTACAACAGCCCTCACTGAGGTCACAGTGAGATACTTTGCGTCTACCACAGATATAATCCATGGATTATGGATTACTCTGCAAAAGTCTTGGATGTGTTGCGCTTTCTCAACATCCCCAGCTTGGTAAGAAAGACATACTTTGTTTGATTACCTTATTTTGAAGTGAACAATTATGACTTAATATACTTTTAGTATCAAGGACTTAAGGTGTTTCATCTGTAGATTGACCAAGATTTCAACATGATGTTTGGAGAAGAGGTTTCTGGCAGATTTTTAGCAAAATGGCGAATTTAAAACTCAGGCTTCCTGGCAGACTGCAAGAACCGGACTTCTAATGAGCATGTTGAAGAACTCTTGTCTGCTCAGCAAAACTCAAATGAGTCTGGTAAGTGTGCCTCATTATGCCTTTAAAACATTTACACAACATATTCTTATCTTCTTAAGTGTTGTCTTTGACCTATTCTGTAATAATTTTAAATTATATTTTAAGATAGAAATGTTTCTAAACATCTTACACTTAATTCTACTTTGCTCCTAGGCTGGGACAGTGACCTGTCAAGCATTATCTGTGTAACATCGACGTGGGAAGTGCCAAGGAAAGTCCCAGAGTAAAGGAGCTCAGAGCAAGGCTGTTGCACACTAATACTTGAGGTGATACACATCATTGTTTTCAAATATGCTAATATGTTTTATTTGTAAGGCACACTAGAAAAGTTCTGCATTGCTTTGTTAGAATTTGAGAATTCACCATGGATTATATCCAGGGAAGACACTACATTTGGACAACCAGGATGTTCTTTATCATTTTGTACTTATTCAAGTTTATAAAAGAAGCAACTCATTTGTTTGCACAAGGCTACTTGTTCACCAAATATTATTGGCAATGTGGACACTCAAAATGAAGGTGATGAAGGACCTTCAAGTTCTCAGGCAGTCTGTACAGACACTCCAGTAATTAGCTGGACCTCTGTTGCATCACAAACATCATTTGTTGGATCTGTTGTAGCACAATTGCAAGCATCAGGTGGTGCTGAGAGCACTGTCCAAGCAATGGTAGGGTCAATGGAAGAGCTTGTAAATGACATTCATAAGCACACAAGATAAGCGGTTTTCAGCTGTACTTCTTCAAAGATTCAAGCAACCGATTTCGGAAAAAAAAGGTGGCAAATTGTTTTGATCAACTGGAAAATCCTTTCTCAGTCTTACAGCAGCCAAATGACAGAAGCCCTTTACGGGAAAAGTGGGACATAGTTGAACCTGTAGAGTATGTTCTTGGTGCGTTTTGATTTGCAAAGAGATTCGGACAACAGGAGTTTACAATCAGATCCCTGGAATAGATAAATTTGTGTACGTACCCATCTTGGGAACCCTGAAATGTATGTATAAGAATAGTGAATTATGAGAAGTTTCCTGCAGGTCAAGCAACATAAAGAAGGTGTTTATAAAGATATGTAATGGTTCATACTTCAAAAGTAATGTTTTCCCAGCAAAAACATGCTCTACAGATTCAGCTTTATTATGATGATTTTGAGACGACAAATTTCTTGGGTTCAAAGAAAGGGATACATAAGCTTGGTTGCATTTACTTTATATCTAACAACCCTTTTTCACACCCATTTCTATACCATTTCTATAAAATAAAGCACAATGCGTTCTGGTAGACAACTTTTGAAAATTTTAAGCAAGATTAACTGTGTCAGTGATTCAAAGTCATCAACTTTATTTGAGTGACACCATTTATCTAGCAAATAACTTTTCTCTAAAACAAACTCTACAAAAGTTAAATTAGAATATCTTTTATGATTTCAAAACCTCTGCCTATAGGCTTCAGGAATTCATACGCACTGGAATTACCAGCTTTATAGTCTCGTATTTTAAACTCTCTTTTATAGGTAAGGTTGAACATACCTCTTGTGCCTTCCCTGGCAGCCTACATTGAATAATACACTCCACACTTCTTTTGGCCAAGCGAGCAAAGTTGCAATACACTCAAAGGCGCAAAAATAAGAATCAACCTCTGGTTTCCCTGAAATGAGGTACTAACAATGTATATTTACCTACATCAAATCTATTCGTTGCCGAAATCTGAACTTGTAAATGGAGATGCACTTATTACTAGAACAAACACTTGTAACTTCAGGAGTAGTGGGCTGCACATGCACGGCTGTACCACCAACAATTTTCATAGCTTCTAACTCTAATTGTCACATCTTCACCTGCTTATCTGCCTCAATCTCAAGGGTGCGTATCTTAAGGCGTAAATCCAAACCCTGAAGAAACAGGTAAAAATGGATCAAACAGCGATAAACTGGTCCTCCTCTCAGTTCCAAGCACATGCTCAGAAGCACTTCGCACATTTTCCCAATCCATTATTTCACGATTAGGAGAAAACCCTTCTGTACCATCGAACTCTAGAACAGGTCCTACCAATACCTTTAATTCCACTACGATTCCACACGACACTTTTAATCTCCCTCTTAAGAGCCTGTTTCACTACCGGAATTTGAAAATGAGCCAGATAATAAATCATCCTTCCAACATCTTTCAAATTGCTCCATAGATGGATTCTCAATAAAAGTTTGCAAATTGAACAAAGTCATGGTGATATATCCCTATCCAGCATACTATAATACACAACATAAAATATACAAATTTAGTACACATACAAACACTATAACCTGTACCATTACTTTGTTTACAGTACATGAACATTTTTTACTTTCTCGGAAAAATGATTAAAAATATCCTGGATCGAGCCACCATTAATGTTACAAGCCTTTTGAGTCTAGAGAGAATAAGGCATGCAACATTAAAAAACTGAGCTTGTATTGGAAAACATCTCACACAAACCAGTCAAATTTAAGTATGATGAGGTTGTACTATAGTGAGAAGCTGTAAAGAATACCTCAAATTAATAATTTAATTAAGCGTACAATTTATATACAAATCATAACCAAAGAAAAGGTTCACAAAAGAAAGAGGTAAATGACTAGACAGTACCAAATTCAAAGAAAAAAACACCTCTTTTGTGTTTGTTTGCCAGGTCTCTCTTGAAAAAGAGATTATATATCTCAATGAGACTAACCTGGTTTAATAAAGCTTAAATGAAACAAAAAAAAAATAAAATGCTAGGGAAACGCCTCAGGCGTGACAGGTGTCCGAAATCACTATGACATCACAGCAATCACATTAACCAGCGATAGGCCGTGAATAATTAACATAAATGATTAACGTGTGACCTGAAAGTACGCAGCCTTGCAAACATAAAAAAATAATCTTTTCATTTTCAGGGACTGTCTGTTTAAAAACACTACTCAAAGAAAACACGGTACAAGATTGAATAGTACAGCGAAGGCCGATTGCTTTCAAAAGTGTGCCGACCCGTGCCCAAGGTTTCTGACGCCGGGTGACATGCTCAAACTGTGCATTTTCTGTGTGGGAGAAGAGCACACAAGGGAGGTTCTTGAGGATGGCATGGCAGAGCCATGAATGGCAGAGACATGGTGGTGCTGCAGTTATACCAGGCCGACTTGCCAGGGGGATTCGACCAGGGGGCAGGAATTTCCCCTGAGGTGGTGGCTGAGCTGCACCATACCATTCGATCTTGCTCTCCGTGTCACCAAATAAAACATTGCCACGATCAGTCGGTCAATGGTGGTGATGGTGACCACAGAGAGACATCTGGACTAAATCAAGCCCACATCAGGGACAAAGAGAAGGCCTTTCTCTTTGATTCGCTGGTTTTACCCTCTGAAGTCTATGGCACCTCCGTAGAGGCAGTGGTGGGGATGTTCAGGGAGGCGAAACCGCGCTCAGCAGCATTCAAAACTTGTATAGCATTGAGATCTGGTTCCACTACCAGGCAGACGGGAGGACCTGGCAGGGCTAGTGTAACCCCTTACACCCGGGTCCAACTTGGACCCGCTCCGAGCGGGCCTCAAACCCGGGTCTCTGGCATGAGAGTCGGGCGCTCTAACAAGGAGGCTAAAGACTGCAGCCTCTCAGCGTCTGTCGCTAGAGCGCCTATTGAGATCGGGGAGTGAGGTTTACTCGCACAGCAACTACTAGCTGGCCTCCATTACACTAGCGACCCAGCATCACCTCTCGTGCGCCCCCTCTCTGGAGGAGCAGGGGCGCAGAAGAGGCATGACTCCTGCAACAGGAGAGATTTGAGGGAGGTTATCCATCACAAACACACACAGGGTCGTTAATGGATAACCTCCCCAGAGGTCATGAATCTGCCCTCTCCTCTTCCGACTCCACAAGCATTCATAACATCGGGCCTGGGGCTGGGCCTATGATGAGAGCGAAGTTCTGATGGCCCGCCTAGGCTTGATTAGTGAGACCGCTTCTTTCAGGCATGTAAAGTGGTGGACCCCAGGTTCATAAAGAACTATCTGGCGAATCTTCACTCCTCATGTTTAGAAGCTGAACCCATTTCATTAAATTATTTAAATCACCTTAAAAAGACCGAAACGTCTTTATTTATTATGTATTAGTATTTATTTATTTAGTTGAGAATGAGAAAATCCCCTAAAATGGAAAGTCTTGTGATTAAATCCAAAGCATTTATCACACCTTGGAAAAGAGAGACATGAAAATTGCACACAAAAGATTTCCACAATCCTCCTGTCAAGGTCTTATGGCTTAAGATGTTCTCAAAGCTCCTGTCAGGGAGGAAGTGTCGTTTTGTATGTGCTCTTCTGGAATAATATGTTTGCCAGTGTTATACATCTGAAAGAATCCAGAAATACCTTGACACCCACCTGACACATAAAAAGATTTTAGAGATGCGTGTGCAGTGAATAATATTGCACTGTAGAAAAATTGCATTGAAGCAGGCAGTTCCTCCACTTCCGTGCCCCATCCTGTTGTATCCTAGATCATTCAATTCACACAGAGTCATTTGCCTAGAGCATGGACATGTCTCTGTTTGTGGAAATAACCAGACATGTTCATGTCTCCATGAATAATATTGCTCTTTCTGAAAAGCAATATTATTTGAATAGAGGTCTGAGACCTTCCAAAATGTTCTTTTTTTCCCCTTCCATCTTTTCCCATATGACAAATAGTACTTCCCCTCTGTGTGCGTTTAAAGAAGACACCTGATTGGAAAACAGCCACCGTACCGCAAGGGAAACATGAATTTTGATAGATGGAGATTTGCACATCATTAAAACATACAGCTGTAATGAGGCCAGAGGCAGAGCAGGGTTTCAGACATAGAATCACTCCGCTCACAAACGCCAAGACAAATCTGAATCACTGCTTGATAATAATGTCTATTGTCATTTGTTATTTAGAACATTCAGTCAAAACACTTTTTTTCATGCACTCAATCAATATGCATGCTGAAAAATATTGCTTTCATATGCTGAACGTTTAATCAGTGTTAGTTACAGCTGTCAATAAATTCAAATCAGTTACAGCTGCATATAAACATTTTTATCAATCAACAATAGAATGTGGGTCAGATCTTTGTCCAACTTCAGCGTTATTGTTGTCATTAGACTTTCTGAGTGACACTGTCAAATATAAACATATTAAAGAGTTTGATGTATGATTTGTGGCACAAGCATTGCAGGATGAGTCACATGTAGTCACAACCACCACTTATTAGATAAAACAATACTTTTGCAAATTCATAAAATGTGCTTTAACTCTGTAAAATTAGGTGTTTTATGGGTCTTTGCCTTGTTTATTTATTTGTTTATTTTTTATTTATCAGGACAATGTGCAGTTACATTAAAAAGATGGCTGCACCAGATTTTAGCACAATGCTAATTTCAATCTGTAGTCGCACAATGCTAATTTTCCATCTGTTCCATCTTGCCATTTGTGCTTTTTTTCAGTTGCTAATAAACATATTAATGGTACAGGTGAAATTACAGTCTATTTAGCACAAACAGGGCAACTATAATATGTGAGCAACATGTATGTACATGTTTGAATTTTTGAGAGGATATTGTTTATGCATGGTTATTGAAAAAAACTAAAAATGTAAGTTTCTGAAATAAGGCCACAAAAACACTTAGAAATATGTGTCCACAAGACTTTTGACTATCGGATGTTGTCGCCTAGAGTTTTTGCTTCAAAATGATATGAAAATAATCCTGCCTAATCATTCACATAAAACAATAGATTGTTCTGAATTGTGAAAAACTTTCTTTTTTTTTGGAAAGGCAATATCCGTAAAGGCGTGAAAGGCCCCCTCACCTGAGAAGACAAAGACCCACATAATAATGAGCCTTTCATTCAGTAAAAGTCACACAAAAGTATATAAAAAATGTATACTATAGATAGATAGATAGATAGATAGATAGATAGATAGATAAATAGATAGATAGATAGATAGATAGATAGATAGATAGATAGATAGATAGATAGATAGATAGACATTATTTTTATGTAGCCTAGCTTGCATTGGAACAAAAGCAATTTTTTACGAAGGTTTACTAATGTAGGAGCGAGAGTGAATGAACTCTCAGATGTGATGTCCATCTGTGAACAACACTGCGCACATTCAAAACACCGTTGTTGAGTAAATGAGTGGCCAAAACATTTCAACGCACTTAGTTGAAAACAGTGTTGTGTAAACAGCACCTGAGAGATATTCTGTTACGTATGCTTGAGTAAAGAAATGAAGATAAGATAAAATAAGATACCGAAATAAAAAGGATTTAAGTGCAACAGTCTGGGTGTTTAATAACAGAAAAATCAGAAGAACTCTTATTGACTGACTAAACTAGGGTTGTACACAAACAGTCAAATTTTCAAATATTCAATCTGTAATTATTCAAAAAATAAAATACTATTCGAATATAACTATTTTGCTTTGCTGGCCGTAAAAGCAGTGAATCCATGATAAATCCCAAGTGGCGCTGTGGAGTGTGTTAACAAGTTGTGTGTATTTGATCACATACTGTTGTCGTCTGCCTCGCGAACTGTGGAATTACTTGAAAATGATCTTACTAAATGGAATGACCATTAGATAGCGATAAAACACTATAGATTAGAGTTTTTGTTGTTTACAGCGAGACCGTTTTCAAAAACTTGCACTTTGAAACCTGTTTTCAAAACTTTGTGTTTTCAGGCAACAAAAACTGCCGTTGTCATGTAAACATAAAAAAGTTGTATGTTTTTAGTTGAAAGCGACGTGGTGTTAACAGCCCCTAAAAAACTTTTTTGACCAAGGTCAGGTTAAAGTAACTTTGCAAAGCAGATTAGGCAGCTCTCCACTGCTAATTTGGCAGTACATTTCTGTATCTTCTCTCCTACAGTCACAGCAAACCCTGAAACTGCAACAACAACAGTCATCCTCATTGTTGGCTTGGCTTATCTCTGCCTGTCCTTGCCACTCACACAAAAAACCCAGTGTTTACAGTGCAGTGGATTGGGCTGTCAGCTTCGGTAATTTAGTCATTTACCCAGCGTGCTTGCTGACTTTTCTATACTGAGGTGGAGGTTCAGTTTATACAAAGACACAGGTGGCTTTATGTACCATGCAGCGTTGAAGCATTCATGAGAATACAATGGAATCGAAATACAGATGCATAAACTGAGTTCTGCCATTCACGACAGACACAAACACGAGGCTCTGGGATTTGAACGTATCCTTGTGGGGTTTGCACATTCTTTCACACTTTTCTTCATCACCGAACAATGGAAATTCAGGCTGCCGTTTTGTTTACGTACAGAATTTATTTATTTTTGCCTTCAAAAACACTCTTTCAAACTTGTTGGGATTTTTTTTTGTTCTGTTCTCTGTATTCACTAGAATAAACTTTGAGTATTCACAGCCCTTGAACTCTTTCAAATACAAAGGGAATAACAAGTAACTGACCACTGAATGAGATATTGCAAACATTCGGATTTGCAAGCGTTCAAGGAGTCATTTCAGCCAAGAAATTGGCCCTCGTAATTGAACTGCGGGATGGAGTTGACAAAGATATGATTTCATAGTACAGCAAATGTCAAGCTCTATAAAATGTGCAGTGAATTTGAAAGGCAACATATGGTCATCTTGAGAAACATGCCGTGTGTGGATTTGGACAGCGTTACTAGTAAATTCGGTATGATTTCACTCATGCGTGCTGTGTATGTAAATAAGGAGTAAACAATTTCATCCATTTTTCTCCCAAAACAAAACACCCTTTCATATACAGTAGTGGCCCATAGTTAATGTTCGGATGGTAATATTTGCACGATGTTTGCTTGTTTTAGATTGCAACCATTTTTTACAAGAGCGCTCCTGCACATGCTCGAACACAAGAGCGAGGTACACGGCCACACTGAGACTTTCGAAAACACTCGAGAAAGCGTCACACACACATGCTGGAAACTCATATAAACTCCCACTGGCAACGTTACTTACAATACTATCAGCTTGACGAGAAGTCTCCATGCTCGTATGAGACCGTTACATTTGTGGTGTTATCTAGCATTAGGTATTTCACTAACTTTCACAATCAGCAATGTCAACATAGGTGAATGTAATATGACAACGAAAGTGGTTAGTGAACTAGACAATTTCAGAGTACAGCCTGATCGCATTGTTAACATGTAGGTATTTTATGTTTTTCCAAAGATAGAAAACATACTTTTTAATACGTTTGGATAGATGCTGAAACATATAATATAGACATATCTGCAACATTTAAACATAACATTATTACGTTTTTACAGCTACAAAACGTAAACTATTTACGTATATTCTTTATCATAAAGATATCTGTATAATTTCCCTATTTACCATTTTATAGATAAATGTAAGATCCGTAACCCTAATCCCAAACCTAAACATACCCATTTTATACATAATATAAAAAATGATAAAACATATCTGTTGGGAAATGGCAGTTTTATTAACAACAATATAGCATTAAAATCATATTTTGATCCACCAATCCTACTCCTACCCCTAAACCTACCCATAACAATTCCTTAAAACTACGTAACAAACTACAATTATGAAGAAAAACATAACTAACAGACAAGTATAATCACAATAATTTATTTATTGCGAAAATGTCAAAACCGATACCAAAAGCCATTCACATGACGAAGCGTTGCAGTCGCAGTCCTCTCTGGCAGTATTGTAATAGTTTTGTATGAAGTAAAGAGCAGAAATTAATTTAATAATCAATGAAAATGTTAATCTGTCTTCGATTCGCGCTTCTCCATTCAAATGAACTAAACCAACTGTCACCGAGTCCTTCATGTCGCAATCTGTGACGAAGCAGGAAGAGCCAATGAACGATATCACTGCCGTAAAACATGACGTAACGCCGCTTCTCAAGGGCGCAATTTTTGAATTTGAATTCATCACCAGCGCGGGATTTGACATGTATGGTCGCTGCTGAGAATGGAGACAAGATCACGACTGGATAAAAGGCTGTTAGGAGTTGTTTCTTGCAAACAACTATGGATTCTAAAGATTTGGATTACATCAAACTAATAAAATTAATGTCTTTTGTGATTTTTTGTTGTGTTTTATAGGAGAAAATGCTTTATGTGTCTCAAGGTAAATAAACTATATTACAAAATGGTTAAACGAGTAACGTTAAAGAATGTATTTTTAAGGTTTTATAGTGTATTGTTTAACACCATGCAGGCAAAACGAGCAAAATGTTAATATTTATGAGTATTATATCAATAAATGTGACTGAAAACTAAGACAGTGGAAGGAGTTAATAAGAAGTTAATAAGAGTTAATAAGACAGTGGAATGCAAGAGTCAAAACATAATGCTACAATATTAATATGCATAAATTGTAGATACGTACAAATGTGTACGTCGATAGATTTGTTCATACGTAAATAATTCACGTTTTTGTGCTGTCAATACGTAATTACTTTACGTTTAGAACCGATAAATACCGTCAGTATTATGCGTTTCTCCGCATATAAAACGTAATTATATGTACGTATGATAGAACGACACTTTACGTACAAATACATACGTATTCTCATATCACGTTGCAGAGTAACAGTAAGATCGTAGACAGTAACATTACTGTACTGGACGTGTCTGTAAATGTGTATTATAAACAATATGCAGGGTTGCCAACTCTCACGCATCTGGCGTGACACTCACGCATTCAGCCTCTCACGGTCTCATGCTCAACAACGAAATTTCACGCTAAATTAGACATTCTTCTGTGCTGTATTTTTTTTATTATTATTACTATAAGCAAGTTCAGGCTATTAACTAACTACTGATTGGACGCAGAGAAAAAGCGCAGAAAAAGATGACACTGACACCGATAGACTAGACAGAGAAGTTTACTCTTGATATGGAACGGAATATGATTATGATTTAAGTTACAGATTGATGCCCCCCCATGTCTTCATGTCTCATATGTTGTAGTTTACCTTGCTATTTCATTACAGTTTACCATTATTTATTTCAGCATATCTGAAAACTTGTAATTTATCACAATAAAAATAGCAGAGGTCTCTCCATAATTCAAACGCTCTGCCAATGTTGATCCGTGTTTTCGTCCTAAGTCAATCCGATTCATGTTTGGCCTGACGAGATTCAGCAGATACAATTTTTTTTTAATTATATTTATGTGGATTTTGTGTTGGAGTCTGTGTTGTGCTGGACGCAGGTCGTTTTTTGGTGTAATCAGACTCCATGCCAACAGGGGAGATTTCACATAACAAAAAGAAAACTGGCCTTCAGAGGTAATAGCAAAACCCAACAAGTGGATCATTGTAATGTGTGATTACAACCCCTTCACACACAGGCAATAAAAAAACATTCATTTTAGAAGAAACGTTACATTTAGCACCTTAAACTCGTTTTAAAAAAAAGTTTGCTATACTTTAATGGCCCGCTATGTTGCTAAGATGCTATATATCAAAATACAGATTTTGAAGACTCTTCTTTTTAAACAAACAAACAACAACAACAACAAAAATATTTTATTTTATCTTAATTTTTTTATTGCCACATTTTTGACAAAAAGCTGAGAAAAATGCATTTTATCAAACGAGTGTATTTTCAAGCCTAATGCATTCAGATTTTTTTTCTTTCATATATAAAACCTTCCAAATAAAATTCAAATTATAAATACATGTAAAATATCTCAAATTTAGGCACTGTAATTTGCTTTTGAGTGGTACACGGAGTAACACATCCCAGGATGTAAAGGGACACCACAAGTTTTGCAGTAGAAGAGGTCTCTTTTCGCAACCCCTTATGTACACACACAAACTCTGCATCCTCTGGTTGGGTGTTGCTTTTTGGAGTGGGCAGGATTGGAACAAGTTTATGAACAGCAAAAGTGATCAGTTTTACATTTACCCTGTGGGTTTTTCACTTTGTAAATGACAAAAATGAAACAGTTACATGACAAATGTATTCGTCCACTTGTGTGACTTCCTGATAAAAGGGTATTACACAATGTTTTGGTCTAGTTTGTCAACGCCATTCATTTCATGATTGTATTCCACATTGCATGCTGGTTTTTGCTTTGCAACATTTTCTTGGTGGCCTCTATGCCATACCTCAAAATGTTCCATGTTGTTCTGATGGAATGTTGTGACCATTTTCACTTTTGTCTGTCTCTCCATGCCAAGACCATCACATTTTCTTTAAAGGGGGGGTTGACTGCTTTTTTTCTTTGCATGATTGTATTTATGGGTGCAATATAACATGTATTCGTGGTTTTTCTTTTTTTTTAAAGTCTTATTTTTACATAAACTTCACCTTTATTGTCAGCCACGCTCTCCTCTGTCCCCTGAACGAGCAGTTCACTTCCTGATTCTATGAAAACACTCCCTCAGAAACACGTTGTGAGCTCAGATTGGTTAGTTTGGGACGGTGTATTGTGATTGGCTAAACTGTTGCTCACGTTGTCCGGAAGATTAACGCCCATTACCTTTACGGGCATGTCATGAGCTCTGGTCCAGATGTAAAATGTGTCGAACTGCAGTATCAGTTTGAGGCAGAATCAGACCGAGAAAGCCGCGATCGAGAGAGTCAAACAGAACCTCACCACACACGGCTCTTACTAAACGTTTCTGAATGATAATTTGCTACATTTTTTAACTTTATACACATTTGTTTTACACAATAGCATCTGACTGGCAACAATAGCAACTGACTGGCTACTAATGTTATACTCAAACAGCGTTGGCATGTTTACGTTCTTGATCAAATCGAAAATAACGTCATAAAGCATATATACATGAAAAATATGTTTAAAACATTGGTACTTATAGAAAATTCAGGTCCATAATGTTTGTACGCGTTTGTCGTAGACACAAAATAGCATAGTCTAACTAGCAGTGGCTGTAAAGGCGCTGGCATTTGAAAAAAAAATAAAACACAAGGCTATGTCTTGAATTATACATGCAAATACATTTAAAATGATTAAGTCTTAGCCTACTTACAGATTGTGGCCCAACACTGTTGCCTCTTGTTTTAAAGTCGGAACTGCTTCATGTTTTAGTAACAGTTTCTTGTTGAATCTGGTGTTGAACTCGCTAGATTACGATCGTCATTTTCAGGAACATTATCAAACATAAATAGTTCACCTCTGTTTTTCCTGATTGTACCACATTCATGGGTTTTCATATCAAGTAGGCGCTCACACAGTCGTACAGAGTTGTATAAGTTGTCCATAAACAATCTGTAGCCGTGACCTACTAGGCGATCAAGAAGAGAGATAACTGTGTCTCACAGGGCAGCACTTTCCCACAATATAGCTACATGTTAAAACAGTACCCTGTATCGGAATCACATAAGATGTAGGATTTTACTCCATATTTGATAAGTTTCTGGGGATTGTACAGCCTGAAAGCTATAGGCTCTAACACCACAGAAACATCTCCTCATCAATGCAAATATTTGACTTGGGCAAATACATTTCACAGAATTTGGACAGGTGATCCAAGACAGGACAGATTTTGTACAGGGCAGGTTTTGTATTATCATTGAAGTGAAGAAATCTCCATATGATTCCAAACCTGTTGCGAGGCATGACCTTGTTTAAGTAGGGGGTAGATACTGTAACATGTCATCTGTACACCAGTACATATCAAGTTCAGGCTTATGAATGATACCAGTGAGAAAAAAAGAGCCCCATGAAAGTTTTCATTTCTGAAATTGACAGACTGACAGGCTTCCATGCATGATGTCTAGCATGTTGTGAAGTCTCATCCACTCACTGTCCGACGTATCACAATCTGTAATGTCTAGGGTGACCATATTTTGATTACCAAAAACCAGGACACTCTGCCCGGCAAACAGATGGGCCTACTCAAATGATACTCGAAGTTTACTTAAAGATACCTTATTAATTTCAATACATTTAAGTAGGTTATGCCTCCTCTGTATTGATAAAAAATGGTTATATGGATATTTGAAAACAGGACATGTCCTGGGAAAACAGGACAGTTGGTCACCCTAGTAATGTCACAGTCTGAATTGTCACTGTCCAATCTTGACACACAGGTGAACTTTGTCCAGATCGACGGGTGAACGATCTATCTGCGGCACATCCATGGTTAGAACTTTCTGTGACAACATGTGCATCTCTCTGACTGAGATATATACTGTCACATGCCTGTCCTGTCTTGTGTTGCACATGGGTGTTTGTTATGTTGTGCCATGTGCTTTTGTGATTGTTGATCCCACTCCCTCGTTACCTGATTAGTGTTTGAGTTGTTCCACCTGTCCCTTCTTGATTTGTTCCCTTTTTAAGTCTCCTCTTGTATGCAGTCTTTGTTGGTTCGTTGTCATATATGTCTTCCCAGTCCCTTGTTGATGCTCTTATGTTCAGCGTCAGTGTTGGTTTCATGTTCATTTATTGTGTTTTCTCCCTTGTGGGTTTTTGATTTGTGTTTGTTCTGTTTATGTTAATTAATCCTCCTTGTTTTTTTTTTTTTGCACTTGAGTTCTCCTCCCATTTTTGTAAGTGTTCCGTGACATATACAGTATATATGACAAAAGCACCTAAAATTACAACAACAAAAAACCCTACATTTTAATATGTATATGTTTTTGCGTGTATATGGCACGCAATTTTTGCGTACATATAATACACACTTTTTGGCGTATAATATGCACGAACCCCCCATCCCCCCTAAACCTAACCCAGGGTTTTTTAGTGCGTACCATATACATGCAAAAATCATTTTTGGCGTATAAATGCCACAAGAAATGACACTCGTGGTATAGATATGCATCTTCATGAGACTGTGTTGGTTTTAATGCATTTGCATTCAATTGTTACTTTCTAAGATGTCCCATTTATACAAATAGCCAAGCTCGCTAAGGCAAAATTACTGATACTATTGCTTATAGTGAGTTAGGGATTTTAACAATTTGTATAAGCCAAAGACCAGATGTCATGTATTTGTGTTTGGTTATGAATATGGAGCCCGATCTCATGAAAGTTCGTATTTATAGCACGAATGTCATTTCTCGTGGCATTTATACGCCAAAAACAGTTTTTGCGTGTATATGGCACGCAATTTTGCGTACATATAATATGCACTTTTTGGCGTATAATATGCATGAACTCCCCATCCCCCCTAAACTTAACCCAGGGTTTTTTAGTGCGTTCCATATACATGCAAAAATCATTTTTGGCGTATAAATGCCACGAGAAATGACATTTGTGGTATAGATACGCATCTTCATGAGACTGTGTTGGTTTTAATGCATTTGCATTCAATTGTTAATTTCTAAGATGTCCCATTTATACAAATAGCCAAGCTCGCTAAGGCAAAATTACTGATACTATTGCTTACAGTGAGTTAGGGATTTTATCAATTTGTATAAGCCCAAGACCAGATGTCATGTATTTGTGTTTGGTTATGAATATGGAGCCCGATCTCATGAAAGTTCGTATTTATAGCACGAATGTCATTTCTCGTGGCATTTATACGCCAAAAAGAGTTTTTGCATGTATATGGTGCGCGTTTTTTGCGTGCATATGATACGCACTCGCACTTTTTGGCGTGTAATACGCACAAACTCCCCACCCCCTAAACCTACCCCAGGGTTTTTTAGTGCATAGCATATGCACACAAAAAACATTTTTGGCATATAAATGCCACGAGAAATGACATTCGTGGTATAGATACACATTTTCATGAGACTGTGTTGGAATATGTACAATACGTTTTGCAACAGCTCATAATGGAAGCTGAATGCAAATATGCATTCTGGCGATCATGAAAACAATCATGGCTACTTTCACTTACTTGTGCAAATGATATGTCTGGCCTAACTCTTCCCACACATCATGTGTGTTTCAGTGCTGTGGTTGTCAAGGTGTTTCTATGTGTCTTTTTAAGTATTCCGGTTGCTAGAGTGCTGGCTAGAGGGTTGTTGCATACTGGCCCAAATCAGTCTATGATATTCTGGTCTAACCATTTGTTGCTTGTTTATCATCTACTACGAGAAAATCAATTAGCCTAGAAAGTAACAGCACACTGTATCTCAACAGGCACACATGTGCTCAACAGTATCATCCATGTGCTTTTAGCAAGCACCATTAATACAATTACCAGCCAACAGTCTGTGACGCCAACTGTTTCCTAAGATATTTAGGAGACAGGATATGCTGTAGGATATAGGATACGGCTGGGATATTTGGTCTGATGGTGTTAAGAGCGGTTTAAACGACACTTAAAATTTTTATTTGGCCGTTCATTTACACGACAACGAGATTTTGGGGTGCCTGAAAAGGAAAACGGGTTTCAAAGTGCAAGTTCTTGAAAACTGTCTCTGTGTAAACAACAAAAACTTAAATCTATGAAGAAGATGATGTCATGTATATGCGTCATAACGTGTTCAGTCTATAGTGATTCATTCATTGGGTTTCTAAGTTGTTTTTGCGGATCCGTGTAAATGGGGATCACAATGATGTATTCTGTATGCGAAAAAATCCAAAGGAAAAACTTCTCAGTTTTAAGCATATCTTTATCATGTGAAGCGACCCTTAGACTCCTCAGAATGAGGGCTCACTGGTGGTTCAATCAAGCAGGCAGCGTAATTATCTGAAATGCAAGACTGTGTGGTTATTGATTAGACCCATACCATCAGAAAAAGATCAGCAGGCTGCAGCCAAACTCATCAGATGTCAGTCAGAGAGACAGGCACATGGAGTGCATCGGCATGGCTTAACTTCCATTGATCTCACTGGACTCATGCTGTTACTACAACAAGATCCTAGTGATTGTAAGAGCAGTGGGTGAATTGATCAGTGTTTTTTTTTTTATCTGAAACTAAATTGTGTAAGTGTAGTTCAAATGTGCCACATTGATTATAGTCCTTGCATGAGTATTGATATTTCTCACTCAGACTAAGGTTTGCTCTAAACTATTGATCCTAATTATTAACCCCTTGCAATAAATTCAGCCTGAAATGCTAAATGTACACATTTGATTTGGTAAAACTTTGTTGATGCTTCACTTTAGATATTCTACTTACTATATGTAACTTTGCGACTACATGTCTACTAAGTCTCATTTGAGGTTTAGTAGAATGTCTGCTTAATATCTTAACTCCTTTTTTGTGATTACTATAAATAAGTCAAGAAAAATAGGTTAGAGCCCTGTGCGGGATGCAATACCAATATGTCCGTCCAAGGACACGGCCCCCTTTCCCACCCTTTAAGCTAATATGAAATGGTAATATTGCCATAATTACTCTGACCTACATGAGGCATAATTCATATTCACTGTATCAAAGTGCACTTTTGACCTGTCCCATATTCCTTCCCTCTGTAGAAGGTCAGGTAATATAGTAGCCCAGCAGTCCCAGCTATTGCAAGATGTCTCAAACATAATATTGAACTCATTACTGTCACGATTCATGAATTCGCTGACTCTTTGCCTTGTATTGTTGTGTGTCCAAGTGGGAGTGGTTGCTGATCAGCGATGCCCATTTATACTCGGTTTTGATCTTGTGTTTGTCAGATCGTTGTGGATGTTTCCCAGTGTATTTCTTGTCTCCTGCCTGTCTTCCCTGTGTTCTGCACTTTGGACGCTGTGTTCTAGTTCTGTTCACTCTGCCTTCTTTAATGGAGAAATTATCTTCTAGTTCCTGAGTCTGTTCGGAGATCCTGTTTGAATACCTTCATCCCTCTACCAGCCTGGTCTCATTGTTATTACATAGGTATTTTACGTTTTTTGCAAGGATAGAAAACATACTTTTAGTATGTTTGGATGAGATGCTGAAATGTATAATATGGACGTTTTGCAACATTTAAACGTTAACATTATTACATTTTTACAGCTACAAACGTTAACTATGTTACGTATATTTCTAGATCATAAAGATATCTGTATAATTTCCCTTTTTACCATTTTATAGATAAATATAAGATCCCGTAACCCTAATCCCAAACCTAAACATACCCATTTTATACAGAATATAAAAAAGGATAAAACGTAATGGACAGATGTGTTTGGAAATGGCAGTTTTATTAACAATATAGCATTAAAATATATTTTGAGCCACCAATCCTACTTCTACCCCTAAACCTACCCATGACAATTCCTTGTCATATTGCGAAATGTCAAAACCAATACCAAAAGCCATTCACATGATGAAGCATTGCAGTCGCCTCTGGCAGTATTGCAATAATTTTATATGAAGTAGAGAGCAGAATTTAAATTAATATTCAATGAAAATGTTAATCCGGCTTCGGTTTCGCACTTCTGAACTAAACCAACCGTCACTCGAGTCGTTATGTCGCAATCTATGACAAAGCAGGGACGAGCCAATGAATGTTTGATATCACTGCCGTAAAACATGACATAACGCTTCTCAAGGGCGCAATTTTTTAATTTGAAATTAATCACCAGCGCTGGATTTGACATGTACGATTGCTAAACGAGGATCTTTAAGTTCTTTATGTATTTTTAAGGTTTAATAGTGTATTGTTTAACACCATGCAGGTGAAACGAGCAAAATGTTAATATTTATGAGTATTATATAAATAAATGCAACTGAAAACTTAATTAATAAGACAGTTGAATGCAATAGAGTCAAAACATAATGCTACGATATTAATATGCATACATTGTGATGTACAAATGTGTTTGCAGTGGATTTGTTCATACGTAAATAAATTACGTTTTTGTGCTGTCAATGTGTAAATATTTTACGTTTTAGTACTGTAAATACGTCAGTATCATACGTTTCTGCGCATATAAAGCTTAATTATATTCACTTATGATAGAACTACACTTTACGCACAATTACATACGTATTCTCATGAGATCACGTTGGTAGACTTCAGTTGTTCATCAGTGTCCCTGTGCTGCCAAGAGCGATTGTTCCCGGATACTTGCACAACATGACCACTCATATTTTAAACTGACTTGTATAAACATCTTTTTACTTGCTTTTGAATCCACTGTTTTCACTTCATGTAACCATTACATCACAAATGTCAGGTATAACATATGATTCATGAATTCAACAAGGGACCAAAATACATTAGGGATACAATAGTCATAGCATTGAAATGGACAGCCATATTAGACATATACATACAATAATATCTGATGCTACAAGCTTCTCAAACTTCCTCTGAAGCACTTGTTATAACAATGCATTACTTTCTAAACCCAAACTTGCGTACAGTAGCAATCAGATTAAGAGATTGCTTTTTGATTTTGATTAACTTGATTTATTTTGTGCTCGGTATGCATTAAATTGTTAGTTAATGAACCGTGGAGCAGCCTCTTGACTGAGACTAAGCTGATCATCGGGTTAAAGCAGTAAATAAAGTACAGAGGGCCATTCCAAGTATACCACAGGTTTCAGAATCTGTGATCTGGGCACAAGGCAGGCATCGATCAAACACCACCAGCAGGTTTTCTGATATTCAAAGACTAGAAAAACAATTGGACCTAATATAGGTACTTGTTGCACTCATGCAAGTACATGCAAGTATTTGTTCTTCAATCAAAATAAAGCATAAAATACAGAAATACTCTAACATGCAAACTCTATAACATTTCATAGAGTATGTAAATTTATTTTGAATATTTAAGAATTTGTGCTTTGACTACATTTAGGAAGTGTCTAGGGAGAGGGAAGTCTGGGCATCTCTGCTTAGACTGCTGCCCCTGCGACTCGGCCCTAGATAAGCAGAATCGGATGGATGGATGGATGGATGGATAGTATTTTCTAGAGTAGTATGTTTTCATGTTAATTACTAGATTCATTTTGTATTGCCTAATTACTTAGGTTATTGTTTATTTTTTGTTATTGTTTAACTAGTCGTGTGAATGCTATATATAATCATTATTTTACCATGAAGTATATATTGTTTTTAGATAAATAGGTAATTGACAGTTACACTAAATGTGTATGGCTACACTTCTGTAGGCTACCACTTGTGACACCAATGAAGAAAAGTATTTTAGAAAATAATTAGTAACCATGGCTACAACCATAACAATATAGGACTTTAGCCAGAATAAAAAAAAAAAATAAAAAAAAATAAACATAGTTTAATACTGGTTTATTTTTGAGTTATGCCGAATCTCATATATACAGTATGTCAGGCTGAAAAAGATTTTAAATCACCTCAAGTGACATTAATATTGTAGGTAATTTATGTAACACTAAACAAGACTGTATAGCAAACATTTTCCATAATTCTCCCCTTAAGCCAAGCACACAGACATTACCTCGGTAAGTTGCATGTGTATGTTTTTCTACACTAGGCAACACCTGAAGCCATATGGCTGATGGTAATATGAATGAGACTGTAAGCTGAGAAACCGTGATTTCCGAAAAAAGAACACCTTGTTAAGTTTGCGGTCTGATAACTAATGATCTGCAATAGTCACTAGATTAATGACCTGTGCCTAAGAGCATGTCAGCAGAAAAACATGAATTTAAATGACATTTAATGTGATATGCATCATTTCATGTTCATAATATAGAGCATCATTCAGCACTTGATTAATGATCTCAACGTATGGAGTAAAAAACCTCAACGCAGCTGTCTGTGCTGCTACAAAGGTCACATGCCGTGCTCTCAACCAGAAATATCTGACGGTTGCAGGAAAGCTGCTTTTATATTGTTACTGATATTATAGGTCCACAGACAAGCATGTGTGAGCGATGAGTCATGAGTGCTATTCAGCAGATCTTTATGATTTTTTTTTCTTTTAATTATAGCTTCCATATTGGGGCTAGTTGACATTTTTTTTTCCTTAAATTAATATTTCTCAGGATAGGTTTATATTTGAAAGCTATTATTGCCCAAGAAACACATGACCTATAGCTGGGTATGTTCCCAACTTTGTTCAGGGTAAATTATCACAAGTTATCAGAGACCTGCACTTTATTGACAATCATTTGAAATCCAAAACAATTCTGAAACATATATGTATTAAGCCTTTGCAATAAAATGTAAAAGGTTAAACAATTATGAAAACATAAATATTCATGCAAGTGATTAAAGGGGGGTTGACTGCGATTCCACTTTTTTCATTTTAAATAGTGTGTAATGTTGCTGTTGGTGCATGAACAGTATCTGCAAAGTTGCAGCGCTGAAAGTTCAGTGTAAGCAGATATATCGTCTTTTAAAAATCAGGAAGTATAATTGCCTACAAAAACGACTCGATTGGGACTACAGCTAGGTTATGGTACGTCACTAACCTACACATTTGCATCAACCCCCCTCCCTCCAGAATATGCAGAAAATGGCATGCGCAATGCGCATATTTCTGAGGCACGTCAACTCGTCGAGATGTGTTGTTCACGCAGCTGTCAGGTCTTCTGTGTTCGGGCTTCCCATGGACGCTATTCTTCCTCAACAATGGATACAATTTATGTTTGATTATGTTCCTGAAAATGACGATCGTAATCTCACGAGTTCAACACCGGATTCAACAAGAAACTGTTACTAAAACATGAAGCAGTTCCGACTTTAAAACAAGAGGCAGCAGTTGTTGGGCCACAATCTGTAAGTAGGCTAAGACTTCATCATTTTAAATGTATTTGCATGTATAATTCCCAGACGTAGCCTTGTGTTTAATTTTTTTTCAAATGCCAGCGCTGGCTTTAGCCACTACTAGTTAGACTATGCTATTTTCTGTCTACGACAAACGCGTACAAACATTATGGACCTGAATTTTCTATAAGTACTAATGTTTTGAACATATTTTTCATGTATATATGCTTTATGGCGTTATTTTCGATTTGATCAAGAACGTAAACATGCCAACGCTGTTTGTGTTTAACATTAGTAGCCAGTCAGTTGCTATTGTTGCCAGTCAGATGCTTTTGTGTAAAACAATTGTGTATAAAGTTAAAAAAAATGTAGCAAATTATCATTCAGAAACGTTTAGTAAGAGCCGTGTGTGGTGAGGTTCTGTTTGACTCTCTTCATCGCGGCTTTCTCGGTCTGATTCTGCCTGAAACTGATACTGCAGTTCGACATGTATTTACATCTGGACCGGAGCTCATGACATGGCCGTAAAGGTAATGGGCGTTAATCTTCTGGACAACATCAGCGACAGTTTAGCTAATCACAACACACCAGCCCAAACTAACCAATCTGAGCCCACCACCCGTTTCTGAGGGAGTGTTTTCATATAATCAGGAAGTGAACCGCTCGTTCAGGGGACAGAGGAGAGCGTGGCTGACAATAGGTGAAGTTTATGAAAACTTAAAAAAAAGAAAAACCATGAATACATGTTATATTGCACCCCATAAATACATCATGCAAAGAAAAAAAGCAGTCAACCCCCCTTTAATAGTTAATAATACAAAAATTTACTAGTGAGGCCAGATTCACTTTAAATCGGCCCTGAATTTGGTCAATCGCATACTGTAACTGGATTATTTGCAGTGAGTCACATCTAAATATAGTTACACAATACTTTTAAAGACAAAAAGACTGCTGGATGAGGTGAATGATTTAGTGATTCATACCAAGTGCTGTCATGCGTAATCTAAAAGTGTAAATCTAACTAAATATGTAGTTAGAAATGTAGTGCAATGGATGCAGTTCAGGTTGTCTGAGGTTTATAATCAATAATCAAAAACCAATGAGGCCTCTGAGATTCGTGACATCCGAACTCCCTGCTTATATGACAGGTTCTCATGGCAGTAACAACCATTCTTCAGATCAGATAACCAAATACACACACTACTGCATACACTTTGATGATGCGTCTACCTCTACCGCGTCTCAGATGTGAGCCTCTTTGAAAATCTGCAGATGAAAGTTTGAAGACAGGAGGAGCTTTTTGTTGTCTTGTCTCTTAGATAAATGGAAGGCAGAGCGTACAAAGGCGAATGTTTGTGGAGACCCCAAAGTCAAGAGATTTGTGTTCGTGGGAAGAATTTTAGCGCCTCATCCAAGGTAACTTTCAAGGAGTGTGCATATTAAAGTCAGCTCACTGCATCAAAGCCGCTCCTTTGACATGTCTAACTAAACACGCAGATTTGTGTGTGTTAATGTTCCGTGCAAGCGTAGATAAAATAATAATTCTGATTGATGCATTACATCACAGACACTTTTAGAAGGTATCACCAAGGTTCAAGGTAGGGAGAAAAATCATAGCACTCTATAAATTGAAGGTGTTCGTTCTTTGCCTAAGGACGATATATGGGATGGATTGCTTATTTAGCCTCCGAAATGTGTAATGGATGGGCTGTTTTATAAATCGTTTCTAAAATATTCTACAAGACAGCTTTGGAGATATTAGAATTGAAATCGATGAGTTAGTTAAAGGTGCAATACCTAAGATTTTTGCATTAAAATATCCCAAAATCACAAGGCCAGTGTTATATATTTAGTTAAGATGATAACTTACAATATTCCAAATGTTTCAAGCAATGTTTAAATCGTGAGAAAATTGAGATTTTAACCAAGGAAACGGGGCGTGTGAGCAGGGGTGAGCTGGGAGTCGCCAGTCAATCGCGTCATATCCGCGTTACCTCGGTTTCCGCTCGTACTACGTGTAGTCCTGGATAAATGCGGAAGTTGTAGTTGTGCGTTTGCGTCTATCAAGCAACAAACGTCAGCTTGTTTCGCGCATTTGTAATGGAATGGTGCACATTCTGGTGCATTATTCTTTTCAATTATTCTCGGAATGTGAACTGTTGGCTGTAAAGGGGTCGCACACCGGACGAGAGAGCCGCGCCACGTCTCAGGACAAAGTCCAGTATCGCACACCGGACGCGCACTTTCTCATCAGTATATGGCCAGCAATATTGTTATGTTTAATGACATGAAAGGAAGATAATGTCTGTTCTATGTTATGATTGTACTGTACAATTAAAAACAATCGTTGCTGAGTCTGCAGTCTGAAAACTTTACCTCAGAACATCCGTTAACTGAATGAATTGAGAATATCACCTGAAAAATCTAATAACATGAGCAATTGTCATTCAAGCAGCTGATTTCTGTAAATGAATGTAAAACTAAATGCATATTGCAGCATAGGGCGAAGTCAGGATCCATTAGCAACGATTTGACTTCAAACCCTCTCCACCATAGCTTCGTCCAGTGACTCGTACAGTAACATCTGGGATAACTAATTTACTTTTAAACCTGACTTTTCTTGCGGCTATTTCAGTTTAATGAAAAACAAGCATGTCATTAAACGCAACATTTATAGAAATTGAACTTTACCTCATTTATGACAACTAATTTTCAATTCCCGTCTGACTGATTTATCCACGGTGGAGTTGAAAACAACAGTTCCTATCATTCCGCGTTCCTCCCGTCGTCATCAAGCAAAGTCGTTGTTGTTGTTTTGAATGTAGCGCCCTCTAGCGACATGCCAATCTTAGGTATTGCAGCTTTAAGGTTAAAACATTACAATACACAAAGACTTAATTATTACTCCACAAAATACATTTATAAAAGTATATAAAATATATAAAAGTTGTTAATTTCATTATTTAAATTCTCACATTTTCTCATAGCCAAATTCATGTTGAATTACACAGAATAAAACCAAATAGGTTTTTGTCAAGGTCTCAGGTACAAATTATAGTATATAATCACATATGATGATAAACAATTTTAAGGCTAAAAGATTGTCTGAAAATGTGAAAAAACTCTTGTTTTTGATGTTAAGAAAATTGATTTTACCATAAAACTGACATTCAAAGCATTTTAGATTCTTTTTGAGCAATGAACTCGTATAGATTTGCCTCCAATCTGTCAGAACAGTTTCTGTCTAAATTGTTTGTATACGAATTGGTTAATTAAAACTAATTTGTGTTTCCTTCTAAAAGAGTTGAAATAAATTCACCCTGATTGTACAATGCAAGTCAGGTCAAGCACTAATAAAATTCTTTCAATGTCCTGTCAAAAGAGACTTGATGTGTCAACTTTTACTTTAATTGCCACTTGGATATGGCGAGTCTTGGGTTTGGCTTTGCTACAGTAAGAACTGAAGATCTCTGTGGTTTTGAGAACATGCCTGTTGCATGAAGAGTGGGAAACTGATCATGCAATAACATAAAAAGCAGCCTGGCCTTTTTAACGACAGCAAGAAAAAAGGAAACCCGCCTCAAGGGATGAAAATCACTAAATATCAGTGGTAACAAATTACAGGTTTTCTGTGAGCATTATCGTTTAAAAAAAGGATGAAAGTTCTGGCACTGGCAAACCACCACTCTTAATAGACCTCCCATTCTGAGATGACTTGCATGTGAGTCACATAAAAAAAAAAATGATAACCTTTATTCCCAAAACATCCCTTAAGCCCTATTTGCACAGGATTAGACCTCATGTGAATTTGGAATTCCAATATTAGAATTGGACGACTAAATATAACGAATGTTTTTCTACTGCTCGATTAATAATATAAAAAAAAACTATATCTCAAATAAATACTAGCATACTGAATCATCATACTATAAGATGGCTAACGTTAATCTAATGTTATGTATTTGAACATCTCCATTATAACTCTACAACTGCCTACAAAACCTACAAAACAGTGTTATAGAAATATTTTTTACAAACATTTTTTTTTATCATAGACAATGTTTAAATATCAATATCAGATGAGGAGGGAAACAGAGCCGGAGTTAGTTTATCCCATCCTTCATGTTTACCAGTGCAGCCTCATCCCAATTCGTCATATAACTGACGTTTTGGGACGTCTTTTGACCATTCATCAATATACGACTTTTTAGGGCCCCCTTAAACGTCGGTAGATGACGTTATGGGATCCTAACTCTACCCCAGACCTAAACCTAACCCTAAACCCAACTCGTCACCTAACTGACGTCAAAGGTAAAGCGTCAGTTGTATGACGACCCGGGATCATCATCTACCGACTTTAAGGGGGCCCTGAAAAGTCGTATATTGACGAAATGGTCAAAAGACGTCCCAAAACGTCAGTTATATGACGAATTGGGATGAGACTGTGTTATGTTTACTGAGCTTTCAATTGTGGTTGGTTCTTGTCACATGAAATGCGGTGCGCTTGTGACATTCGGAAAAGTTGACGAGTTTTCGTCTCGCTGTGCCTGGAAAAACGCTTCAGTTATGAGCGCGGCTTGCTGCGCGCCAACATTTGAAATAGCGAACTAGAGACGCGTTTCTGCACAGTGAGCGCATACACGGCCCCTTGACGAGCTACCTCCAATCAGGCCTCTAGCTAGTGGAAGAAACTCTAGTGGTTCACTGCTGTTTTGGAGTGCAGTGTTCTGATTTGCTTATTTCCTACTCTGTAAAAAATAACCGTAATTTTAACGGTAAAATACTGTAATGATGCTACAGTGCAAAACTGTTAATTAGTAAACAGAAAGTTTCCGTACTATACAGGGTAAATAACTGTGATATAATTTTACAGTAAAATACCATTAAATTTACAGTTTTTCAAAGTGAAAAAGAACAAATCATTGTATAATTTACAGTGAAAAACTGTAAATTGACATTCCCACAATTCCCTGTGTGACACTTCGCATTTTATGTATTTTTGTTGAGATAACTATGGTTCCTCATAGTTTTATTGTTTTTTTTTCTAATCAGTTATGTAAATTAGGGTTTTATGTGTACATTTAAGTTGTTAAATTAATGTTTATTGCATTTTTTTATTTCATGTGGTTTTACCATGATGGTGCTTAATGTTTGTGTGAATGACATTGTGCAGCTTCTTTAAATATGTACTGGTTTATACAAGTATTCACTTGTGATGAGCTGTGATTGCTCATGTGACTCTCATCACTGCTGTGTTGTCAGTGTATTACAATGGTCTAAAACCGATATCAATATGTCAATAAGTTGGTAAATCAACATTTTATCAGAAAATAAAATACGTTTTATTATTGTAAATTTTAAGTTAAGTTTGTAAAACCATTAACGTACCTACTGTATTTTTAACAGGAAAGTTCAGGCAACCACAGCTGCCGGTTTTTTACTGTAAAATTTGCGGTTTATTTTGTACAGTGTATTTACTTGTTTGGTGGAGGTAATCCAGAATAACTGTTGGTGAAATTATAATCAGACACCCCCCAACCCCTAAAAGAAAATCTCTTCGCATCTGCACAAATCAAACAAGTCACCCAAACTGACATGAAAAAAGCAGGAGGCGCCAAAAAGCATGCTGTTTGCATCACTATACAGCCCGAGGATGAACGACTTCAAGCTGAATCTGCCCGAGCTTGTTTTCTCACCACACCAGCACCCAGTTTGCTGGTGCCGATAGCACCAGCCGGATAGATATTCCGATAGCTATGTTATTATATTTTATTATATTGATCTCATATAAATGTTTGTTTTTAGAACAGGGTAATTTTTTGTTAATATTATTAATTGAAAAATCTATTTTTTTGCCCAGCCCAAACCACATGAAAAAAAACAGGAACCTTACTAAGAACATTTTAAAATTAAACATATGAAACCATAATCATGATACAAAACCAAACATGATGTTTGAGGATGAACACTGACTATATACCTTAGAAAGTTTATTCCAGCATTCTTATTAAACCAAGACGCTTGATGCTTCTATAATTCATGCTTTTTCAATATACTAATAATCAGGTACGTTTGCTCTGCCTGGAACTTGGCCCTAATTGTAATTATACATAGTAGAATGCTGTCACCTTGAAAATGAATTACCCACAAATGTAATTACACAGCTGATAATACAGTTGATTGCATTTCATTTTATAGCTCCATCTGAGGAAGCAGGCCGTTCCCACTTCCCTTTATGTATTTATGTCTATGAACTTTATGTGTGGAAATTCAAAAGAATGGAGATGAAATTGTTCATTCATCAAGTGAGGTGTGCTAAAATCATGAACGCATTAGGGAAGAATATGATTTATAATAAAGATAAACATAATATGAACTGTGACACAATTGAAGGCAACATGAAGTGCAAATGTATACATTCCATTTATCTATACTGTATAAAGTATACTTGGAAAAACTTGAAACTCAATGATATGTATACTTTTTTACTTTAATCATTTCAAAAATTAAAAACACGCTGAGAAGTGTATTAAAGCCATTGTGCAAATGTCATGTAATTTAAATGTAAATATAAATAAGTATAGATATAAAAAAGCATAGGACAATTTAAATAAGCTAAGAAGGAGAAGAAAAATAGGAAATAAAGGTAGCACTTTTTTACTGGCCCTGCATGCACTTACTTATATGCTTGTTATTAAAATTATAATAACTGGGTAATAACTAGGTACAATAACCCTAATCCTAAATCTAAATTTAACCAATTACCTTATACGCTCCTGAACAAACAGCATTTTGTGTTGGTGGATCGTTAATGAGGTTGTAAATACTGCTTCAAAATGGCAAAGATATAAACAGGAGCAAGAGACAAAAAAATATATAGAGTAGGCAATTTATTGAAAACTGCATTTAAACCAAAATAGGCTGTTCATCAGCTGATCAAAAGTTTAAGACCATAGCCTTAAAAAGGTCAAATCTGCACAAAAAATATGGCTTTCATGTCATTGTCCTTCAGCAGTCACACTGTCATGATCTCCTGATGGCAAATGTAAAAAGGCTCTCTTTGAATGTGGCAGGGTTGTTGAGCTGCACAAGCAAGGCCTTTTGCAACGCGCCATCGCTGTCGAGGTTGGACGCAGTAAGACAGTCATTTTACATCTCTAAAAGATCCTGAGAGTTATGGGACAAAGAAGTCAAGTGCTAGACCCATAAATGTCACCTGCACTGAGCCTTGTTCACGGTTGTCCGTGAAGACACAGGTCGATCCTCAACCCAAATTAAGGTCCTTAGTGATTCTGACTGCAGCCCAATAACCATAAGACATCATCTGTGTGAGAAGGGCTTAAAGAACAAAACATGTCTTCAAAGGCCACATCTCCTCAAACGCCACAAACTTGCCCATATGGAATTTGCAAGGGAGCACCACACATGGGACATTGAAAGGTGAAAGGAAATTTTATTTTCTGATGAGAATTTTTTTTTTTTACCTGGACAGTCCTGATGGCTTCCAACGTTACTGGCAATGTTACGATCCCACCATAGATGTTTTCTACGTGGCACAGTGGAGGCGGCCATCTTCACCACATGCAGCAACGTTTCCACCGACCTCCTGGAAACAGTCCCATCAAGCATGCTGAAACGAATGTTTGAGTGATCAACATGACTGGTGGGGCTCCTCACCGGTGGTGAGTCCTTTTTTGACACTTAGTTCTGTTGTGGATTTATTTTTGGGCTATGGTCTTGAACTTTTTATCTGCTGATGAACAGCCTGTTTGAGATTTAAATACAGTTTTCAATAAATTGCCTACTCTCTATTTTTTTTGTCTCTTGCTCCTATTCTTTTGGCTCAGGGGCATTCTCTGCAGTGCAGTAGCACCAGAGATAGGCCCAAGAGGATAAAGAGGGGCATAGGGATGACCCTTTCTCCCTCACGAACCTGACAAACAAGACGTGCTTCCGAAGCTTCTGTATATGATGTTTGTCATCATATTGAAGGTGAAGGAACAGCCTACTCCAACCAAAGAGGAAAGAGAGCACTGAAATGACCGAATGCTCCCAGGATCTCCTCATAAAGAGATCTCATTCAATGAATAGGTTCCACTTCTAACTTACCAAAGCACAGCGTGACTTATCTTAAGGGGTCGCTTGCAGAAGTGATGGTCACTACCACACATCCTTGTGGTAGCCACCTGAACCTTTTTTGAATGCGGATGCCATCATGCCGCATCCCTGAAATGTATTCAGGGGAAGTCAGGAAGGCTGTCGAGGGAAGTAGGTGTGGTTGGGCAACTGAGGGGTCTGGTAAGGGGCAACTATCAAGGCCTGTTCTACTCCTGACTTGGCACAGTTGGGGCAAGCGACACGTGAGCACAAGACAGGAGCACTGCTCAACACTTAAGTGTGATAAGTTCACTGAGCTCAGGAGCATTTCTGCTCAAAACCTAAGTGTGATAATTTCACTGAGCTTCAGGAGCATTTCTGCTCAACACCTGGGTGTGATGAAATACACTGAACTTGAGCAGCGCCAAGCAATAATGAATCACATAGCCGCTTCTTAGAAAGCTCACTGAGGAACACATTTCTGTGGGGCTCCAGAGTCAGCTGAGAGCCAGTGTCTGTCCAAGGGATGTCTGCTCAGACAGAAAACACAACTAGCAGAGGGACAAGTCCGGACTGCCTAGCTGGACCGCCAGGGGATGGAGTCTCCACTCTCCCTGGCCATAGCTGTCTCGAGGCTCATTGTCAGCATGATTGAGCATGCCAGAAGAAATTTATAGTGGAATGAAGTGAACTTAGAAGCTTCTGACTCCAAAGAGGAGGTGACGGGAGAATTGTGACATCTGAGTGAAGCTTGAACAGTCGCAATGATGTCTTTTCAGACCAGTACCAGCGAGGTGAGCAGCGGTGGCTCAAAGCGAGGTGAACTGCCAACTCGAGGTAACGGATACACAATGCAGTCGGAGGTCGCCCAGGCCTACGTTAAAGCATGCCCTTTGTACATGTCCCCTCAGTCGGTGTGAGTGGACCTCGTTCTAAGAGCAGATTTGCCGGAGAAACGGAAGCGACTGAGCACGGGCTGTGGGTTTGGCAGCAGGCCGGGGTGATCTCTTTGTCACACGGGGCATGCTGCTCTGCCATGGTCACCTCTGGACTCAGTCATAAAGCTAGTGCTAAAGCAGTCTTCATGGGAGTGGATCAATGACATCCTCAGCAGGGGAACACCCTCAGCGATGAGCAGGTGGAGGAACTGCCACTGGCGGTGGGATGGTGGCAGCAGAGGGGAGACGAGGATTCCCCCAAAAGACAGCGGCCGCCGAACACAGGTTCACCAATGTCGCGACAGTCTGCTCCACCGGAAGGATAGCCTTGCAAACCTTCACCGCTCCTTTATCGAAGGGTAGTGCGGGGAAAATCTATCCAGGCAGTTTCTGGCAGAGAAAGGAGCCATCCACACCCTGGCAAGCTCTCCATGCACTACAGGAAAGTAAAGCACTGAGGGCGGCGAGCCTGATGGATCGACACCTTATCCTCTGGGAGAACCACAATTGAAACGGCTGATTGGTCCATTACAGTGGGAACAGCACGTCTAACAGGAATTCCATCGGATGTGGTGTGATAGAGGAATGAGGAGCCCACAGGGAATGGTTACCGAGCGAGATATCCATCATTACCCTCCGTATCACCTATCCCACACGGCACCCAGGGGTGGGGTATGTTAATGAGGACTTGCGCGTCACGGACAAAGGCAAGTCTCGATCTCAACATCACAATGGGAGCATGAACCATCCTTAAAAACTGTTACAGCGTGCTGTAAGCCCAAATACGTGATGCAACAATTGTGACCGTCAGAGAGGAACAGGGAACGATCACATCCAGAAACGCAAGGGTGGAAAGACATCTTGAAAAGGACGCAAACACACCCGTGTTGCTCTTTCAGGAAAAAGGACCCGTCACCAGTGCCGGAGCACACAGGGGAATGACCGCGGCAACTCTGAAACAGTGAAGAACTCACTTTTCCGCCCTCTAACCAGCCATCAACACAAACAAACTTTAAGGAATTTGTTGATGTTAAAACAGCAGTTGAGAGCTCAAAGCTTGTGATCTCCAATGCTCTCCTGCTGTAAAAACCACCAGCACTGGGAGAGTCTCCCAGAAGAACACAGACACACTCGCTCGTTGTAAACAACAGCAATTCCAATTGGCTCGTTCAATAGTACTCGAAGATTATTGTGATCCCCATTCAGTCGACACTGACTACGTCTGACTGAAAGGGAACCCACCCTCAAGTCTCTGTGATATTGGTCCATAAATATTTTCTGTGGACTAAACTAAATTCTGAGCTCCAGCGAGCATCACTAATACATAATATTATTTAATCTCTAAATCAAACACCCGCTGATGTGTATTATAGAGATATCACAGTAGATTTAATCTCTTTGAAAAAGATACAAGTGGACATTTTTCCACATTTGTTTGTGCTCAATTTGTCTTGTACTCTGATTATCAGCTCTGATCAAACTCTTTTCATGTCAGAACACATCATGTATTACAGAAGACGCTTTCAATGAAACAACGTTTGAATCAGTATTTCCCTGCTAGCTCAAAATATCACTGGATGAGAGGGTTGTAATTTCATGATGACTGTACCAAAAAATGTACAGTTCTATTCCCTCAGCTCTTTGACTATTAATTTTTAAGTGGCTCCATATAAAGAAATTAGCAGAAGCCATCCTTTCATTTCCTGACCCGAGGATTACAATTATGTCTTTATTTTTATATCCAAATTATAGAGATGGGCGATTATTCATGGCATGAAAATTCACCAAATCCACAGACATTCTTGGCTGCCCTGAAGAATTAATTTCACAAGTAGAGGCAAACACTCTCTTCTGAGGTATAGCTTGCCAGTATACATTCTCGCAGGCTGCAGAGTAATGAAAATGAATTGGAAACCATATTATAACGCTGAGATTCAGATCCAGCTCTCTCAGCCTGTTACTGAGGCTATAAAGAATCCAATTTGCTGAAGGGCTAATAGAGAGCACGGCGAAGGCCCGACACAATGGGGTATCTATGTGTTCGTTCATATCTATCAGCTGTCACTGCATTGGTCTCGCTCCGTCAAAACCGTGGAAGAATGCAAAACACCCTGCTGTGTAATATAAATCTCTTCAAATAAACACAAAACACAAATGTCTATAATTTATTGGGATAATTAAGTGTTTAATACTCAAAGTGGCCATGTGTAATTTTATAATGTCAAAAAGCTTCCCCTTATCACGTGCATGAGGCCAGATTCACACCAGAGAAGCAACAACGTAACAACCGCGGCATGCTTGTGTCACATTATTATTTTTCCATTCATTAATTTTTTTAAAAAGTCTTCATTATAAGCGCTACAAGCCATGAACCAAGCCAGCCAGCTCTGAGGTCAATTACCACATTACAAACTTTTATCTTAAGCAAAAGTATTTAAAAATCGTCAACATCACGATTCAATCAAATTTATTTAAAGTCATTGAATATTATCTTTAGGAACAAAATATATATATATACAAAAATATATTGCAATTTGTATTTGTTGCACAGTTTACTCACTGTGACTTCCTGATTGGACAAAGTTTATGTACAGCTTTATTGGTAATGTAGTTTACCACACATTTCACTGTTTATCACTATTTTAAAAGAATTCTTAGATAATGTTAACAGATGGCTACAACAAAAGCATATACCATGGATTGACAACCTCGTAGCTCACAGTAGGTCTTACAAATTTGTGAACTGCTCATTTGAAAAAGTTCCCTGCTGACATTTGTTATGACATCCTCTTTAAACATTACGATGCTTATGATAATTTTCATTAACTCTACAATAAGTAAATCCACTTGACCAGATAATTGCTCTTCAATAGCAATGCCATGTATACACAGAGTTACTGCAAAAATGGAACTTCAAATACAAAAATATGAAGATGTTGCTTGTTTCTGTTACAGCACAGTCTCATCCCAAGACTTCATATAACTGACGTCTTGGGACGTGTTTGACAATATGTCAATATCCGCCTTAAACATCGGTTAGATGATGTTATCAGATCCTAACTCTACCCCAGACCTACCCCGTCACCTAACTGACGTTAAAAATAAAGCGTCAGTTGTATGACGTCCCAGGATCGTCAAATAAACAACGTTTAAGGGGACCCTAAATAGGCGGATATTGACGTATGATCAAAAGATGTCCCAAGACGTCAGTTATATGACGTCTTGGGATGAGACTGTGTTACAGGCACATAATGTCAATACATAAATAAAAGTAATTTCTAAGTAATTATATTGAATATTCTCATTAACAACAACCTTAAATTGCAAATTGATTATTGTATCTTATGCAAATCCACATTTTCTTTCAGATGGTAATTCATCTATATAGAACTGATTCCCGGACGCTAAACTGTAGCTTTAACTTGCTTACATCTTCTGGATTTCGTCACTGTGTGTGAACCAAACTCCAGATGTGTGAACCAAACTCCAGATGTCTTATTTCAAACAATGAGTAGTTTGCTCTTAGTATTTCATGCGTATGTTGCAAAATATTATGTTGATAAATAGTGTGTTTTCACATATTTTCTGAGTTCAGCACCTAGATGTCCATAAACAGAACAGTATTCTGCTTTATGTTAGTGAAACACAAATTACTTTTGAAAATTGATAGCGCTTTCTCTTGTGCCACAGTTTATTGTCCGGTTCTGTTAATTTGTTTCAGATCAACTTGATCCTTAATGGCATGTTATAAGAAAACATCTAATTTCTAAGAATTTGAAAAAGGTGTAAATATAAGAATATAAGAAAAATGTGGTTTCTTTCTGTGTTAGCGCACCTGACTTAAGTAAACCTGTGGCATCTCCTAACTGAAACCCAAGCATCTCCAAATCAAAACGTACAAGTTTATACTAGGCATCTCCTCTTCGACACCTTCAAGTCAGACCACGTCTCACCCCTTTTGAATACGATCATTTGAGAATAAGGTCTCTTCTACTTGAAGAGATAGCTTCAGGATTTAGCATTAAGCTTTGTATTAAGAGAAAACCAGTAGTATTTTCGAATTACCATGCTTTCAATCCTCATATCCCCCTGAGACGAGAGATTTATGTATTTTTTGTCTGGGAAAAATCCTGCGATGACGCAAAAATCATCATTTAGCGTCATCGGAGGATTTTTTGGCCAGAGGCTAAAGACTACAGCCAATAGTAGGGGCTGTTCCGCATGTTTCAACCCGCCCATAGAATCTCACTCACAGAATGTACACATAGTGTCAGCCATCTTTTTTGGAAGCTAAGCTAGCAGACTCTTGTTCTGTGGAGAAAGCTGAGTAGTAGGGATTATCATCCTCTTTTTCCGGACATGTCCGCCCGTCAATGTCCGGGATTCAGCTTTTGCTCTCTGCAGTCGCCATTCATTGTTTACATGCAATCCTTTTGTTTTAATCCCACTTGAATTCATTCCGATTGGTGAATCTGAATGTAGTGTTTATATTAATGCAAAATAAGTGATCGTTAGATGTGCGTTTTAACACTGCTAAGAAAATTCCCGCTCCTCCGTGACAGATACGAGACTGGTGTGTCTCACAGGTGTCACTCATCGTTATTCACACCACCGGCCTCGTGCCGTTCTCCCGCGGCCCTTACAGTAAACAACGAATGGCGACTGCAGAACGCAAAAGCCGAATCACGGACATTTTGGGCAATCTCAAAACACATTTTCGGGCAGACTCATAACGGACTCACTAGTAGCTTAGACTTATTGTTTAACTGCTGTGCTCTGGTCAGCGTGGCCTCCTAGGGAAGCAAGTGCATTCTGGGAGTTGTTGTCTTTTATCCACATACGTAAGCCAAAAATACATTTTCTGGCTTTTCTCAGACAAGAAAGCTCCAAATTTAAAAATAATTTCACATTTCTAATACTTAAATGACCCATTTTAAATACACATTCATCTTTCCAGATGTGAAGTATCCCCTTAAGCACTTGAGAATGGAAATAAGATCTCAAGTGCTCCCCTAAACAGTTCACTTGGGAATTGAAGTAAGATCTCTAGTGTCTATAGCAGCAGTAATCAGACAGACTTCAGACAATGCCTTTGAATATGCTTTTAATCACGGCCTGGGGGATCTCAGACCAATTTCAGAAAAAAATCCCCATGACAAAAACAGTACAGCAGTTTTATAGAATAGGATCATTAAAAAGGTGACGTTTCATTACATCATTTATCTCCAATATGATTGCTTCTTCATTTGTATAATTCTCAGTCAAAAGCACATTTGGATTTCTTGATTGCTTCAGCTTGTTATGAAGTAATATATTTAGACAGCCATCTAAGTCTCTGTCCATCTGCATCTGTTATTTCAACAACACACAAAAGAGTCCAGAAATTCTCATCCGAAATTTTGGCACGATTAAAAAATAAATACGACCTCACTTTGTGTAACTCACGTTTACATAATGCCTCTGAAACTTTCGTCAGAAATCTCGTCTTTTTAAGAAGATTTTTAGGATGACGAATACTGAAGAAAAAAAAAACACATACGAAAATGTCTGATTCAGCGTGGACCTTAATTTTTGCCCAAGTTTTGGAGACATTTCATTTTCAAAAGTACTTAAGTGTTATTCCTATAAGGTCAAGAAATTATATTTATGATTAATTAAAAAAATGCTTTCACACTTTCAAAGTGGGAAGTTCCTGTCCAGTGTAAAAAGGGCCACGAAATTGGTCCAAATGGCGGAATTCGATTCGTGGTGAAGGTTTCAAGCGTGTTTCGTCTCTTCCATGGCAAAGTGAATTTTAAATAAATGCAACACATTTAATCTCATCAATTAACTCGTTTCATCTGACTCCATAAAATGAAAAGGTTTATCAATGATATCTGTGCATCATTTAATACGTTAAAACTTGACTATTCCTTTTAACTTAATGAAAATACAGTCAAAGTCTGTTCAAATAATCAACTATAACAATTTATTATGTCAGGTAAATGTATTATTACAATTCCACAAGATAATCAATGCAAACCATCAAATGTTTCAAAGAACAAAGAACTTTACCCAACATATTACATGAGCTGAGCCTAGAAACAACATCACGGGCTGATCTGAATACAGAAAGCAGCCTCGAACTTTTGTTCCATCTCCCTTTATAATCAGACCTCATTTCATATGCAAGTTTCAGTGGAAATGTAATGAATCCCCTCACTAAGTTTATTTGGGGGGGGGGGGGGCAGACCATTTGCTTGGTTGTAATTTGCATTCAGACAACAAGCGAGAAAGGTGTTAACTTAAAGACAATGCTCCTTTGTGTGACAGTTATTCCTAAACTTCTTAAAACCTTATTAACTTTTAATTTATTACTTTGGAAATGAGACATTATTACCAGTCACCCTGAGACCTCCAAAATGATTTCAAACACTCCTAAAAGATTATCACATTCACATTAAAAACCATATTCTTGTGAGTTTTCAGTGTCATTGACTGACTGAGAGGGGGAGAGAGAGAGAGAGAGAGAGAGAATGTAAATTCTCAGAGAAAGCAGCGCAGTTAATGATGACCGATAACGTCATCTACCGACGTTTAAGGGGGCCCTAATAAGGCGTATATAGGGATCTTCGCCGTGACGTCACGACGCGGTTGCATGTGCTCTGGTTGGCAGAAAAGTAATGGCCGTATGCCGCACAGTATTATAAAGTCATAATTTAACCCTAAGATTGGGTACTGTACAGTCAGTGTATCATCTGTGTACACACCCTTATAGATTAAGGGCAAATTATTGTATTTTCTTTGATACATTTTTACGTATATGTTGACCAATGTTATATATCAGAGGTAAGATCATTTTGATTCAAAATATAGCCCATGGACAAATTGCACCTCTATTTTACTCTAGTTGTAACAAATTTACCAGTTATCCAGTTAACACAAGTAATATTCGTAATTATGACTTATAGGCATCTAAAGATTTGTACGCCTTCATTGACTCTCTGATAAGCATAGATGGCGTGTCGATGAGATACAGGTAGATGTCGCCGAATGTCAAATCTGGCCATATGTTAGGACTTTTGTTCCAATTCTCACTCAGGTGATATGGATCAGGCATAGAACATGAACCCTGGTTATATAAAAGCTTTACCTTATATCTCCTTTTAGCTTTTTCTTACAAAGAATTATAATTTTGCTGACAGAACACATAGACTGCTGCGTATGTTTTGGTTCTTTTTGCCAACCAGTTCGCGCCCACGCCCATTTCGTGACGTCACATATGACGCTGGCGAACATCCCTATTGACGAATAAGACGTCAGTTATATGATGAATTGGGATGAGACTGTGTTAGAGAAAGGGGGTAGGGTGTCAAATGTTAATTTGCAAGAAATGCCATTGCCTTCAGAGGGCATTGGTGAGATATTTTCTTTTTAATCAGTTTTCCAGTCTTACACCAGAGCCACCTGAAATACGTCAAAGTCAAAAGTCTAGTGCTATGCGAGAACCGATTGTTTCACACTACAGTACACCCACAAACTTAACGACTAGCACTTTGTGCTATCAATTTTTCAACGTTCCAAGTTATCCATCAAATTGAATCGTGCTTTGATGTTATGTTTGTGTGTTTATTTGTTAAGGAAAAAAAGAATAAATTTGGCAGTCTGTCAGACCAGTCTGCAGTAGCAGCTGAAGTTTTAAAGCCAGTAATGATGTCGGCTCATCTGTCTTTGAGGAGTTGGAAGCGCTGATCCAATTGACTGATTGTAATAGGTCCTGACTAACGGCAGCCAACTCCTGGCGGCACAATTTATATTCCCACGCGTCACAACAGAGCTCACTCCAGCAAAAGTCTCAGTGACCACAAATGGGCCGTGATCAAACAACCTTCCCTTACGTTTGGCCCTAATAGAAGGCCTTAACTGCGCCTGAAATTGGGACAATAACTTTAAATATTTTATTTAGTCTTCTGGAAAGGACTGATACATTAAAGCTAGAACATCCTGTCAGACTGACAGAGATGAAAGAAGAGAGAAATAACGATAAAGGCGCTGTGGATGGGAGAGTTTTTCTCTTTCACATTTAGCCAGTTTCTGCTCTTCTGAAGAATATATAAGTGTATGGAAGATCAAAGAGACACGAACTCCACTGTGCCCAAGCATGTCCGAGACAAGCTCGTAACAATGGAAAATACAGGAGAAGCTGATGCCTCACAAAGGATGCAAAGATGCTTAAATAAACAAGACAGAACAAAGACATTCTTTTACTCCTGAAGTACAATTGGCTGACATTCTATTCATGATACCAAGAAAGTTTTTTTTTTTTTTTTTTGCATCCTAAGCAAGTTTACAGTAACGAGCAATTTCTGATGCATGGAACATCTGTGGACTTTGCATGGACTTCGGCTTTTGATGTTCAGTGTAAATACTGGTCAAATTTGCATCTTAAGCCTGGAACACACCAAGCCGACGCCAACGAACTAGCGCTGATGAAAGCCGACTGCTCATGTTAATATTGAAATATTCGCTAATGAACTCTCAGGTAAGAAGACGTAACATAAGAACAGCCTTCTATCTTTACCGTTTTGACTTACTTTGCTTGCTGTTTTGCTTTTATTCTCGTGCACTGACTCTTTCACTAGCCAGCCAATCAGAGTTCATTCTTTCCCACACGGCCCGACGTCGATTCAACATGTTGAATCGGGCGAAAACAAGGCCAACGAGGACTATTTTCAGCCCACGGCAAGGAACCGTGCATATCACACCGAGAAAACTTAGTTGGCCGACGCACAAAATCTGCAAGATGGCTGACCGTCGGCTTGGTGTGTTCCGGGCTTTACTGTCCACTTAGTCAGGAAGGACATGTTTGATTGATAATTAGCAACCAATCACAGTTAGTTTTTCTAAATGAGGTTTCATGGTGGGTCAATCCATAGAACTGTTTTTGTTTTTTAATAACTTTATTATTATTATTATTAGGAAAGTTCTGTCATGAGAACTCTAGGGAGATTTTTATGGTAATAGATATTGGCATGGTAATGTATATGGCAATGTTAATGTATTTGGTCTTGGTGGAATAGATCTGTTACGCTGCTGCAAGCAAGAACATATTCTTGCTACTACTAATACATGTTTGAGCAGGAAAGTTAATTGTCCGAGTTCGAAGTGCGAAATGTATTTATAGACTATTGCGACAGGCCTAATCGGAAGGACATTGCATGTTGCCACGCACTGCCTAAGTTGTTAACATTAACAATTTGAGAACAAAGCATAATTTGCACGGTTTTGCGCTATGATAGTTATAGTGATCGTTAATCAGCGCAGTTTACTGCAATGTCAGAACCAGAACAAAAGTGGATGTTTCTTACTAGTTCCGATGACATTTTCCCGTGAAAATTCTTATGTTTGTCAAATTTCCAAAAAGAATAATCCGTGATTCTGATCGGCACGTGATTGACAGCTGCACGCTCTCCTCAAACATTGTGTTCATCCACGCTGTGCCGTGTCGAGGGTGTACAACTTACAAGTACAACTCACGTAAAGTTGATAATTCCACGAATGACTGCAAATGCATATTTCAAACAGAGATGGCGACAAAGAGGAAAAACGCCAGACTGCGGCTTTAATAATAATTATAATGAATATTATGATTATGTGTAGTCCTATAAAAACAAGCAAAGCAAACCTGGAATTTTTCAAATTGCATTTTCAATCATGATCACTACACCTTAAAAGGGAATACAAGTTGTTGTCGCGTTTTACTGCCAAAAGTGTTCATTTCAGCTTGAAACTACTATACATTTGCAAAACTCCAAAAATGTACCAGAGGCACATTTTTTCAATGAGCCTATTTTGTCTAAAGCATTCATGGTTCATTGCAACAGCTTTGTACATAATGTTCTGAAGGGATTTTGTTGATATCGGGTTACTAGGGCACTCTTCTAGGTCAGTAATGCATTGATGGATCGTTTATAGCGTGGTCTGGGTGGTTGTGAAGTGGTTGTTTACTGCTACAAATCAGAAGAGCCCACCCATAAGCCACTATGGTATTCTGGTTTCTACATGGGACATGGAGCGAAATGTGGAGGCTGGAACCATTTCTTGGCATTTTAGCCTGTAATATACATCAGGTGGTCCTTGATTTATCCATTTGCTGTTCAGACTACATTCAATATGGAAATAATGGCTCATACCATCATAACATGATTTAGTGATTGCACAGCATAATCAACAGAATAGTGATTGCACAGCATAATCAACAGAATAGTTTAATGTATGATGTTGATCTTATGTTTGTTGAAAATGAGATTCAAGGACCTTGAATCTCTTTAAAATGACTCGTGTTGAAATGTATTGATGGGTCTCTTTATAAATAGTAGGGTGTTTCAGCAAATATTGGCACATTTGGTCCTGTGGAAAATAACTTATAAGATACTTTTCACCCTCTAGTTTGTTAAATGTGTCTGTTAACAATTCCTAACATCCCATATACATGTGTTGTAGAGAATTTAAAACGGATTTACCATAGTGGAAGTCTCTTGAAATAAAATTGATCCTTTTTCAAATCCCATAGCCAGCATTTCATTGATCCCAAAAAAGACCATTTAGGATTTGACATTTTAATAATTTATGTTTTATACATCTACATTTCTATAAGTATGTTTTACATAGTACTATATTTATATGGTTTGTTTATTTCACTTTTCACCGATTTAAAAAATATAGTTCAGATTTTAAGAATGTTGTTTCATCTTTTAATAAGGTAATAAGAAGCGATGCCTTTGAAAAGTAGACCAAATAAAATATAGAGGCAGAAAGAAAGGAGGAACTCACAGGACATAAAAATGTTGCGGTTACACAAACACTAATTTGCATTTGCCCATTTCATAACAGCACTCAGCATAATGACATAGTATTACTCTTAAACAGTACCTATGCCACTCTGTTTTATAACTAAATAGGAATGTATTTCTTGAATGTAGACATGTTTTTCCACCCTGTCATGAAAAAACTTAATTGATGCATATGCGTATGAAAAGTTGGACGTGTTGTTTATTTATAAGAAAGGTAACACAACCCTAAGTCTAAACTCAGAGTAACTCGTTCCATCAGAATGTGCCCAGCTTTTTTTTTCTCTCCCCATAATTGCGTCATTGGCAAAAAAAAAAAAAAAAAGTAATGAAAAACTATGCAATGAAATTCCAATTCCTTCAGCCTCTCACTTACATAAAGATATATAAAGTACATTGTTATTCAAAAACTATAGACATGCAATTTATTGACAATAGGTCTCATTCACTAATAACTGTGTCTGTGTGGATTATTTTGTATTTGTACACACAGGAGAACTTCTCTTGAAAAATCTTCGCCTAATTCACAACACGCTCATACACACATGAATTTGTTCTCAACATTGTTCTGAACAGTATAAGGCTGTACAGAGTTAAAGCATTTTTGCGTACGTGTGGTTTCAGTTCTGTAAATTGATAATACATGAAATATTTTGGTGAATCGTGATTTCTTAAATTCATTCCCAGGTGAAAAAGACGTCCAATTAAGTATATTAAAAATGTACTTAAATATGTTTTTAGTACAATACAAACATAATGTAATGCATTTTTAATACACTTAATTGGACGTCTTTTTCACCAGGGTTTGTATGCACATTTCATGCACACATTTGTGCGTGTGAATGCTTAGTGAATGAGATCCAATGACTTTCCACTGTTTATTATTATAATTATTATTATTGTCTTCATCTCAGTTATCCTTTTTTCTATCTATTTTTTCTATTTCTATTCTATCTATGGTCATAACTATAGTTTTTAGAATTATAAATCAATCAATCAACCTGATTGGTCAGCTGTATGACTTCAATCCTTTTTGATTAATTTAAATCATTAAAAAAGGAAATATTAAAAAATGGAAAACAGAATTTGTTTTTACAAAAAAAAAAAGTTTTATTGCAGCACAAGAATTATAGGATAAAGGTGACGTATTTATAAACAATCCAAAGCCATAATTACTGTGGTGGTGCTTTGGCACAAACATAGACGAGCACTTGTGCTCATTTTGGTCCGTGGCATCTTTAGAACGCCCTTGGGTTTAGCAAAGGCTCCGGAGTGGGTTTTGGACCACATTCAGAGGTTTGGAGTGATTTGTAGGTTTGATGCTGGACCACATACTGAGATCAGCTGTTTACTTTGAGATACTGTGTGTGTGTGAGTGCGTGTGTGTGTGTCAAATACAGTTGGTTACTATCTGAAATAATGCATACTGAGTAAATTTCTCATTCTATCAACAGACAAGGTGTTTTCTCCATGCAGAATCACAAACAAGAGAATGTGTTAATTGGCTTTCTCACTTTCATATTATTGAATCACAGAACTTTTGTTCAGCATGTGTGTAATTTCTATACAGGAGCAAATATCTCATTAACCTTAACTCATTCAAGGTCAAGCTCCATTATACAAGAAGTGTGTGTGTAAGTGGGAGTGTGTGTGTGGTAGTGTCTATAGGGGAGAGCGGGGCACAACCTAACGCATTTTGGTTTTGGCTCAATTAATTAAAAAATAATTAGGTTAGATTAATACTTTTTTTACACAAGCAACATACACGTCTCTGCTACAAATGACCACTTCTAGGACCTACCATGTTCGTACTGTTGCACTGAAAGTGACAGAAGTGCAAATGATACAACTTACCCCACATGCAGGGTTAATTGTAACAGATAGAGGGGTTAGTTGTAACACTTGTGTGTAACACACATAATTCAGTATTTTATTTGTATAGTTTGATATTGTTTGTGCATCTGTATAGACAGATATCCATACATCCATCCCTCAGCCAATCATCCTTCTATTATGGATCAATATCATGGATAGAGACAGAAAAGGGCTGCATAGTTTTGCAATAAATAATAATAAATAAAATTATAATTATTGTAATTGCAATTAAATTAGATTTGTGTATGGCAGCTGCATGTACAATTAATAATAATAATAATAATAACAGTAATAATAATACAAAAGAGCTTAAAATAAAAATTTAAAGGGTTTATTGCATTAATAACAGGCCATATTTTTAATAAATAAAGTTTATTATTTATTTATTATATAAACAAGTTATCATTCATAGTACACTATATTTTAAACATTTTAAATTCCAACATTGTTTGTGAAAGTCTAACAAAGTTAAATGTATACATAAACCTGAAAAGTTGTGTGGCTCCATTTTCATTTGATTATCATTGTACACTTGGCGGCTTAGTTGTAACACTCTGTTAGAACTAACCCCGCTGTGTATTACATATTTTAATCCTAGTTAACAGTCGCTAGGAATTGCTGACATGTTTCAAAACGGTGCTATGTTTGAGCCAACTAGACGGTGTTTAAGGCAATATAAAGTGAGATTTGGAAACGATACACCCAACTCAAGAAACTACAGTGAGGAAAATAAGTATTTGAACAACCTGCCTTTTTGCAAGTTAACCCACTTAGAAAACAAGGAAGGGTCTGAAATTGTCATCATAGGTGCATGTCCACTGTGAGAGACATAATCTAAAAAAAAAAAAAAAAAAAAATCCAGAAATCACAATGTGTGATTTTTTTAAACTATTTTTTGTATGATACAGCTGCAAATAAGTATTTGAACACCTGTCTATCAGCTAGAATTCTAACCCTAAAAGACCTAGTAGGCTACGATTCACACTGCAGGCTGAAACAACCTAATTCCGTTTTTTTTGCCCCTATGCAACCTGTATCTATTTTTTCATGACAGTCTGAACGACACATATCCGAATCTTTTCAAATGCGACCCAGGCCACTTGGGTATGTGGTCCAAATCCGATATGCATCCGATCTTTTGAAATGCGACTTCGATCTGAACGACCAGGTCACATATATCCGACACGCACGTCATTGCACGTACCTGTAGCTCGCCGATACACTCCAACTCCAACGCATTTCGTCACTGTTATGGGCCGCCGCAGACGTGTCTCTTCCCGTGATAGAGTTTCATTTATTTAATTTAATTTATTTATAAAGCACAAATAAACACAACAGAAGTTGACCACGCAAGCATCTTGTTGTTTGTTTCACATTTACAAGATCTGACAAATAAGACAGTGCCTGACCAATCAGTGCCTTAAAAACAAGCATTAAAATTGTATAATCTACTGTCTTCCAAGACATGTCTTTCCAAGACGTGCGCATGTGAACAATGAGCCTCGTCCGCTCTCCTTGCAAGGGTGTCGAAGTCTGGACAAAATATGTACATGACATCACTGCCGGATTCAAACTGCGTTCGCTGGCGCTGAGCCAGAGATGGACGCGCTCAGCGCTTCTCATATCATATAAAGTGTTCGACGGGCCGTATGGCTAAACTTAATTCATTATTGTTGTTAAAATAAAAAAAAAAAATTGTTTTTATTAATCTGTTTGGGTGGGCCACTTGTAAATCTGGGTGGGCACGTGCCACACCCAGGCCCGCCCGTAAATCTGCGCCTGGATCCAGCTCTTAAAGCTATATGCGCAGAACCGCCACGTATAACCTTTAGGCACCCTTGCTCACTGAGAGATAGGTTGGTTCACGCGACCATGAGCCCCCACCAAAACCTACTTGGTTGCCGGCCCCTCCCGTTGGTTTTTATAGATGTGGGCACTGTACCCACTGCTCGAACTCAAATGATACTAAGCAATTTTTCCATCCCCATTCAGGTAAAAGATATAAGATCAATTCTTTCATTAATTGTAACACTACTCATGTGATTTATATGTTGAAATGTCCATGCGGATTGATATAGCGTAGGTCAGACTAAACGCCCTCTTAAACTACGTATGCAGAAAATAAAGCAGCAATTCGTAACAAAAATATGGACTATGCAATTGTGAGACACTATGGACAAGCTAATCATGATTCGAATGCGTCTTTAAAATTTTGGGGAATTGGAAAAATTGTACCCCCAGCAGGAGGTGAAACAGTGAAGTCCCTTTTACAATGCGAGGCGTTCTGGATCTTTACTCTTAACACACTTGAACCAAATGGCCTTAATGAGGAACTGGGCCTTTCCTGCTTTTATAACTGACACACAGATAGTGAAATATAGACCTATTTTTTTTATTAATTTGTTTTTGTGCATGTTTTTCTATGTATTTTTGGACATGTATTTCATTTTTATTTATTTATTTATTCTTTTTTTGTATATACCTGGGTGTGTTTATTTGTATTTGTTTTAAGGTGCTTGTTTATCTATGCATATTTCTATTTTTGGACAGTTTTTTTTCTAAGACTTGAGTGCTTGTATTAGATTGAATAATTGTTACACCACACCCACCTGGGCCAGTGGCCAATTTCGTTAATGATGACTCTTTAAAGTCTGTATGTTGTTGTTATTGACTGTTTGACTCTGAAGAAGATGCATGTGTGTCAAAACATTATTTTATATCAATAAATCTATTTAAAAAGTCTGTGCTCCGGTCCTGCTCCTTGGTCACAGTTAGACCTTGGGTCCTTGTTCTCACATATTTTTTTTTATCAGGTTAAACTTTTATTAGTCACTCAAACCTTATCTAAACCTCTCACCGCCGGCACATCCGCAATGTTTTGTAGTTTTAACGCTTTGTATTCATGTTTGTAGTTCTGAACCGAATCTTCCAAAGCACAATGGATTGCATATTAGTCTTTACAGTGAGCACGGATCCACACTTCCAAATCCACCAGAAATCCAAATCTACCAGAAATGGTAGACCATCTGTGGACTTTTGACACATTCTTTTCAACACACTAATTGGGGCACACTTATTCTAATGGCATATACAATTTTGGATGGATAGTATGGACATTGGGATGCAGAGAGAAACACTTCCAACAAACTTGTACCACAGTTTTGCACTGATCGAATGCAGATATCACTAGGTGAAGACAAGGCCCTGCCTAACTCAACCCGAGCTTTTAAGACTTTAAGAAATGGTTGAAGCCGCTCTTACTCAGGGGCGCCGTATAGGGGGAAAAGTTAGGACAATTCCAAGGGCCCTGACTGACAGGGGGCCCATCAAATAGGTAAAAACTTTTTTTAAAAAAATAATAAATAATAATATATATATATATATATATATATATACATATATATATATATATATATATATATATATACATACATATATATATATATATATATATATATATATATATATATATATATATATATATATATATATATATATATATATATATATATATATATATATATATATATATATATATATATATATATATATAATATCATCATTGAGTATATTTCAATTAATAATAAATTGAACGATGTCTTTGATTTGACTTATTTTGGCAATAAAAGTTAAATATCCCCATTGACCAAAAAGTAAATATCCATATTGACCGACCACCCCCATGTATCCGCATGAAATGGTTTGGTCCTGCCTAAGCGCGCGCATCGTTGACGGTGTTTTAGCAGACAGTCAATCGATGCACGGTGAAAGCGCAGGTGCGCTAGAAATACAGAGACCATAATGTCGAATAGTAAAATAAAATCTGGTTTCCAGAAAAGGAAAGAAAGGAAAGAGAGAGAGGAAAGACTAAATAAAGGCTGTCGTTCTGTAGCCCAGTTTTTCACAAAGAAAGGTGAGTAGCCTTTAGTCTGTGAGTGGTAAACCTGTTGTCCATAGTGAAATAAGTTAGCTAACTTAGCTGCAGGCTAGTGTTAGCCTACATTTCATCAACATTTAATAAGTGCAGGGAAACGTTTAGCAGTATATTCATATTGAATCATCCATCCCCTTTTAGCAGATTTAGCAACAACAGATGAGTCAGCAGCACCCCAGTCTCCCCATACTAACTGCACCCCTCGCTGTCCCTGTCCCAGTGAAGAAGGTGAGCAACATTGTGTTGACTTAGCATCATTCCAGGGAGTATTTGTGGGGTTCTCTGTCTCTCTTGCTCTTTTTTACTGTACCAAAAAATATGACAATCTCCTGTCTGTACAGTAGATACAGTTAGAAACAAGAAGTAGCTTACCTCAACATGCATGTAAGTTACAGACAGTATTAAAATAATCCAGTTTGATCTGTTCATTTAGACTGAATTTTGGCTGTAAATGACATCTATACAGACTTCATTATTTTCTATCATGAAGGGCAATTTGTTTGAGAAGCTTACACACACACCGCACACACACACACACACACACACACACATTGTATCTAATGTATTTGTGTCAATGTTCTGTAGTGTTAGTGTTATTGGTGTATGGCATATTTTAATACATACATATATATATATATATATATATATATATATATATATATATATATATATATATATATATATATATATATATATATATATATATATATATAGGGGCCCAATGTGATTTTTTTGTCATGGGGCCCAAAATTTCTGGCAGCGCCCATGCTCTTACTATTTATTTATTGCTATGGGTGATGTGCTAAAATAACTGGGACTAGTCACAGCACTTGCATATTGTTGCTTTTGTTGGTTTGATTGCTTCTATTGTTCTCCTCATTTGTCGCTTGGATAAAAACGTCTGCTAAATGATTAAATGTGATTGTACATTACCCACCAATTGAAGCAAAAGTCATCTTTCAGCAGCTCAGAAACCATCTGATGTCTTGATTAATGCAATCAAATACTATCCATGGGCATACTATCTGGGTAAATGTCTATTTTTATAATATGTATTTGTATAAATTTATCAATGTATTATTTTATAGGCTATTTCTTTGTCATTACCTGTGTATAATGGTTTGCCAATATTGCATGTAAACACAATCACGCCAATTAAGTTCTTTAAATTGTATATAAAAACTCATTTAAATTGAGAGAGGGGAGGCAATGCTATAGTTTGAACAAATGGTGATGATTATTGAATTTGAAGAATAAGAAGTTTAAAATTAGACAAATCAATGATTGTGCCATGTGGCTTACATTCTAATCAATTCATTTTCTTCCAAATGAGCTTCATTAATGTCCTTGACTACAAATTATGCATGCTTGTACACATACTTGCAACTTCTAGTTTAACTCTCTACATCACAGTTCTTTCTCAAATGATTCTCTGAGTTGAGCCATATATATATATATATATATATATATATATATATATATATATATATATATATATATATTCACATCTGAATTTATACGTAATTAACACAATTAAGTCTGCTTCAAGGTTGGATGTGTTGAGGGTCCAGAGACGAACTTCTGCTTCAAGTTTGATGTGTTGAGTGTTCAGTAGGGCTGGGTCTTGAAACAATTTTCAATAGCGATTCCTTGACTTCGATGCCGGTACCTGAACAATTCTTATTTTTCGATACCAATTTTAGGAAATCCGTTTTAACAATATTACATTACCTTTTTTTTTCAGTTTGTTGACATTCATATTGAATCTGTAAAATGTTCTATGTTTCCTAATCATTTAACAATATGTTAGCCTGGCAAACCAGACCTATCAAGATGTTAGGTCTGGGAACTCACAATTGGCATACCTCAATCCGGGGGCGGGATAAAAGGTTGTCTTTCAATATCCCTCTGCACGCCATAGGATAGCGCTAACCAACCAGAGCAATGATGGCTGTCGTTGAGCGAGTCCCATGCGTTTTCCCCATGGTTTTCCCTCCAGCAGAGCAAGTTGATATATTAAACTTTTGCCTTATCCGGTCGTCAAAACTCTGAACACATCTTCCTTTTTAAGAATGACTTAAGTGACATTCTTAACTCCAAGTCATCCGAGTCGCGGCCAAAGCCGAAATCGAAAAGACCGCTGTTCGCCAGCTGCATCTTGTTTGTTTTAAAGTATCAGGGAAATCACCTTTGGAAATCACGGCGCAGAACCGTCACAACTCTGCCGTCATTCTGTTAAGCCCACCCACCAACTCTATACACAATGTGATTGGCCAGACCAGAGTTTGGATTTTCCACTTCGAAAGTCAATGGAGAGTTGCTAGACCACACTCTGCAGCAAAAATAATGTTTGCTGCCGCTAGGGTGCGTGTTAGATTTCTAGGCTAACAATATGTATTATTTACCATTTATTTCATTGTTTTCATTTACTATATAGTAAGGAAGTATGTGATTTTTAAATGCAGCCAAGGTCTTAATTTTGTGATATTTGGAATTGAATAGATTTAAAGTGCCCAGAAAACACCACCGCCGTCCACTTCCCTTTCTACCTCATACAGTCGATCTACATGACGCTGTCTGCAACACTTTTCATATTAAGGTCAAAGTTAGTGTTAAAAGATGCATTGAAGCTCTGACATGAAACACAAGAAAGGGCTTTAAGCACTCTAAGAATTGATTTATAATTTTCCTGTTAATTTCAAAGTGTTTAGAACGTTGTTACTTTGAAATTAGAGTTATTTGAACTCATCAAGACTCAGGTACCTTTTTTAAAAATCTAATTTAATTTAGCTGTCAGGGTAGCAGCTGAACAGGCCTCCTACAATCATGTGAAACACCACAGTTCATCTGCACGCCAATTAATGAAATAATTAATAAGACGTTAATTTACCTCGTCTGAAAAGAGACCAAAGGGCTACGAGGTGCTGATATTTTTACTCCTAATATAATTAGCTGCATTAAAAGCTAATGTGTTAAAAGTAATTTGATATTCTGTGACACTGCAGAAATGGAATATTAATGGATCAAAAATGGGACTGTAAATCAGAGAAATTGTTTAAAGGATTAGTTCACCCAAAATTGATTAACCCTATAAAGCCTGGAAAAACCTGCTGTACTCAATCCACTACATGCCGTCTGTCATCTGATTGGGATTCATCCATACAATTCTTTCATTTATTGAAAATCAAAATATAACTCAATCTTCCTGTGAATCAGGAGACCCATCTCTGGTGTCTTTCTTAACAATTGGCTCTATGCTCAAATTCAGATCTGCATTCATTTAAATCAACAAGTGATATTTATAGAACCCTGCCCTACATTTTATTTCAATAATCCATTTTAATCTGATGCACATCACAATACGGAAGAAATCACAAATGTAAGTAAGCACAAAAGGAATAATTTTCATCCACCGCTTTTCCATAAAACGACCGTAAAAAAAGAAAAAAGAAAAAAAAAACGTCATGCAGGTTTAACGACAAAATCATTGTAAACAAAATAAATACTGGGTGAAAAAAATATAATAATAATAAAAAAGGGTAACATTCTCTTAAATGACGTGTAACATTTTCAAACCGAGATATCTCTGCACACACAGACTAGTATAGAGTGATGTTTCCTTCTTTGAGTCTTATCTCAAAACATTAACTGAAACTTAATACCTAAATCTCTGAAACTCAAACATATTTGCGAACTTGATCCTAACACTAATATTCCAAGTTCAGATTAATCCACTTTGACTCCCAGCAGTGCGAAACCGGGACATTTGTATAAATGTTTGCAGACCATTAACTGCTTAGCTGACCTGCTAAATGACTTTGACTGAGGGAAAGGTGGCTAATGTAAATGGCACAGTTTATTTACCCAGCAAACACACCACTTTACCGCACCAGCTAATTATCAACAGCTAATGCTAAATGAGTTTGGGGTGTCTGCTAGCTTTCAAAGTCAACCTTACGCTCACCCATGTTGATTAAGACCAAATGGATTGTGCTCCATTCTGTTAATGTCTTCTTGGATGTTAATGGTTGGACTGCAGGAATTTCAGATGAGAAGTTATGGTTCTGTACTTGGAGTTGTATTTCTCTTGCTGTTTGGAGGCAGATATGACAGTATTGGGCTGTGGTGATCATTTAGGTGATGCGAGGTTAAATCAGTTATGTGTCGTATCTTGATTAGGTTTCTGTTATTTATTGTTTAGTTGTAAGTTTGATAGTGATTTAATTGGGACTTAGCAACTTCATGTCAACTAACTCTCATTAGAGGATTAGTAGACTGTTTGCTTAAAGGGTGATGCAACTGAGAAATCAAATGTTCCTTGAGACTATTGACATCTAAGAGGTCATCATATTATAAGAATATCCTGTAAGTTTCAAAACTGAAAACGTCCTTGTTAGTCCAATAAAAGCTTTTATTGACACCAGGCTCAGCAAACGACTCGTTTTTCAAAGTGGGGAACTATGACCTCAAAGAGGATAAAACACCATCCCTGCAGAGAGATCAACGCCTACTTCAACACGGCCGGTTTAGCCTCCGCCCACCGATTCGCACATTACACGCATAGCTAAAGAACATAGGCCTACCTCGTGATGACAAACCAATGGATCAAGCTACCAAGCAATACAAAGTATTGTGCAGTGCCTGGTTGTGGAAGAAGACAGTCGCTGCATAAGCTTCCTCTGGATTACAATAGGACTGCATAGATAAACTTTATTTTTAATGACGTTCCAGCAGATTAGGAAAAACATTGTCTCGTCTGTTCGCTTCATTTCACTGAGGATTGTTTTATAGACAAGACTGGATTTGCAGACCGATTAAGAGTAAAGAAGGGTGCTGTGCCGTCTATATTGGATCTGACAGGAATTGTGCAACACACAGACTCCATTTTACAGGTACCGCCATTTTACAACATTGGGCGTTTTCAAAAAATTTCCCCCAAGTGCATCGACGGGTGAGTTGAAACTCATTATAATATGCAAAACTGTTATCCACTCACAGCAGTGGGCGTTTACTTCCAAGTCTTCAGTGCGAGACGCCCATAAAAACCTAGCGTTTTCAGCTAGGCTCAAAACTAGGGTACAAAATAGCCTATTAATTTTGATGTTTTTGAATGCAAAAACCAAGTGAATGTCATAGGTTGCCCTCATTCAACACTATATAATAACATTTAAAAAGCCAGTTCATGACCCCTTTAAAATCTGATAACACTTTATTGTGATACTCCTCAACAGACATTCTACTGACTATAAGTAACTTTATAACTATGTCAACTAACCTGAACTCTAACAGTCTACTATAGAGGGAATGCATTGACACCACTTTCCCACTGGAACAACCCCCCTCAGCCTGACTGAGTGGCAAAAGATCTGCTGCGTGATCTGCTGGATTTAATAGGGGAAACTGCAAAATGCGACTAAAACGAACAATTTTATCAATTTAAACTAAATGTTGGACTCAATATAGTGTTCCTTACAACTTACTAAAGATCCAGTGATCCATGGATATTGACATGCAGCCAGGAATCGTGTTGCATGACATTTATGTTTGCCTGATTTCGACGCCAGGGAAATAAAAGCAATATAGACGGTAAACATAAAGCAAATTTGCCTGTGAACGCTTTATATAAATACAATATAGGTAAGTCTTAAATCCGGGTGATCACTTATATCAGTGTTATATATAGCCTATATATCATCATATTGTCCAGCCATAAAACTTTATAGTTTTTTTTTTTTTGGTCAGTGTTTATTAAGAAACATCCAATAATGCAGAATATGCAATGATAAATATTTAATTGATGAGTTGTTAATATATATAACAATACAAAATATATGGGTATGGTTTTACAGCTAAATTCAGCATATTGACACAAAATGATAACTGCAGATCCACCTTTTGCTGACTGGAGTCCAGTTGTTTCTGTGAATTGCAGTGATCCATTTGCTCCTCTTTCTATAGCAGTCTGTAAAAATATACCTCTGATTTTTTGTTAAATCTAGTTGTACAGTCAATTCGCAAAGCTCTTTCCCACTTTATATGTGTTGTGTTTGTTTTCTGCAGCATTCACGCTGAACGCATATACAGCCGCTCAGTCTTTTTGCTCTCTATACTCTATACTCTACTTGAGTTACTTGACATGCAGTTGCAAAGGAACTCATAGTCAGTATGTCTGCTGAGGAGCAACAAAATAAGTAGTTAGCAGATATTAAGCAGACAATATTTGAGCACTTATTTGAAAACAAGTAATTCGTATCATTTAAATATAGTCCAGAAGTGCGGTTTTGTGGCAGAACAGTTTCTACAATATCAACAAATTAAATCCATAGTTAAATCCAAGGTCAACATAATTAATAACCCACTTCACCCCTCTCAGTTAATGACATATATAAAGAAAATCACTAACACCAGCAAACTAATAACCAAACTACATAAACTTATTAAATGATACATTACAATACCACATGAACAAATGGGGAAAAGATTTAGCCTTCTCCCCCAACACCAACCTTTGGAAGAGAAATCTGTAACAACACATTTTCAATGACTAATAATACTATACCTCCAGCTCATACAGTTCAAGATTATTCACATCACCGAAAACAACAACAACAACAACAACAACAACAACAACATGTTTATAATGCGCTTGAGGGACACAAACATTTGTTCACAGTGCACACTAGGGAGCACAGACGACTGTTTTCGTGCCCCATAAGAACCTGTCAATCAATTCACTCATTTTGGAAATCAGTGACCACAAAACTCACCGTTATCATGGATTGTGGAACCCCTATCTCCATCACACTGTTTACTTAATAACTGCATGGAGTTTGATAATCTCTCAATCAAATACAAACACCCACTCTCTATCACTATCGCCAAGAAAGTAATTTAGCAAAACTGGTCCAAGTTCAAAAGCTGAACATATCAATCACTGGACTCATCTTCTAATAGAATACATCAGATTAGAAAAAATAACATGCACTAACAGGAATATTATATCTACATTTCTTGATATCTGGAAACCATTTAATAGAGCTAATTTTCATATAAATCAGTAACCTGTAACCGAACCAACGCACTCTCCCAACCACGTTTACAAACTAATAATGAATAATCTCGGAGTATTATCTGTAGGTAATACAATTATTCAAATTTAAAAGAATCTCTAAAGAAGACTGTTGAAATTCAGAGTGACCAAAATAACGCATTGAATCTGTTTAAATACGTCATGTGGTTGGTAATCAGTGTTATAAATAATGTTTTGAACAATAGTTTGTATTTTCTATTTTCCTATTTTCACATTTAGATTTTAGCACTTAATACACTGTATGACTCCAATTTCAAATGATTATTTAATTTATATCATGTTTCCATTTGGGAACTAATCATAAATATTGGTAATGCATTAATTTAGATCATTGAAAGTATGGGATACCAACGCATTCTCATCCTTTATCGTCATATAGAACGCTATATGACAAAACGGCGTTATACTACGCACATGGCATCCGTTATCGTTAATATAACACGCGCTGTGATGGTTAGGTTTAGGTGTGGGGTAGGGTAGTCTCATATTACGCTAAAGGATTTTTATTTATTATGCCTTGGGTTCAGCGTGTTATATTAACGATAAAGGGTGCCATGTGCGTAGTAAAGCGTCGTTTTTGCAAATAGCGTTCTATATGACGATAAAGGATGAGAGACGGGCTCGGTATACCCATTATTATCAAATATTCATTTATTACAGACCCGGTATCACATTGAGTCACATTCCGGCAGGCTGCATAGTGTTAGATATGCCGGGTGCCCTATGCTTAGGTAAGCAAGGAGAGAGGTTTGGGCTCTTTATTATGCTCTTTCTCTGAGATCTTCTCTCCAGATTAGTGAGTTTCATTGTTTTATTGCAGGGTGTTTGATCTCAGCTTTTGACTTAGCAGGAAATCCAAGTCTTACAGTACATCTACACATGTGAACAGTCAGAATGATCATGTCTCTGCAGTCGCAGACAATATTCAATTCTATGTTTACATATTTCAGTACCATGGACAGCAGATATCGGCTACTACATTTATCAAACAAATTAAAGGTGGAATACCTAAGATTTTTGCATTTAAAATATCCCAAAATCACAAGGCCAGTGTTATATATTTAGTTAAGATGATAACTTACAATATTCCAAATGTTTCAAACAATGTTTACATCACGAGAAAATTGAGATTTTAACCAAGGAAACGGGGCGTGTGAGCAGGGGTGAGCTGGGAGTCGCCAGTCAATCAGCGTCATATGCGCGTTACCTCGGTTTCCGTTCGTACTACGTGTAGTCCTGGACAAATGCGGAAGTTGTAGTTGTGCGTTAGCGTCTATCAGAGCAACAAACGTCAGCTTGTTTCGCGCATTTATTATGGAATGGAGCAAAATTATTCTTAATTATTCTCGGAATATGAACTGTTTGCTGTAAAGGGGTCGCACACCGGACAAGAGAGCCGCGCCACGTCTAGGACAACTCCAGGATCGCACACCGGACGCGCACTTTCTCATCAGTGTATGGCCAGCAATATTATTATGTTTAATGACATGAAAGGAAGATAATGTCTGTTCTATGTTATGATTGTAGGCTACTGTACAATTAAATACAATCGTTGCTGAGTCTGCAGTCTGAAAACTTTACCTCAGAACATCCGTTAACTGAATGAATTGAGAATATCACCTGAAAAATCTAATAACATCAGCAATTGTCATTCAAGCAGCCGATTTCTGTAAATGAATGCAAAACTAAATGCATATTGCAGCATAGGGCGAAATCAGGATCCATTAGCAACGATTTGACTTCAAATCCTCTCCACCATAGCTTCGTCCAGTGACTCATACAGTAACATCTGTGATAACTAATTTACTTTTGAACCTGACTTTTCTTGTGGCTATTTCAGTTTAATGAAAAACAAGCATGTCATTAAACGCAACATTTATAGAAATCAAACTTTACCTCATCCATGACATGACTTTCCACGGCGACTAAGCGCACTTCACAATAAACAAAACAGTCACTCTGTATTCAAACTCATTCCCACTGATCACAGCTTCCTTCATCACAGACGTAGCACTCTTTCCACTGTTTACAGCTTTTCGTCGTCAATGAACAAGGGCTTCATCAGCTGGCCACGACACACAAGATCCAGTCTCTCTCAAAACTGCATCGTTTACCTGGCCCGCTAAATACGCTCTCCACCGCCAATCACTGCAATCACAGACAGCTTACCTCCCGCTCGGCTCCTCCCTCGCTCTCCCGCTGCAGACACCGCTGAACCACGCCCCCATGGCACATACCCCCACCGCCCGACTCAGGCCGGGGAGCCGTCCGGCCTGCAGCCCCCCCCCCTCCCCCTTCTCCGGGAGAGAAAGTCGGCCACAGCCATCTGAGCCCCCGGCCTGTGGATCACCTTAAACTTGAAGGGTTGTAGTGCCAGATACCAACGGGTGATCAGCGCGTTGGCATCCTTCATGCGGTGGAGCCACTGCAGGGAGCGTGGTCAGGTACAGAGGGTGAACTCTCGACCCAGGAGATAATAGCGGAGAGTGAGGACGGCCCATTTAATGGCTAACGCCTCTTTCTCAATGGTGCTGTACATCGTCTCTCTCTTAGAGAGCTTACGACTGATGTACAGCACCGGTCGTTCCTCACCTCCATCTCCTGGGTCAAGACCGCACCCAGCCCGCTTGTCTGACGCGTCTGTCTGCAGAGAAAGGGAGAGCAAAGTTAGGAGCCTGTAAGAGCGGGCCACCACACAGGGCAGCCTTTATCTGGGTGAAAGCCTGCTGGCATTGCTCCGTCCACTGGACGGCATCTGGAGCCCCCTTTTTAGTTAGATCAGTCAGCGGGCTAGCAAGCTCCGAATAATCAGGTACAAACCTTCTGTAATACCCTGCTAGCCCCAGGAACTGTCTAACCTCCTTTTTGGTCTTGGGACTCTGACAGGTCGCGATCGCTGCTGTCTTATCAGATTTGGGGACGCAATGGCCATGACCAAGTGGAAGCCCAGATACCTAACCTCCACACGCCCAATCGCACACTTCTTCAGGGTTTTGCGTGTAGGCCCGCCCCCTCAGCGACTTGAGGACCGCTTGCAAATGCTGCATATGCCGCTGCCAATCATCTATCTATAGATGATAATGTCATTCCAAGTATGCCGCGGCTATATGCAGCATGCGGCCGGAGAATCCGGTCCATTGAGCGCTGAAAGGTGGCAGGTGCCCCAAACAACCCGAACGGAAGTGTGACAAATTGGTGCAATGCGAACGGCGTTGTGAAGGCGTTTTTTTCTTTGGACATTGGGGATAAGGTGATCTGCCAATATCCTTTGTTAAATCCAGCCGTCGAATAAAAACGACCGCGTGCAAGCCGAATCAAGTAACTCGTCAACCCTTGGCATTGGATACGCATACGAATTTTGATATGACATTCACCTTGCGATAATCCACACAGAATCAGACGCTGCCGTCCGTTTTAGGAACTAAGACTATGAGGGCTCGCCCAGTCACTGTTGGATTCCTCTATTACTCCCATATCCAGCATCGCCGCTAATTCATCCTGAACCACTTTTTCTTGTGTTCCAGGTAGCTCTATACGGCCGGCTGCGGATGGCGCACGCCCCGGCTCCGTTCTCAACATGGGGTGCTGTATGAGATTGGGGTTCGGGCCCGGGAGGGGTGAGAACACATCCGCGAACTCCGCTTGTAGATGTTTTATGTCAGCGATCTGGGACGGCGAGAGGTGGTCTCCACAAACCGCCAGGGGCAGGATTGCACTTTGATGTTCGCCTCTGGACCAAGATCCTCCTCTCTCCGCTCACGCGTCGCCAGCATCGCTGACTCCACCTCATTCCATTTTTAAGGAGATTGAGGTGGTATATTCAATGTGTCCCCCTATCTGAACGAGCAGATCTCATAGTTAAGACGTTAACCCGCCTCGTACACATAACGGCCCTTGCCACTTGGCGAGCAATTTCGAGCTGGATGTAGGGAGCAATACGAGCACTTTTCTCCCGGTGCGAATTTACGCAGTCAAGCCCCCCCTGTTGTACAACGACTTTGCTTCTCCTGGGCCCGCAACAAATTCTCCATGAGAGCCGCCCCAAAGTGTGAGTTTTGCTGCAGGTCCAGGACGTACCCAAATTTCGTTTTTGCTATTTGAAGGTCCCTGTCCTCCCAAACCTCTCTAAGGACATCAAAACCCCGCGGGGCCTGGCGTCCAAAGAGAAGTTCGAAGGGGAAGCCCCCGTGGAGGCTTGGGGGACCCTCCCGTACAGCGAACCAGAGGGGGTTCTAAGCCACGCATCCCAATTTTGGCCTTCCCTCACGACTACGAATCATGGATTTTATGTGCGATTAAATCGTTCTACCAATCCGTCTGTCGTGGGTGATAGACGCTGTACGAAATCCAGTTTAATGCCCAATAATTCATATAGTTCGCGTAAAGTGCGTGACATAAATGCCGTGCCCTATCGGTCAGAATCTCCTTCGGCACTTCCCCACCCGGAGATTACTGTAAACAGTGCACTCGCAACACCTTTAGCCGAAATGTTGCGCAGTGGCACTGCTTCTGGGTATCGCGCGTGCATAATCCACCAGGACTAATGCAAAGCGATGCCCATGTGCTGACCGCCTCAGTGGCCCGATGGGTCCATGCCTAATTCGTCGAAGGGACTTCGCCGAACTAACGGAAGGGGGCACATGGTGCTTTATTATGGGCCGGTGGGTTCACCAACTGGCATTCGTGACAAGACGCGCACGACACCTGCGCACATTCTCATGAATGCCCGGCCAGAAAATCGGGTCATTAGACGGTTTAACGTGGCTGCCTGCCCGAGGTGCCCAGCCATCGGATTACAATGAGCCGCCTGGAAGAACATTTCCGACGGCTCTTAGGAACTAATAACTGGGTTGCATCTTGTTTTGTCTGTGGTGTCTGTGGGTTACCGATACAACCTATCTTTAATTATAGCAAAATAAGGGTACGTGAGGGTACATTATTTCCCCGTGCACACACCGCACCATAACCTCGCGGCTCTTATCCAATGCCACCGGCTGAATCAAACTTTGATGGATTGAGGTCTGGTTACAACCTGAATCCACCAAAGCGTGATATGTATCCCCTCAATACTTACAGGTATTTGTCCATACAGTCCCGTCTGATCGGGGGCAGCCTGTGGCGCATCAGGGGACCCGGATCACCGTGTCCACCTCCATCACACCGGGCACCTATCAATGAAGTGACCCGGATCCCCACAGCGCCAGCAGGCCGGCCCAGGCCTCCCCGCCACCCCGGTGGCGGGAAGCGGATCGAGGGACTGGCGTGAGGAGAGCGTGGGGCCAGGGACGGGAAGGCGCTCCCAGACGATGGGCCGCCCCGGGGCGGAAGCGCGGGCGCTGGGCTCGGCTCCGGTGCCCGGGCCCGATCTCCAGCGGCGGCGCCGGACGCCGGTGAACGCCGCCTCGGGACCTGGGAGCAGGTACAGGGCGAGAGAGAGAGGGGAAGGAGAGAGAGAGATGATGGGGGTTTGCCGACCCCAGGCACGCTGACCACTGGTCCTCCGCCAACGTGATGGCCTGGTCCAGCGACGTCGCCCGGCTGGCACTGGACCCACTGCGCGGTCTTCCTGGGCAGTTTCGCGATGAACTGCTCCAGCACCACCAGCTCGATGACTCCATCGACGTCGTGTCCCTCGGCCACCAGCCATCTGCGGCAGGCGTCCCGGAGCTGCTGCGCGAAGACGAAGGGCCCAGACCCCGCTGCAGGATGGCGGCGCTTTAGGTCTTTATAGACCAGGAGGTTGCTGACTGGCAGTTGTTGGGCTGCGAGCTGCGCCTCCCCGACAGCAATGGAAGGAGGCGCATCGGCCAGTCAGCTTCCGGCCATCCCCGGCCGCGGCAGACCTCTCAAAGAGGTCCAGGAAGGCCTCCGGATCGTCCTGGGGACCCATTTCTATGTAGAGTTGGGGCCGCGGCCGGAGGCCGGACCCCTGGTCCAGCCAGCTCCGGAACTGCTCGCGGGCCTCACGTTGCTCCAGGAGGAGTGCGGCGAGTCGGTGGTCCTGCTGCTCCTCCAGCTTTAACAGGGCTTCCTGGTGTTGTTGGTGGAGGCCCGCAAGCGCCTGGATGATCTCCGCAAACGGCGTTGGTGAGGATCCTCTGGCAGCGGCTTCCCCATCCATCCCCGGGTTTCGGCACCAGTGTGATGATCTGAAAGGTTCAGTGTGGGTGATGGATGGAGACAAGGGGTCGGCGATGGATCTTGTGTGTCTTTTTATTCACAAAACAAACTCTTTCCACGGCGACTAAGCGCACTTCACAATAAACAAAACAGTCACTCTGTATTCAAACTCATTCCCGCTGATCACAGCTTCCTCGTCACAGACGTAGCACTCTTTCCACTGTTTACAGCTTTTCCGTCGTCAATGAACAAGGGCTTCATCAGCTGGCCACGACACACAAGATCCAGTCTCTCTCAAACTGCAGCGTTCACCTGGCCCGCTGAGATACGCTCTCCACCGCCAATCACTGCAATCACAGACAGGTGTTCATCATTTGAACTCGATCCGCTTACCTCCCGCTCCGGCTCCTCCCCGCTCTCCCGCTGCAGACACCGCTGAACCACGCCCCCCATGGCACAGGGAGATAATTTCCAAGCCGAACTGGTTGAGAGTGACAGAAAGATGAGAGTAGTTAAGGTGTTAGTGCTGGGGCTATTTTGAGCCTTATTATTGTAACTGTGACGGTAGTAACTAGCCTTGTTAGTGTAACTTGTAACTAGCAATTTCTTTTTCACCCATCATATGCCCATATACTAGTGTTGTACGCTAGACAGTCTCAATATAGAAGTCTTTACATTCACTTATCATGAAAAACAAATCTCAGAGAACGGTCGACTATAGTCCAATGTGTTATTGGACCAAAGGTTCATTTTGCGCCGGAGTTCCCCTTTAATACCAGAAATGTGTAAAACTGGTCTTTAAGACCATTTTTGAAGACATTTGAAAAATTATATACATATCTTGAGTGATTTATGTACCCATTAAATCAAATCCTGAACCCACACTTAATTAATAGGAATGGCACCAACCTTATTTCCACAGTCAGATATGTGCTGCCTTTGTTTGTGTCTAAATAACAGCAGAAAAGGTCACAGCGCCCATAATTGCAGACTGAGAAAGCCTTCAGCTGTAAACTGCTGCTCAGCTTGGATTATGCATTATTGTGTCAATGCCATTTGAACAGATACCAGGGCCTGAGGGAGAGATAGTGCTCTAATGTGCCTTGATAGCAAAACAGATTTAGCAATAGAAGTTCAAGACGAGAATGTTCTTTTTTTTAAATAATACCAGGAATTTGGCTTAAAATGTAATCTAATTAATTGCATGATTTGCTTATGAATAAATTAATATTTAATATGCAACTAATTATTAAATAAAGCTGTCATTGTTTCCAAAAGTAAGTTTATGGAGCTGGTGATTATTAAAATGATGCTAATGTAAATAGCATTCGTATAGAATATTGAATTGACAGTATTTTATTGTAGTTTAGAGTATTTTATTTTATATTGAGTGAGAGAGAGCCTCGTGCATGTGAATTAGCATCTTCTGCAATGTCTCTCTAGCAATGAATCTGTGATTTCAATTACTTCAAAAACAGGGATATTACAAAATCCTTATATATTATTTATTAACTCCTTATGTACTGTAGTGATTAATATAATACAATTGATTAATAAAAGTCACATGGCAGTGTTGACGACAAGTTTCTGTGCCCTTGGTTGGGAATCAGTGTTCTTAATAATGCAATAAATAATAATATTGACATTTGTCTGTGGGCTTGCTTAAATGAAAGCAGTGCATTAATATAGAATGGTGATTAAACTGACTTGGAACTACCTGTGCAATTAAAGGCCATGTTGCAGGTTAACCACCACTGTTGTTGATTAAATCCTAGCATATATGTGACAGTTGCTGAGACTACAAATGCATTTTACTTGTGCCATAATGGGGCTATGCTCTCTGTTTGAACATTTTCTCTCCCACGTGAATGTGAATCTTAAAACATGAATTATATACATGATATACGGTAGGTAATCTCCATGGCATTCATGCCACAAGGAATAAAACTGTCCTTGATCTCTTCCAAAAAAGAAAAGAATTACTTTTAAAAACACTGTAACTTTCAGAAGTCAAACCTTCTACCCCAGTCTAGAAAGATCTGTACTACAAAAACAGCTTAATACATAAAGCGTTCATGGTTACACTTCAAAGATATGTTTTTAGTGTTCAGAATACTATAGTAATAGAAACTAACTACAATATAGCCAAAGTCAATAGTGTTGCCAAGTCGCTTATTGTAAGCGACTTTGGGCTTGTTTTTCTGTAAAGTTGCTTGCAAATATAGGTAGTCGCGGGTCGCTTTTTTTTGGGCTTGTTCCTGAAAGTGTAGTTGCTTATTTGGGCTTGTTCCCAGCTCGGATATTTTCAATGTCATTTAAACGTAGTAGTTTGTCTTGCCTGTTGGTTGGTTGGTTGGTTGCTTTATTTATACCCCGTAGGTAAATTAAGTGCCTGTTCCCTCTCTCTCCCTTTCCCCATTCAAAGAGTCTGTTCCCACCCACACCCTGCTTCTAATTGGCTCTGACCCAGATGGGCAACTGCTAGTACTAGCCAATGAGAGGCAGAGAAGGGCAATCTTTTTTTTCTTTTTGTGCTTAGGAAACGTCAGGTGAGTGACGTTAAAATGAAAAAAAAATGGTCTGGACCATCGTGACTGATAGTGACTGGACTGTAGGAGAGTTTTATATATTAATTATATGTTAGATATTTTAGATATAGATACTATAATTTAATATTGTTTAACCCTTTATCTGTCACCCCATTTTCGCATAGACATAAATCACTATTCAAATGGTTGTAATTCAGAGAATGCTTTGGAATATTTGGTCTTGTTTTGAAGAAGACATTTGCCAAATTATTGTGAAGTATGAAGTATTATGAAAGTGAAACAGAAAAAAGTTATAAGTTTCTTTCATAATAAAGAAACATTATTTCTATCCTTTATAAATATATATATATATATATATATTACAAATATATTCTACTCTAGAACTGCAAGGAATGTTTTACTCTTAACATGGTCATAACATTTCAGAAGCATGTGCCTCAAATGGGTTCTTTGTGGAAACCAGTTTATGAATATTATATCGAAATACATTAGCTAGGTTGAGATTGTGACTACTACTCTTGCCAGGATGGACGCATGTTCTCTGTTTATTTAAAACTTAAACATAAAATAATACTAATAATGACAGTTTTTAAAAATAAATAAATCTTAAAATAATTAGGAAGTGATGCTGACACTATCATGATTGGATTAGTTCACTATTGAGCTCTATTGAATGTCAAGTCACATATATCTCAGACTCCAAAGACCTATACCTTTATGTTACAGTAGCTGCCTGAGGAGGACTTCTCTTTAGTATATGAATAGCAAACATTGATGTTCACTAAAACAATTTGCATCTTTAAATGAAGATAATTGTCTGCATTTATGTTACGAAGAAGCGCAAACCACATCTTCCAGATTAGAGTGTTTGTTATAATATTAGTGCCTCACAGAACTTGTACATAGAACCTGTACAGACAGACCCTCCTTTTTTGTTTGCACCATTGAAACATTTGTCACTTGCATTTTTAGACCTATTACTATAATAATAGAGTCCTATTAGTTAAAAGAAAAAAAAACATTGCAATTGAAAATCCTCTCATGCCTGGAATGTGTTAATGTTATCTGTGTCGTGAATATTTGCAAATGTGATTATTTGTGAAATATTCAAAAGGCAAGAATGAATTGGCCACCTGCTGTGCTCTGTCTAAGCCCATTTCAGATGATTTGTAAGTTGTCTTTCCGAATGTCCATCATCTCCAGAGTCAGGTATTTTTGTGCAATCATGCAGAAACCTCTCTTAAAATGTGTGATTATTTGCACTTATATGCATGACATCTGCATTTGGTGATATAAACTCTGAAAAGAACATGTCAGTGACCTCCACTTATTATTCTGCAGTGAAATGATTTTTATAGTGTTTGACAAGTCATTTAAAGTCTGTACAAAATGTTTGTGCTAATGATACACAATAACACATGTAAGACTGTAGTGATGTACGACTGTTACTACACAAACACATTCTAAATAACTTATGCAGTAAATCATACATTGCTACTGTGCAAAGAGGTGATGTTCTGGTTGGCACGGGGTGGTTCAGGAAGGGCAGAAGCTGAGGATATACTGTATTCTGACACGCACTATAATCCAGAAACAGCCAAACAGGCACGAGAGCGTGTAACATGGAGTGTATCACACAAACAATACTGGACACAGAACTAAATACAAGCAGGAACTAAATACACAGGGATTATTAAATACACAGGGACAAACGACAGGCATTCCTGTGAGGAATGTGATTGGTGTCCATGGAAACAGATTGGTGGCGGGAAACTCAGGCTGGGGAACACACGTGACAAATGAAAACAAACTGAAAGTCAAAATGAAGTCTAATGGTGACATAACAGGGGTTCGAGGGAGGTTCAGGTGGTGGACAAGATGAAGACGAAGTGCAGAAGAGAGGCTGGAGTGGCAGGATGGTGAGGTGCCAGACGACAATTCCCTGAAGCCACAGATGTAGACTGCCTGGTGTTTCAGACCCAGAGAAGTTCAGTACCGACAGCTCACGGCAGAGTAGATGGAGGGAATAGGCCTCCGTCTACTCTCTGTCGAGGGAAGAGAACAGGTGGAGAAGAGGTTGACTGTAGCTGGGGGATGACCGATGGAGACTCCGGCGGAAGTATCTAGCTGCAGCCGATGATTTGAGGGTCTCTTGTGAAGGTGTAGGTGGGAGGAGCCAAGACGGAGTCGACAGGCCGAGAAGGAGTGCAGAGGATTGTGGCTGGAGGTGGAGCCACAAGATCCTCACACCCCAATGCTGCGGATGGTGAGTCTGACCTGCGCTCTCAATGTCAGAGAGCCTCCCCAGAGATGATGTAGTGCAGCGAACATCAAGCAGCGCGGGGATGGAAGACTGGCTGAGTGTAGTGGAGCAGTGGAATCTGACATGTTGACAACAGGGTAGACACAGTCACTGGGAATGGTCTGAGGATGTTGTGGGCTCACACCCCTGGTCATACTCTTGTTGGAGCTCCTGGGCAAGGGTCAGCTTAGTTCTCTCTGTCCAGGGCTCTCTGACTGACGCATCGCGGCGGGTGGTAGCATCCATCTGCAGGGCACGCACGAGTACACCGGTATCGAGGGCAGTAATCCGGGCTCTGGGTCTGACAGAAGAGAGGCTGGAGTGGCAGGATGGTGAGGTGCTGACGACAATTCCCTGAAGGCACAGATGTAGACTCCCTGGTGTTGCAGCACCCAGAGCCGTTCAGTACCGACAGTTCACGGCAGAGTAGATGGAGGGAGGAGACCTCCGTCTACTCTCCATCGAGGGAAGAGACCAGGTGGAGAAGAGGTTGACAGTAGCTGGGGGATGACCGATGGAGACTCGGCGGCAGGATCCATCGGCACAGATGGAGAGTCGGTAGCACTCCAACAAGGACTTTGGTCTTGGAGACCCAAGCGACATCGCGACGACGAGTACAGGAAGTGGAGCCAGAGTACCCGAGAGCAGAGGTGGAGTGAGGGAAGACAGAGGTGATGCCGAGAGGAAGGAGTAGCCTGCTGTAGCCAAAGGGATGGAGAGATGGAGCATAGTGGACGGACCGTAAGTCTCTGGTGGGCACGGGGCATGCACGAGTAATCCACGGATGAGGGTAGTAATCCGGGCTCTGGGTCTGACTGAGTGCTGAATCGAGGATTCGACGCTGACAACGGTCTCCATCCAATTCAGGTCAGTGGTGTTTGGGACATTGATGTAATGATGGAAATTGGCCCCGAATCCAGAGCAGGGTTTTCAGGGTTTCATCATCAAGGGGTGCTGGAGAGTGCAAAGTTTTTACTCCGATGGGCAAGTTGGATAAGTCGATGTTGATCCACTTAAAATTTTTCGGGCCGGTATTCTGTCATGGTGTGGTTCAGGAAGGACAGAAGCTGAGGATGTATTCCAACATGTACTTTAATCCAGAGACAGCCAAACAGGTAGCCTGGCTAACACCATACAGCGTATCATTGAGAATGAAAATGTGGCCTGGAAACCACATGTTAAATTTCTCATATTTGAAGCGTGGTTTACGAATGCCCGAGAGCGTATTCATTGGGTGCTACAAATATCAAATGCGCCTGTACATCTATCAAATGCGCCTGTGCTCCCTTTTGCGTTCTGTGATTGTTTCCCTGATTTCAGGGGAAAATTTGGTTCATGGTATCCAGACTGCCTAGGCAAGGCAGAATAGGGAAACCCAGCCTGGCAAACAGGCGCTTTGTTTGACCTTTTATTATTATTATTATTTTTAAATTAAACGAACTATATATATTACGTTTTTAAGGTTTGCCTCTCTATCATGTTTTCCTGAAAGCATGTAGACTTGTTTAACAGTGTTTATGGAATACTGGAACATCAATGGAGAACAGTATTTGCAGTCTTGGTCCTATACCACGGCCTGACATTCCTCGGACCGCTGTGCGACTCGTGTAAAGCAAACGTCAGACGTAATGAGTCCCATAAGGTGCCTGTCAGGACCATTATAGGATTCCCCACCATGATTAAAAAACCTACATACATTGTGGTTGAGGGAATTCTGCGGCTTTCAAATGTAAACCAATCTGGATGCTGGAAATAAAGTGAAAGATGACACATAAAACCACATTTTCCTCATAGAGGTGCAAGTTGTCTGCTTCTAACTTCATGTTTTGCGTATTAGGCCTTAATATACTGTGTACAATTACTTTTTTATATATAAGTGTTCGATATACAAATGTGTTTTTGACTATTTGACTATTTCACTTGGATCCAACTCACTTTCTCTCAAGGACCACACAACAAAGAGACTTTTCGGGTGTTGATTATCTTATGGACCTCCCGCACCGTGGAGCCTGTCCCACCACGGGTCACAACGCTTCCAAGTATGATGGTTCTCAAGTCCGGGGGTCTCAGCGCTGGAACACACCAAGCCGGACGACGACTAGCGCTGATAAAAAGCTGCTTTTGAACACACCGAGAGAACTACTGCTGACTGTCAGCTATAATGTGATTCTGCGCCTGACGTTTAATGAGCCACCTGTCTATTTCTGCAGATATATTTGTCATTCAAAAGGAAACTGACGCTGCCGGCTGCAGATACACATACCGTAAACAAAGCAGCGTGTGCTTCACCGTTTTGAATATCAATCCTGCTACAACAGTTTCTATATTCCACTCCGCTCATGTTAATATTGAAATATTTGCCAAGGAACAATCACGTAAGATGATGTAACAGAAGAACAGCCTTCTATCTTTACCGTTTTGACTGCTTTGCTTGCTGTTTTGCTTTTATTCTCGTGCACTGACTCTTTCACTAAGCTGAACTGCCAATCAGAGTTCTCTCTTTCCCCAACGGCCCGACGCAGATTCAGCATGTCGAATCAGGACGAAACAAAGCCGACAAGGAATGATTTCAGCCGACAGCACGGAACTGTGCGGAACACAGACGAGGAAAAAAGTGGCGATACACAAAAACTGCCTGACGGCCAACCGTCGGCTTGGTGTGTGTCCAGGCTTTAGCGCTTCAAAGCCCGGCATTCCCAGAGCATGTGCCAACACAACATGCGTCATCTGAAACCATTGCTACCACCATCGAAGGTCTTTTTCGTGTATTGCTGTTTGTTTGGTGTTCTCAGTTCTGCTCCTGGTGTTCGATTTCTCCCTTTCGAGTTCCTTGTTTATGAGCTCAACGGATTAATTCAAATTAACTTAATTAAACTGGTACATCATGTAACTCATTTAATATATATATATATATATACACACATATAACTAATGTTAATTTAATGTTAATTTGTCACCAAAATTACTGTCTAAAATGTCAATTTGATTAAATAATGTAGCACATTGGTTCACTGTGGAAGTTTTTGAAAAAGGCCTTGAGGCTTAATGCACAACCTGAAAGCGTATTTTAATACACATTGTGTCTTCAGGTGTTCCTAGAAACTAATGAGAATTTGATGAAATGTTTGCAATACTTGTATGATGCCCAAATATGCTGTCTGTGTCTGATAATCGCCTTATTCATCTCTGTGAGCCAACAGAAACGATTTGAAAACGCTATTCGTTTTCCAATTTCATCAACTTTAAATAAGTCAAGTGTAAGTGAGGGTCCTGGAAAGACCCTAATAAATGCAACGTGGTAAGACTTCCCCTGCAAAAATAAATGTCAGACTTTCCATAGTAATAATGTGTGGAACATCATAAATCAAAATAATCTTTTGCAGTGGCGAGGCCACTTTGGGGGTAAATGCAAACCAGACTGGTCTACAAAACAAAGGCACCTTGACTGGGCCACTGCATGGTCCAGGGAGGACTTCATTTATATGAGCTAAAAATGGAAATGCCATAGAGCTCCAACCCTTAGTGACATAATTAAATAATATTTCAGTACTTAATGGCAAGGTTGAAGATTTCCAAAGAGTATCTGTGCTGTACATTCACCACAAAGCATGCATGCAAAAATGCAGTTTGCACTTAAAAACATCTGTGTTTGTAAGGTGGTTTAGTTAGTGCTCCTGAGATTGCATCTGAGTTTCTTTTTGATAGCATAATTTGTGGTCATTTGGATTCAAATGGGATTATTTGCAGTCAGCTACTGCTGTGATGTTTATCCGTTTGTCATTGCGATTTTTAATTCAGGTTTTCTGCATGTGATTTGTCTTTTAGAATAACTTCTAAGTCTTGATTTTGTTTTTGCATTCTACTAGAATATGTTTTCATGCTTGCATTATTTTTCACATATTTTACATTGTTGCAGCTCCTCTATTCCCAGTATGTCAGTTAAGCTCCAAAAGCCAACTATGGTCAGAAGTTTCTTCATAACAATATTATTCAACAGAACTTGAGACCAATTGAGTAATTGGTAAGCCCTGCTTAGTTTCTGGCTCTAGGAAGCCCTTTCTTCTCAAAAACACAATGAGCTCTGATTGGTCGGCTGGACCAATAATGTTTTGTGATTGGTCAACAACTTTGAGCATGTTTGGGAAATGCCCTCACCATAACCACGACTGCATTCCAAATCACACACTTTTTTAAGTAGGTACTTATTTTGAATAAGTAATTCCTTCACGACCTCTATATATTTTATATAACAGTTGGGGAAATTATTATTTGATCCCCTGCTGATTTTGTAAGTTCTTCCACTTACAAAGAAATTAAGGGTCTATATATTTATGGTAGGTTTATTTTAAGGATAAAGACCATGGGCAAGACCAAAGAGCTGTCAAACGTCAGATGTTAAACGACCTTTAGCAGAAGCACTGTGAGAAGGAGACTTTTGTTGATGTGATCATTCAGAAATGAAAGCAAATGCAAAATGGATGGAGCTACAGAATGAGGCCGATCAATTTTTCAAGATATTAATCTCATGAGGTAAGGATGATCATGAGAAAGGTGAGGGATCAGCACAGAACTACACGGGAGGAGCTTGTTAATAATCTCAAGGCAGATGGGACCACAGTCACCAAGCAAAACCATTCGGAACACATTACGCTGCAATGGACTGAAATCCTGCCAGTGGGGAAGGCCCCCATGCTCAAGAAGGCAGCAGGTATAGACCTGGTCTGAAGTTTCCCAATGAACATCTAATGATTCAGAGAAGGCTTAGGAGAAAGTGTGGTCTGAGCTTTTTAGGCATCAACTGCCAAAAGGGTACAGGGCGACTTCACTGTATTGAGGGTCTAATAAATGGGGCCATGAACCATCGAACCTCCTTCCTTCAGCCAGAACACTGAAGATGGGTCTTCCAGCATGACAGTGACCCAAAACATACCGCCAAGATAACAAAGGAGTGGCTTAAGAAGAAGCACATTAAGGTCTTGGAGTGTCTCCACACCTTAATCCTATAGAAAATCTGTGGAGGGAGCTGAAACTTCGAGTTGCCAAGAGTTGCAACAGTCAAAAACCTTAAGGATTTTGAGAGCATTTGTAAAAAGGAGAGGACCAAAATCCCTCCTGAGATATGTGCAAACCTGGTGACCAACTACAAGAAATGCCTTACCTCTGTGCTTGCCGACAAAGGTTTCTCCACCAAGTACTAGAGGCAGTGTTTTGCTTGGCAATGAAACACTTAATTCACTTACTGAAATGCATATCAATTTATACGTTTTTCTGGATTTTTTTGTTGATATTCTGTCTCTATCCATTACAATAAACCTACCATAAAAATTATAGACCATTTTTTTGTAAGTGGGCGAACTTACAAAATCAGCAGGGGATCAAATAATTGTTTCCCCCACTTTGTTTATTATGAATGTAATCTGGACATACTACATCTGCCCTGTTGCCATTATCATGTGACCTCCAGCGTCAGTTACGTCACTTCACTGCCATTCACAAATCTTCCCCCGTGGCCTCATAGGAGGAAGAATATTAAAGGGTGATGAACTGATAAATCAAATTTTCCTCTGAGCTTTTGACATCTAAGAGGTCATCATATTATAAGAGTCTTCCTGGTAAGTTTCAGAACTGAAAACAACCCTTGTTAGTCCAATAAAAGCTTTTATTGACACCAGCCTCAACAAACGTTTCGTTTTTGAAAGCGTGGAAGTATGACGTCAAAGACGAAGAAACCCCACCCGCTCATCAACGCCTACTTCAACACGACTTAGCCCCGCCCACTCAATCGCGCATTCACGCATAGGTAAACAAAAGCATACATAGCTTTTGTTTACAGTAAAGCGAGCTACCAGCAATAAACATTCTGTTGACAAAAATGTTTTGCCGTGCCTGGCTGTGGAAGAAGACAGTCGCTGCATAAGCTTCCTCTGGATTCCAATATTAGGAATGCCTGGTTAAAATGTGTTTTTAATGACGTTCCAGCAGATGAGTGTAAAACATTATCCGTATGTTCGCTTTCATTTCACCGAGGATTGTTTTGTAAACACAAAGACACAGTTCGAGGCTGGATATTGCAGACCGATTAAGAGAAAAGAATGGTATGCCGTCTATATTGGATCTGAAGGGAATTGTGCAACACACGGACTCTGGGTCAAACATGTATGGGACGAATCCGGTTGCCATTTGACAACATTGGACGTTTTCCACGTGCACCGACGGTTGAGTTAAACTCATTATAATATAAGAGGGAGAAATGAAGACGACACAGATATGCATTTGTGTATGATCTAGAAGTATTTATTCAGCGATCGGCGGTTAAAGTTAATCTGTACGGAACATCGTTGTTGTACGGAACATGATTAGTACTACGTTGCCTTTATATTGGATCCAACAGGAGTGGTGCAACACACTTATGTGAGTAATATTTTTATTTTAGAAATAATAATCTACTCGGCTAGCATTGCATTGTTACAGATTATTTGATATCTAATAATTATGTGTATGTCTCTACAAGTATCCGTTGTATTCGAGGTGCTGTTCATTGTCCTGCAATTCGGGATCAGACTTGGGTCAAACATGTAGAAGAAAATAGCCCATAACTTATTCATTTTTATGTTTTCTGAATGTAAAAACCAAGCGAACGTCATTACGTTGACCTCAGACAACAAAACAAAAACATTTAAAAAGCCAGTTCATGACCCCTTTAAAGCATGGATGGCCTGACTTTTTATTATTATTATTTTATTTTTTTCGTTTAATGAAGGAAAACAGAATTTAAAATGTTTGGACCTGTGAGTTTCCTGATTTGGATTTAGGTGCTATAAAACCATATGTGAAGCCTACTGTAAAAAAAAAGAAAAGAAAAATGATTAATTTAGTAATCAAATCCTACTTAATTAAAATAATTTAGTAAACCCACTGTTTTAAATACTTAAAAAGTTGAGATTCAAACCTCAAATATGATTCAACCCCTTACAAAATAGCTAAAGGTATCCAGTACAGTATACAGATGGCTTTAAGACTTCATTGACCAACACTAAAAACTGTAAACATGCTAAAAACAGTTCGGAGAGAACATCATTTGTCCTGTGATCACACTTATAATTAGATATGAAAATATAATAACGTGACACCACCACTGTGATCTGTGGTCTAAGATAAGTGCTGTGATGGATGACTGTAACCTTCAGTCAAAGACACAAGATCAGCTCTCTGCTGCTTCAGCTCAACTTTGACTGCTCGTTTTATTGCTGGAGTAAACAGCCCCTGTAATTTACCTGGAAATATGTAAGGGTCACCCAATCAAATAACCTAGAGGCCTTTTACGCAAGACACTAAATATTTATTTATGTCACATTGTAAATATTATAATTATGTTATAATTATTACCTTTGTGGATAATCAGTTTTGTGGGTTTTTTCTTCTGTAAAGAAGGAATTCTGTAATCTTCCAGATAGAGAGACTTTTGACTGCCAGCATTGTTTGGTCCTCTGCTCAGCTTATTCTGTTGAAGATGTGCTCATTTAAAGTAATCAGTTACACCCAGACAGAACAAATCATGTACTAACCCTTATGTCAAGGCAAACTCTTACAACTTCTATCTGTTGATAACAACAAATGAGCCACTTTTCCATCCAGTTACAAATAGTGGAGGCTAATTTTGAATTCATCTGTTGAATTGAGCTTCAAACTATTGAAGAAAAACAACTCATTTTAAAAATGAAATACATATTTACCTGTGTCCTGTCTGTGTTTTCCAGGCAACCCTGTTACTGCATAATTTCCTCATAATAGAAAAAATAGCATTCCATTTTGTGGCAAGATGAAGTGAACATAATTTAAACCATTCACTACAGCATTATGGGAATACAGGGTGAGTTGCATAAACTCTTACAAGTTAGTCATCCATTTTTTTCAAGACTGTTTAAAAATGTACATTGGTCTAATTGTTATACGAAAACAGTAAGCTTGATTACTCCTAACTAACTGCTAGTTGGTTCAAACTGTCAACATAATGGCTGTTTATGCAACTGGCCCAAGGTAAATAATCTTTTTCAGTTTGTACACTGATTATAGTTTAGAAAATATAAACCTCAAACTCCGAATATTCAACCACGTTTCAATATATTTTGAAAGATAAAGTTATCATTAAGGTTTTTTAATGGGGAGGGGGTTATTCTCAGATATTTAAAAACAACAACAATTTAGTAACTGGAAGCATAATTCAGGCTATATCTACAACCCTGTTACTGGTAATCCTTTTCCATTGGTATCTTTTTAAAAATATACACTACTGTTCAAAAAGTTTATAAAAGTTGATATTTTATAAAATAATTGTATATTTCTATTCAGAAATCCAGGACACATTAAATTGATCAAAGTTTAATCAGTAAAGACATGTATAACTGTAAGCTTTAATGGTAAATTGAACTTTCTTTCAAAAAAATTGAAGTATATGGCATATGGTTGAAGTATATGGTTTCACAGAAATAACAAACAGTAAGCTTTTTTAAAACATTGATAATGACAAGTAATATTGAGCAGCAAATCATCATATCAGAATGATTTCTGAAGGATCATGTGACACTGAAGACTAAAGTAATGATGCTGAAAATTCACAGGATAAATTCCATTTCACAAACTCACATTTTCACAAAAAAGTTTTTACTGTATTTGTGATCATATTCCAGCATTGCTCAGCATAAGAAAATAAATAAATAATAATAAATAAGCCCTATTTTATACATTTCCATTGAAAGTGCCAAACAACATGAGTTTAAGACCTAAACTTCCACTTCCACGCGTGTTGCACGTGCCGGGACAAGTGCATAAACAAACAATGGCTACTGAAGCGTGTTCTAGCTTACACTGTAAAAAAAATTAAAAAATGTAATTTTTCGGTAAAAAAAGCTGTAGTTGCCAGAACTTTACAGTTAAAAATATGGTAGGAATCGGTTTTACAGACTTAACATAAAATTTACAGTAATAAACCGTATTTCATTTTCTAAAAAAATGTTGATTTACCAACCTTTTGAATAATTGATATCTGTTTTGTACCATGTAATACACTGACAACCAACAATCATTACAGCAGTAATGAGAGTCACATGATCAATCAAAGCTCATCACAAGTAGTCTTCCATTAGAAGATTAATACTTGATATTTATATAAAGAAGTTTATTTATAAAAAAATGCAATAAACATTAATTTAACAACATTAAATGTAACATAAAACCCTAATGTACATAACTGATTAGAAAAAAAAAAGAAAACTCTGAGGAACCATAGTTATTTCAACAAAAATACATAAAATGCGAAGTGTCACACAGGAAATTGTGGGAATGTCAATTTACGTTTTTTCGCTGTAAATTATTCAATGAGTTGTTCTTTTTTTCACATTCAAAAACTGTAAAATTTAACGGTATTTTACAGTAAAATGATATCACAGTTATTTATCGTATATAGTACGGAAACTTTCTGTTAATCAATTAACAGTTTTGCATGTAGCATCTTTTACCGCTAAAAATCACGATTATTTTTTACAGTGTATCTTAGATCTCTGTCGCGGTGCTCCTTTGAGGAAACATCATACAGGCAGGAATATTGTTGTATATATAGTACCTCAACAAACCTTACATCCATTGCATTATTCCACCTAGCAGAACCAATACCAGCATCTTCTGCTCACTAGTTTCATCATGTTTGAAAGTTGTGAACGGAAGAGCTTCTGTGCTCCTTTTGGTCAATGTCACATATCGGAACCCATCGTGGAGGACAGAAAAAAATAAACAAACATTTAACTAGTCTTTCTTTTGGGATGTCGTGAAGCATCACAGTCTGTTGTCATCCACCTACGTCAAATGCAATCTGTGACCAAAAGGTACATGATATCATGTACTCTGAACCCGCCACATCGCCAAACTCAAACAATTTAAATCAAGTTTTTTCCCATAAACAAAGGGGATTTTTTTTTTTTCAATTACCTGGAGAGCATCTGGGTAGACTCTAATCATACAAAGGTGATGCATAATTCAGAGAGCTGACTCTCTTGTGTCTCACACTGCATAGATGATCTGTCGACATGGGAACTATAATTTACATGTCAAGAGAATGTTTGTACAGGTTCTGCGTTGGCCTTCCGCCACATCCAGAGAAGTTGTAGCTCACGCTCTATGTCTGAAGAGGTAAGAAGCTCTGCCGCAGGTGTTGCAAGTCTCATGGTGCATATAAATGTGACGTTGCTAATTTCTAAGAGAGCTTGTGGTTATATTTAGTGGTCTCTGGTTTTGACAGCACAACCCTTAGCCATACACAGTTGAAGAAATTAACTGTCACCATTTACTCACCTTGATGCTCCGAAGTCAAATAGTATAAATAAAGAACTGGTTCTTTTAATAAGTAAAGTGTCTCTCTTTATCTCATGAAACTATAAACTGATATATAAACGCTAATGGTTTTTGTATTTGAGGAGTGGAGAAGAGTGTCTCAGTCTAGCATTTGTCATCAAGTCATAGACATTAATGTCTTAAAGGGGTCATGAACTGGCTTTTTAAATTTTATTATATTGTTGTCTGAGATCAACTTACTGACGTTCGCTTGGTTTTTGCATTCAAAAACATCACAATGAAGAAGTAATAGGCTATTTTGTACCCAAGTTGTGAGCCTACTTGAAAAACGGTCTGTTTTTATGGGCGTGTCACACTGAATACTTGGAAGTTAACGCGCCACTGCTGGCGAGTGGTATAACAGTTTTGCATATTATAATGAGTTTAACTTATCCGTCGATGCTACGTAAGGGGAAAACGTCCAATGTTGAAAATGGCGACCGCATTCGCCCATACATGTTCGACCCAAGAGTCCGTGTGTTGAACAATTCCTGTCAGATCCAATATAGACGGCACAGCACCGTTCTTTACTCTAATCGGGTCTGCAAATCCAGTCTTGTTCACAAAAACAATCCTCAGTGAAATGAAACGAACAGATGACAATGTTTTACCCTCATCAGCTTTAACGCCATTAAAATAAAGTTTATCCATGCAGACCACTTGGAATCCACAGGAAGCTTATGCAGCGACTGTCTTCCGTAACCAGGCACTGCACAATATTCTGTATTGCTCGGTACCTTGATCCAGTCATCACGAGGTAGACATGTATGTTACTTAGCTATGCATGTAATGCGCGAATCGGTGGGCGGAGCTAAACCGTGGCTCGTGTTGAAGCAGGCGTTGATCTTCTTCTGCGGGGTGGTGTTTTAGCCTCTTTGACGCCATATTTCCCCACTTTTAAAAATCGAGTCGCTGCTGAGGCTGGTGTCAATAAAAGCTTTTATTGGACTAACAAGGACGTTTTCAGTTCTGAAACTTACAGGATATTCTTATAATATGATGACCTCTTATATGTCAAAAGCTCAAGGAAATTTAGATTTCTCAGTTCATCACCCCTTTAAATAGCATGTCCGTATCACTTTAACTCTTTTCCCAGCTATCGATTTTTCTGCAATCCATGTTTCTCTTTCTGCGTGATTGTGTCTGATGCACTTGTGACGACTAGTCAAAGCATCATGGGTGGGTGACGTCAACGACCAGGAAAGGATAAAAGCAAATCCGAACTGGACCGGTGTTAGCTTCTGTGCCTCAGCAAGCACTCTGTGTTCATATTGTCTGTCTTATTTATTGCTGTTTGTCACTATATCAGTCACAAGCAGATATCGTGGCAAGCAAACTTAGATTGTGTGTTCCTCTCTGCCCTCATTTCATTACGGGTGGGCATACACAAGATTTATGTGTTTTTTTGTTTGGAACGGAGCATGCATCTGTCAGCGCTCGAGAGCTATTGAGATTTGTGAGTTACTTTCGCTTTACTCGCTCCGTTTCCGCCTGTCACTCGAGGTGTTCAGGCTCATGTTCCTTGCAGTATCGGCCCATTGTTGCCGAGGCAGCACGGAAGCACGGTTTGTTAATGGATCTCATGGACTGGTTCCGAGACGGGCTCTGCCTTTCTCGTGCCTTCACCCGGGGATCCAGCGCTCTCTCCTCTCCTCTGGGATCAGAAGCCTGCGCCATGGCTTCTTCCGCCCTGGTAGAGAGCCCGGTGTTTCAGCAGTATCTCTGAGTAGGTGCTGAGCATCTATGTGGGGGATAAGAACTCACCACCCTCATCTACTGAAGAGCACGCTCGGTGAATGTGATTTATTATAACCCGGCCATTATGTGCTCCAGGTTTTCCTGCTGGCAGCAAATAGACTCCATTGGTCTCCAATAGGTCTCCATTGAGCTACAACGCTCTGCACCGAGACCACTTATTCCAACCCACTCGCTCCTGACCCCAAACAACTTCTGGTTCATCATCATCTACTAGGCCTGACATAGAAACCAGGCAGCAATCGGCAAATCCCGACTGGTTCGAGCTGAGTAGTTTGACAGGCTCTAGTCCGTACTGGTCGCATGGCTATGTAGCTCTAAATATAAATGAAAAGGGGTGGGCTGTGTTCATTCATAAAATTTCCTGATGCATACGTGCACTATCAGGAGTTTTCTCGCTGTTGTAAACTTTTCTCAACAAAAAGAAATAAGAAAAAGTAACGACTATGCAATAAGAATCAATTGGCTGAGGTGGTGCTTGTAGGCCAGGACAGGATTACGGCGGCTTAGAAAGCCTTATTACATTAGGAAGTATCCCTGCAGGATGTGATATGCGGTAGGCTGTCTCCTCTGCTACATCGTAAGGTTTTACAACTTCAACCTGAGCGATGCCCCAAGGCTCACAGTGCTCTTGTCTTAGTCTGTGCTCTCAATATTCACATAGACATGCTCTTGTTTGTATGCGTTCTGGCATCTCATTCCCAAAGCGTCATCGACGCAGCACGAGTTCTCTCAAAAGCTAATGTCTCAGGTTACGACTGTAAACCTAGTCCGCTGAAGAAGGGAACAAGACGCTGCGTCACTGACACTTTGGGAACGATAATGCCGAACACCATACGAACCAGAGCCTGTCTGTCGATCTGTCGATCTCTAAATATCCTGCTTGACTTGCTTTGGCTAAATGGAAGCTAACGCCAGTATGTAGATCGGACTGTGCTTTTATTATTCTCCTGGCTCGTGACTTCACCCACCTCTTCTTTTTTAGGTTTTCGTTCAACAGCAATGATACGGCAGTTGTATACACTTCAAGTCTTATTAAGAAGTTTTAAAAATTCACTCAATTCAAGTTGTTATCATTGACTACATCTACATGCAGCCACTTTTTCGTGTTATGGCCGGGTTAAGGTCACTATTCGGGGTTTCTGAAACATTAGGAATAACCCGTTTACATGCGTGAGCAGAGAGAGTTTCTCCTGTATACATGGAATTGCAATATCCCAATGTAAACGGCGACACGCGTGGTTAGCGTCTAGACGTAATGACAACCTTAAGACGCAATATGCGTCATTTCCAATCTTCTTCCTGTATCCAAAGACAACAACAACAGCAGCAGGCAGATAATGAGACAGTCGGGGCAGATAGCGATCGCCTTTGTTTGCGCTTTAATGCTGGTAACGTCACTGGAGCTCCGCTCCAAAATTATGCTGTGCTGTGTCTCGCCTGGTCTCGCCATGTTTACTTTCTGGTGTACTGCACGTGTATTTGTTTATGCGCCGAGAAGTTTCTCATCTCAAAAGACCAATATTCCTTGGCGAATAGAAACATGCACAGAACACAAATCACTATGGGGATATGCCAGCTACACGTTTACACGACCAAAAATTTGAGTTAAGATGCAGGGCTTCAAGCGTCACGCATTGAGCGTGACAGTCACTCATTTCGGTCTTTTGTCACGCACTCCCGCCACACATTGTATTTCTCACGCAGAAAAACTATTTATCATATATTTAATATGCCGCAGCGCCCAAATTGTCTCTAGCCGCTTCACTCTCATAGTGGAACGCAAGCGCGCGCGTCTCCCCTGCTCTCGCAGCCTGTCGCTTTATCAGCCAATCAAAAAAAGGAAAGGGCTACACAATTTTAGCCAATCAGAAAATAGCACTACTGTATCTGGGTAAGATTTAACGCAACAACCAATAAAAAAGCATTTCAAGGAATTGTTCACGTGATTCTGCAACAACATCTCTTCCAAAAGTTTCGATTCACCCGCAGAGGAAACGACTGGAGCTCCGAATATCACTGAGCAGAGTAAGTCATGAGATCTCCTGTTTTAATGTTACAACAAATTTACAAATTGTTTGACACAAACAAAGACAACTTGACTGCTGTTAGAGAATCATATTTTATAATTATCCTGGCCATGGATGCATTAATCATTGCATATATGTCTTTCAAAGATGTCAGGTAAAAAGCAAACGAGCATCCTCTCATTCGCCCTGAGAGGAAAGCCCCCTAAAAAGGCTAGGTTAAAGGATGCTGGCCCAGAGAAGGTGGCCAAAAGGGTAGGCCCATTAGAGGAGGAGACGGTGCCATGTGTCATACATTTTCTGCAAGTCTCAGCAATTAATAACAACACAAAAACAATATTAATATTATTAATGAAACACCCACATTCCAACGACCCCCCCCCCCCCCTCAACAACCAACAACCCCCCCCCCCTCAACAACCAACAACCCCCCCCCCCCATTGGGGCGGGGAATGTCACTCTTGCCTGTCTTCAAAACTTGAGAGCCCTGAAAATGGTATAATATCCTGGTTGTTAAAATCCGGGATATAAGCATTTCGGATTTTTGCCGGTGTTTACATGGCCATTTGCGACCGGGTTAGTACTAATATCCCGGTTTTGAATGGGTTATTGGCTGCATGTAAACATAGTCATTGTTTTCACTTTGACCTATAATCCTACTCTAAAGTGTTAACAAATGACATTTCTTTCTTATCCGATAAAACTAATGAAACTGCAATGATCTGACCAAGATGGCCTTGCTAAACTATCCACCAGATAAGCTTTCTACATCTGATTTAACTTAATTAAATCAGATGACTGTACTTTATGCCGTGGAAGCTTTAAATGTTTAAATTACACGAGTAAGTAAGCAAGATTAATTAATATGATAATCAAAAAGGTGAATGTGCCCCACTGTTTGCACAAGTTTTGCAACTTCCCTCAAATGAAAGCAGGGCTTGTGTATCTTTTCTTCCGCAGGGATGGGACTTAATTAACTAAAGTAAAGTATGCTAAATTAATTTCGCCTCCAGGACTGTTATGGGCTGGCACCGTGTGCTGTATGTATGACAATAAAGCAGTATATAGCTCTTTGTGCATTAACAATCAGTTCACATTATTCAGCAATAAAAAACTCTATCTCACATACCCATATTTATTTTGAAATAAAGATTGATACATTACTGCTCTATTGTGGCATTAAAAAAAACCTGCATTAAAGGGAAACTGAAATGAAATAGGAAGTAAAGTTGATATAACAGATGCATCATCATTGTTGTGGTAGGACACTTAAAACTGCTGAAGTAGTTACAAGGGAGGAAACAGTGATGTTTGTTGTTTTGTTACTCGGGCACAGCCATCTTGAGCTTCAACAATCCGTGAGGTAACACTTTATTTCAATAGTCCACTTTAAACATTCTACTAACTATAAGTAACTTTTCAACTACATGTCACCTAACTGTCATTATAGTATTTGTAGACTGCTAACACTTTATTTTGTTGGTCCCTCAACAGACATTCAACTGACTGTAAGTAACTTAGCGACTACTAGCACATTTATTCTCTTAAACCAAAGCCTAACACCCAACCATAACCTAACAGTCTACTGACAGTCTACTATAATATACTAATACTCTAATGAGAGTTAGTTGCAGCCTCGAATCTCATGAAAGTTAGTATCTATGTCACGAATGTCATTTCTCGTGGCATTCATACGCGAAAAACAGTTTTGCGTGTAAATGGCACTACGACTTTCGCATACATGATACGCACTTTTTGGCATATAATATGCACAAACTCCCCACCCCCTCCCCCCTAAACCTAACCCAGGGTTTTTTAGTGCGTACCATATACATGCAAAAAACATTTTTGGCGTATATAATGCCATGAGAAATGACACTCATGGTATACAGATACGCATCTTCATGAGACTGTGTTGGTTAGTTGACATGTAGTTGAAAAGTTACTTATAATTAGTAGAAGTTCTAAAGTGACTATCGAAATAAAGTGTAACCATCCGGGACATTACTGGCATGTTAGGCTACCCTGACAGCTCCAGCAAAATGGCATCTCAAGAGCATAACAGATCGTCGGGGGGTCTTATTGACACCCGGCTACCACCATGAATTGTACAGGACAATTAGGCAGCGGGCCTAAACATACATTACCACCAATTACCTCTACGCAGCCCTACAATCTTGGCTGGCAGCCTTAAAATTGGTTAGCCCTCCTACAGCCCCTGGGTTTAGGGTCTGTAGTGCCCACTTTCCTCCTCTACCACTTTCTCTTACAACACACTTTGACTATAATGTCTGCACTCTTATCCTCTAGTAATAAAATCTATCCTCTAGTAATAAATAGTATTGATGACTGATGCAGTGGTAAGGTCTACTATGTAACGTTAGCTTGAATGTTATCCCTCATTCGTAAATCGATTTGGATTAAAGCATCTACTAAATGAATATATTTTTATGTTAATGTAAATGTAGATTACAGAAAATGACAGCATCTAACAATCACACATGAACATTATCTCAAATACATCGCGAATTTGCTTAAGCCTGTTAACAACAAACTAATTATAAGTTTCTCAGAACAGGACTTTGTTGATAACCTGAATGAGGCATGACTTGCGTCAGCCAAAGGCTACATTTTATTTACACATCGTATACATACTTAAACCCCTGATAAAACAAAGAGGGGAACAGATTCCTGACATAATTGACAGCACATGATGGAATCGGAACCCTATGCCTTCTCCCTAAATGTCCTTTTGCCCAAAGGGTGAATTGTACGCTGTCAGCCTAAACAGTCTGAGAAAAAGTAAACATGCCATGTTAGCCTAGCTTCCATGTGTTGCCAAATCTGTAAGCCTAAAGTTTTGGAAGTTATGTACCTGTACTTATGGGGCACATCCTGTGCTCTGCCCTGATGGACTTTAGAGACATCATAGCAACCTCCGAGACATCTCTCCCACCACATAGCAGCTGAAAAGGTTCTTGTAAATGTGATGTATAACCCGGCCATTATGTGCTCCATGTTTGCTGCTGGCAGCAAATAGACTCCAGAGTGGTTTCCATTGAGCTACAACGCCCGCACCAACACCAGTCATTCCAACCCACTCACTCCTGACCCCAAACAGCTTCTAGTTCATCATCATTTACTAGGCCTACCTGGAAACCAGGCGCAATCGGCAAAATCTCGAGCTGGTTCCGAATGGGTAGCTAACTGGATTGGCAGGCACAGGCAGGAGGTCTCTGTCCATACTGTCAAAATCAATCAGAGTAGCATTAGACTAGCCTGACTTAACGGTAGTAGCCTACAGTGGTACCATGACAGTGACCGTCATCGAACACGGCAGCGCTCTGATAACAACAAATGCAAATTTCAGTATTGGGAAAACCTACATGAAGAGTTTTAGATGCAAAAGCCTTAAATGCCATTTTAAAATTTTCTTCTAAAAATGACCATTTTTATCAAGCTTGTATATTTAAGTTCAGTAATTTCACTTAAATGACAATTAATAGGTAATCTTCAGTGCCATTTAAGTGAAATTACTGAACTTAAATATACAGGCTTGATAAAAATGATAATTTTAGAAGAAAATTTCAAATGGCACTTAAGAGGCTTTTGCATCTGAACTCTTCATATAGCCTACTGTAAGTTCTGTTTTATTGATAATCATTTCTGAATTAATTTGTTTACAATTTAAATAACTGACATGTTATCGAATTATATTTTGTTCATTTCAGTTCCCCTTTAAAAAAAAGAAAGGCAACTGTGTGTAGTTTACTTGTTGTTTGCATCTCTATCCATCCATGTTAATGAATATATTCATAATATTTGATTTACAATGTTTTAAATGTACATCTTCTCATTAGCTAATTGATAAATGTAATTATCAATTAGCTAATCAAAATAGGTTACATTTAAAACATTGTAAATCAAATATTATGAATATTTTTTGTGCAGGTTTAATACTTAAATCAACACAATCAACATTCATTTACAGACTTTTATTCTGCATCACCAAAATGCATCTCTCATTAAACTCATTTCAAAGTATTCTGTTATAAACTTTTAGGATAAAATGTATTTATTTATTTGTGTGTCTATGTATGCATTGTATGAATTGTTTGTTCAAATCTGCACCTCCTAAATTGATTTTTTTTAAATTGTACGTCCTTTGTTTTAATGGTTTAAGATCCACAGTGGAGTTTTAGCAAATAACAAAATAAAACCTTTTCCTTATTTTCTTTAACATAATATGCTGTGCAATACTTACACTCTTAGAAAAAAAGGGTTCTATATATGTAGCATAAGGTTCTTTACTCAACTCCAAAGGACATTTTATGCTAAAAAAAGGTTCAATAATGACAAGAAAGAACACTTTTGGCACAAAAGTTCATTAAAGGCTAATTTTCATTTATATATTACATTATTCTGCAACATTTTGTAGTTGTAATTAAATTATTGTTTATTAAACTGTTGTAGTAACTTAATATCACACTTTAATCATGCAGATTTTTGGAGAATAAAAACTATCACTCTTTGTGTGATATTGATTAATTACATTTTTAACTCTCATATCTTGAATTTTGTGATCATTCATGCATTGCATTTTAGGGGTTCCAAATACGTAGCGCTTTAGAACCTTTTAAGGTTCTATATAGAACCTTTTCTTCTAAGAGTGTACGGTTAGATGCTGGGACACTATTTAAAACATTTAGATAGAAGAATAATTTAATATATTATTGTATAAATTCCATTCAGCCGTTCAAGCATGATATAATATCCGAATATCGAAAGCTGAGAATTTGACAGAATCCTCAGAACTGAGGTGAGAAAGTCATTTGTTGGTGGTCCAGGATAAAAGTCACTCCAGCGATGTTTCCTTATAAGACTGCCCTGCGACATTCAATCCAAGTTCAGAGGATCTGAAAAAATAAGGGTGAAACCTGTCATCTTTTTATATATACATATTTTTTTTTTCAGAGTTGCTGCAAAGCCTGACACATCTTTATCTGTTGAGTTCCCAGAGAAAGGAAAGTTTTGTCATATAAGAAAGTATATATTGTTCCATATCTACAGTTTTTCAGCATGTCACTTGCAGAAGACTGAGTAAACGAAAGAAAAACATTTAAAATTGTGTTTAACCTTTAAAGTTACTTGAAATTGCCAGTTATAGAGGCAAACTACGCTCTAAATTTAGAACCTGCATTCCTCTGAGAGTAAATAAGTTGCCCACATGCATAAAAATACAAGCATTAACATTTGGAGTTAAGTCGCAGCTCAACAGGCTTCCCAGAAGAGCTGTTGATGAGCGCCAGTATTAAATGCTAATAGCTGATATTTTGTGATGATGGCACTCAATCAAAGTCAATTCATGCTGCTGTAGACCTGAAGTGGCGCTTTAGTCTCATTTCCATGCTTCATTAATCAGCAATTAACATAATTCATGCATGGACATTTCACCAGTCGATTATTTTCAGAATCACTTGGACATGTTAGTTAAGGGTCAGTTTATTTAAACATTTTATTTGAATCTGATTTTGAACGTCTTTCAATATCCTATTCAAGCGAGTGCATGATTGAAAAATTTGGCTTGGTTATTTTAATAGCTAATTAGAAAACATGTCCACAAAAATATCTCATTCATGCCTACCACTTGAAGTTAGCATGGAATTGCATTAACAACCCATTTCACTTCCATATTTACTGTGCGGTATTGGTTCACATTAACCAATATCCTAAACATGAATAGTTGGGAAAAAAATGGAAAGTTGTTTTATTGTACACTGATGTGTTAAGAATAATAATACCAAAAATGTAAAACAGTAAATGGGGTCAATTTTTATGTATTGTGAACTGTAATGTAATAAAGTGATCATAACATTCATGAAAAGGCAAGTTTGTCATCTATTCCAATGCAAATCTATTTGCTCTTTCATGTCACATACACATAATAAAAATATATATTAGATCAAAGACACTGAACTGCCTCTGTTTGCCTGCATGATGATGAAACTGCAAGTTGAGCAAACTAACAGCAGCTTCACACAGTAATCTCAGTTGTTCCATTTTCCGCCAGCCTGTAAATCTGACATTTGAGCATATAAATAAACCTGCTCTCCAAGACAAAGAAAAAGGCCAGAGCGAGTTATTGTCTACAGAGGTATAATATAAATAACAGTGCATTTTGTCAGCAGGATATTGTCAAAGAAAATAGAAATGTAATTTTGAAGTCATAAAAAACAAAGCTGTATTGCTCTATTTGTGTTGTTTTATGAGTTTATGAGTTTTTGCGGGCAACTAATATTGCTTCAGTAAAATTCCAGGCGAAGTTACAGTTTTTTACCCCCACTTTAAGCAACAAAATGATAACTAGCAAAGTAATTACAGGCTTAAACTGTCCATCATGTTGGCAGTATCGTTGCAATGCCAACAGATCTGTTTGTAAGCAAGAAGCAGACAGCTTGTGTCCCACATGGTATGCAAATTGTTTGTGTCTACGACCAAAACAACTGTTATTACACTTGACCTTTACAGTAAATTGCTGTAGGGTTCTGTTTGCGACAACAGCGGCTTACCATTGGCTGTGTCCTGCTCTGTTTATATGGCATGGGTGCCTCCTAAATTTGGGTGATGTCAAGAATGTGGTCTGACATCTGCAGCTTTTCTGAAAACATATAACCATCGCATTAATAAAAAGTCTACTGGTTCACACCAATGGTTGAAACCTCCTGAGCATGTCAGTGACTCCTTCAACTGTTGTAATTATCAAAAAGTCTGTTAATATAAGATGCACAGATAGTATTACACCTGCTTTAAAATCAAATGTTGTCTATAAATTAGTGCTGTCAGTTTAACGCGTTATTAACGGCGTTAACGCAAAACCCATTTTAACGGCGTTAATTTTTTTATCGCACGATTAACGGTCTTTTTGTCACATGCTTTTGCAACAGGACGCGGCATGCGTCCTGATCCATTTCGCCGTCTCGCGCTCGTCATCCAGTCAAAGCCGAAACGTGTGTTTGTGGCATGCCTGTTGTTTTGTTTTCGATCTAGCTAGATCCGCTTGCTCTTTGGTCGAAGAAGCAACAAAACGTCCTCGCGCGGCGCAAGCCATTCAAATGAATGGGTTTCAGAGCGCAGCGTGAGGATGTTTGGGCTTGCGAGCCGGCCAAATAGTAACATTACGTTTTAAGTGGATGACGAGCGCGAGACACCGAAATGGATGCCCTAAGATTCTGAATTGGAAAGTTTACTTTTAAAAGGTTGCCAAACTGTCCCATTGACAAGACCAAGTGATCTGTGTGTTTTGTCGTTGTGAACTGAGCTATCATCATCACAGCACGTCCAGTCTGAAACACCACTTGATGATGGCCAAGCACACACACAGCTGATGCGAATTCTCCACCCCCTCGTCAATATTAGGACCCGTCAGTATTTTTTTCACCCTTTTATTGGTAGACAGTGTTACATTGTGTGAGAGATTATTTATATAGTGTGAAATTTAACACTATTCCAATGTTATTTTCAATAATAATAATAAAAAACATTTGCACTAAACAAGCCAATCCACTTTTCCATGTTGATAAGAGCATTAAAATGAGAAAAAATAATGTAACAAAAAGAAATCAAAAGAAATCAAAAGATATATAGAATAGATAAAAATGTGCGATTAATCGCGAGTTAACTATGACATTAATGCGATTAATCGTGATTAAATATTTTAATCGTTTGACAGCACTACTATAAATACATTGAAACAAACTAATTATGCATGTGATTATATCTGTGCTCCAACTTTCGTTATTGATTTAATTCTTTTTATGTTGTCACAACATCCTAATTTCTTATTTAGCATTAAAGGTACTGCAATGGAGTGATTCCAGATCTTATCTGTCTGGAGATAAGATTTTTTTGTCCACCTTGGGGATTTGTGTCGTCCTCTCTCGTGTGGAGTTCCTCATGGCTCCATTCTTGGACCTATCCTGTTGGAAGATAGATTAAAAGCAGCTTTACAGTGATAATGAGAAATTCATTCAACAAAGATTGTTTTGGCCGTACAGCAGCTCTATGATAAAATTATTGTTCAGGTTACGTTTTTTATTGATTCCTTTCCATTGTAAAAAAATCATTAGGTATTAACTAAGGGGACGCTTGTACGACACCATTCTCAACTGAAAACAGAAAACCCTCAATGCACTCCAGCCGTTCATCCATATTGACAAAGGTAACACTTAGCTATGTTGCTAAGATCATATTGAATATACTACTGTTTACAGTCACTGTATTATCAAGGTAGGGCTGCACGATATTGGTAAAAAATGGCATTGCGATATTTTATATTTCCGCGATATATATTGCGATATTGGAATAATTTCCCCAGATGATTTAAATAGCTCTATTTGGAAAGAATGAATCATTGAATGACTGGGGCGGTTTTGTTATGGAGTATATCCGCATAGAAACTAATATTAATTAATTGAATGTTTACTAATGTCGTTAACAGGTTATGTTAACAGGATGCTGCACATTAGTGGTGGTTGTATATAAAGCACTTTGAGTGCAGAGAAAGCACTATATACATGTAATGAATTATTATTATTAATGTAGTTAACTATAGTTAACTACATTAATAATAATCCATTTATTAAAGCATTTAATAAATGGATTTTTAATCCATTTATAAATAAATTCCATTTATTAAAGCCTATAGGCTTTAATAAATGGAACCTTATTGTAAATTGTTTCCGATTCTCTTGAGTTCAGTGTTGAATAGATCAGTTGTTTTAACCATTCATTAAAGTGAATCGGTTCAAATGAGTCATTAGTTCGCGAATTCGACGTTTCATTAACGGACCACGCCATATCCGCTGTGTGATTATCCAGGCAGGTTAGGACATCGCACAAGATTTCTGTCAACACGGAAAACATTTCATCACCGGATCGCTATTTTTTTTTTTTTTGAAAGTGTGGTTTATGTAATGTCATCTGAATGTGTGGAACAGCAACCAGTGGTAGTTCAGAAAAAAGGTCTTCCGACCTTTTACCGTCATGTATTCTCAAAGATATAGCAAGAGAGTTTGAAGACGGTGAGTGCACGCGCGACCGGGACTTTCTCTCTCAGTTAAACGAGCGCAAAAGTCACTCATTGTCATCTACATCATTCACCGGTCAAGTTTGGCGGGACAAAAATGCGCTTTAGTAAGAAAACGGAAAACAGCGTGCGAGTTCAGGTCTTCTTGCGCTTGATGTTTAAACTGACAGGACTTGCAAATTGATAAACTCTCACTATGATGGTTAAACTTTGCATTTAATCCGCAAATCGCAAGCGTTACGGGCCGGGGAGCTGCTGGCACGTAGCCTACTGATCACGAATCACGGATTAACTACGATCCCTAGTGACATCGCGCATTCTTGCGATGTGACTATCGTGGATGCGCACATCGCGATATCGATGTTAAAGTGATGCATCGTGCAGCCCTATATCAAGGCTAATGAACAAAAGGATCAAGCTTTTTAAACTCTACACAACATGCATGCAACAGACCAACGCACGTAATCTCATCCTTTAGCGTCATATAGAACGCTATATGACAAAACGGCGCTATACTACGCACATGGCACCCGTTATCATTATTGTAACACACGCTGTAATGGGTAGGTTTAGGTGTGGGGTAGGGTAGTCTCATATTACGCTAAAGGATTTATAACGCCTTGGGTTCGCGTGTTATATTAACGATAAAAGGGTGCCATGTGCGTAGTATAGCGCTGTTTTGTCATATAGCGTTCTATGTGATGCTAAAGAATGAGAACGGGCTGAACAGACATGATATTATAAAGTCTAACCTAGGTTCTCCGATACTGTGATTTCCTTCTCACATCCCTGAACTGACCATTAACTATTCACCTGAACAGTTTATGATGTTTTATATGGTATCATTGTAATGTCTTGACCATGAAACATAGGGGGAGACATCATATTTTTTGTAATCAAGTTTGATCCAGGAGATATGAAACAAAATACATAATTTGGTTATGGTGGAAAGTAAAATGGCTGCCATGGTTATCACGAGGCGTTTTTGCGATTGCTCCATTTCTGAAAATGTTCAGGGTCCCAAACTTTACCAAGTATCATGCTTTTATGAAAAAGTGAACATCTGACTTTATCTACTCAACTCTATTTACTTTTAAGGAAAGATGAAAACTCCATTGTTTACTATGCTCCATAGTACCATTGTTTGACTGTCTTTAGGATATCAAAGCATGCATTAGTTGAGGTATTTGGACCCGTCGGTTACCTGTGGGTCCTGTCCTATAAAAACAAATTTGAAGTCCAATGTTAAAAATCTATTTTTCAGAGGCTTTTCTGTCTTGATTTTTTTTTCTATCTATGATTTTGAACGGGTTATACTGTACATGTTTTTTTTTATCTCAACCCACCTTGAATGGCCTTTATGTAGGTATTAGCCAATCCTCTCTAACACGTTTGAGGATGGTACAGAAGGCTGTTCCTCTTCTGTGAACATGAAAGTGCAAGAGATAACATATTACTCCAACATTGGCCTCAGTTCACTGGCTTCCTGTTCATTTTAAAATTGACCATCCTTTTGCAGTCCCAAATCTTTGGAATCATTTGCCTCTACATATTCAGCCAAACACTTTCTGCTTTTAAATCTAGTCTTAAAACTAATTTGTAAAATGTGTAAATTCATAAGTAAGGTGTACTAGACATAATAGCTAAGAGAAATTTAGCTTTTCAGTATTTTTGAGGTCTAAAAAATGTGGAAACATAATTAACAAATAATATATCACATAACCGACATTACCATGTTAAAGGGATTTGAATTCTGAGCAGCAGTATTTGATCAATGGCTGTTTAAAGTAAAAAACAACAACAACAACAACAACAAAAAAACATATAAGGTCAAATTCACGTGTCTCTAAAAACAAGCCTTGTCCTTTGACACTAGCTGGTGTTGAGAAAATAGACATCAGTGTACTCTGCATTTACATAAAAATATAGTATACCAGTAGGTGGCACTGTGCCTAAACGGCTCACGTACAATCTGGGCATGGTGGTAAACAATGTATACCAAGGCTGTGTTTGAAATTACCCTCTATACCCTAGTGTACTATTTGAGGGGACAACCATTTGTCTGTCTGCTTTGCCTCTCCCCATATGAATGAGAAAAACAAATGGCTTGAGCTCTGCTAATATGGCTCTTCTCCAGGTTGCTGGTCTCCTTTTTTCCCTCTGCATATAATGTGCCCAATCCACTTCCTCCCTGGGAGGTGTTTACAATGGTTTGTTTGGTGCCAGAGTTCCTGATTTGAAATGTGCTCTGGCCACCTAACACACCTAACACGCAGTATTTATTGTTGGCAGGTGTTGTTGAAGACATGCAGCTTATGGTCCAGGCTCTCAGTGTGTTTCGACTTCTCCCTTGTACAACCGTACCAAATTTTGTGTCTAAAAGTATAAATTTGTTGTGATGGCTGAGACTCATTTTCCTTCATACTGGCAGCGGGATGCTGAAGGCATGGTGAGTTTTAGTGATTCTGGACTCCAGTGACTGGTTAATAATGACAAGTAAGGTCATTATCTGGTCTGGACATGATCTCTTGACTCAGAATCCTGCTTGCTCTTTTCTCATCTTGGCATCAACAGACACCTTAATCCTGTCCAGTATCACTGATGAAAACTTGTTCGGGAGGTATGGGAGCTGGATTCCTCTCCAGTTCTGACAGTGACAGTTATGTGGTTATCTTTATTAGGAAGCTTGATTATGTAGCTTGATCAGATTATGTCTGCTGTAGTACCAAGGTCTGATTTCATGGCTTCTGGTGTAATGTTGTTGGTTCCAGGTGCTTTCCCACCTTTGATCTTCTGGATAGGTTTCTTTATTTCTTCTTTGGTGATTGGGCCTTGATTCACACCCTAGTACACCTTCACTTTGATCAATGATGGCCAATTAACTTGGCAGATAACTTTAGTGGTTCTATATAGTTGTGTCAGAGTCCAATTCATCTTTGGCTAAGCCCCGCCCCCTTAGTTACTGTTGCTACGTCTGTCAAACTTCATCTGGGCTCTGGTTTGGTATCAACATGGCTTATGATGTGACAGCTCTTTCTGCTGAAATGTTATCAAACTTTTATAAAGCAGCAAATATAGTGTCCGATAGAAGTAGGCAAAAGGGGCTGCAATATGCGTTTGAATATATTCAAGGTGAAACGCAAGAAACAACAAGGCATTCAAATAGAGGCAATAGCATAACGTTAATGCTCACAGTCAAAAAATGAACCACCGCATATCCTAATCGAGACGGAGGCTGGGACTAAGGGAGCAACACTGTTCATGCAAAGCTGGGTAGCTCTCTATTCACTTCTATATCGTTATTACAAAGCCATGGGACTACACAAGTATAATGTTGTATTTATTAGCAGTGTGTGCTAGCGTATCAACAACCAAAATCATAACCTAAAACATTATAAAACGGTCTAACTAGTATAATTTCACAATGAGGTTAGATGCAAAAAGATGTGCTTGTTGATCTTTGAGGGGTTTAGCCGACTGAGGACGTCCATACAGTTTAATCCAAAGATGACACTTGTCAGGATTTGACTTCGGTTTTGGAAAGGGAAAAAACGGACACCCCCTCCAACCTCTCTGGGAAACGCGTATCTGTGTTACAAATGCACCAGGCACAACGTTTAACCATATTTTTGATAAAACTACGACTGTGATAGCCTGCCGAAACCAAAAATATGAGACGCCTGTGTTGAAAGTCAATGGAGCGCTGTGAAAAAGTGTCGGACCTCTGTGGGAGCTTGTTCATTGCTGTGCTGTGATTGGTCAATCTACATTTCCGGGCGTGGCTTAGCCAAAGGCGAATAACTATGACAAATTTCACCAAGAGTTTACTGGTTTTTTTTTCATAGTAAAGTAAATAGTATGCAAATATTTACAATACTCTTGAATTCTGTGCTCTCACCTGTAGATTCCTCTAGATGCCCATTGCTTCGTTCCTGCGGCTAAATTAGTGTGTTGTTCTTTATCTAAAACATTCTGATAATGAATACTTTTTATTGTCCAAATCCTTGTTCCTCAGTGCAAACATTAAACTGGAGCAATTTATTATGCATAACCATATATGACAAACCTGATGGCCTCTTAAAATCTAAAGCCCTTTCAGAATCTCAAGAGGAACTATTTTATTATCTTTGCATTGCAAGCTTGGAGGTCTCTGCATTAGGGAAACTGCAGTGATTTAACACTGTGCCCCCAAACAGTCTGGAAAAATGCTTTCCAAGATATGTCTTCACCACATAAGAGTGAAAACAAATGTAATTCAATTTGGAAAGAGATAACAGGTTGATTTATAATTGTTCCTAACACATGGGCCACATGGGTAATTTGCTCAGTCTTAAGAAATGAATGAAGGCTTCAAAGAGAATGAAACATCTAAAGAGCATGATTATGTTTTTAGACAATTAATAATTTTCGGATAAATTGTTCTCCGAGAAAATCCTTGGCATAACAATGTTGTCCTGCTCTCTGATTGGTCACTCTTGTCCACAGCAGCCCAGCTGAATGTTAAAAAGTTAGAAATGTGATTTTAAACACAGTGGGCTGTGTTTTCCAAAGGCCAAGAGAGGCCAGTTTTATAAGCAAGCACTACAAAAAGGCGTCTCACATGACTGCCTTATCCTCAACATGCACACATAAATGTGTGTTGCTCCTCAAGGCAATTTTGCATATGCGTGAATGCCCGAGGCAAAATGTAGCTTTCTTCCATGTAGAACAGCCAATGAATGTGGAACAGATTTTCTCATATAGTGATGTTCTTCTTTTATTTTTAATTTTTTTTCTCCCATGGTTGCTGAATAACAAATGAATAATACTTACAGTGAAAAATGTAGTGTGGCCACTTGACATTTAACATGCTGCTGTATTTGAAAATGGTGGAATAGTCATTAATATGTGAAGATTTCAGAACTGTTCATACTTTAAATACTGTAATCACCTTCTAAGAATATACAGTCATGTGAAAAAGAAAGAACAACAAACAACAACAAAAATAAAGCCAAAATGGGTAACAAATTAAGTACACCCTAAAATGAGTCACTTTTAGCAGTAATAACGTGAAGTAATAATTTTCTATATGACTTTCTCAGTCTCTCATATCAGTATGGAGTAGTTTTGTCTCTTCTTTACAACGTTGTTTTAGTTCATTGAGGTTTGCAGGCATGTGTTTATGTACAGCTCTCTTCAGGTCCTGCCACAGCATTTCAATTGGGTTGAAGTTTGGACTTTGCAACACCTTGATTCTTGTCCTTTTCAGCCATTCTGTTGTAGATTTGCTGGTCTGCTTGTGATAATTTTCCTGTTGAATGACTCAATTTCGGGCCAAGCTTCAGCTGTCGGACAGCTGGCCTCAAATTTGACTCTAGAGTATTGGAATACAAAGGAGCTCATGCTCAACCCATTGACTGCAGGTCGCCTAATTTGGCGCTGTACATTATGGCCAAAAATATCCACTTTGCTATCATCTGCCGAAAATCATCTGCTTTCTCCTGGCAAGCCTTCCAAACATGCCATACCTGTCCAGTCTTTTTCTAATTGTACTGCCATAAACGTTAACATTTAACATGCCAACTGAGGCCTGTAGAGTCTGAGATGTAGCTATTGGTTTTTTTGCATTTTCTCTGAGCATTGCACAGTCTGACCTTGAGGTGAATTTGCTGGGCCGTTCCATTCCTGGGAAAATTGGCATCTGTCTAGACTGTTTTCTGCTTGTGAATAATCTTCCTCACTGTAGAATGATGGACTTCAGATTGTTGAAAATGGCTGTATAACCCTTCCCAAATTGGTGGCAGCAACAATTGCTTCTCTAAGATCATTGCTGGTGTCCTTCCTCCTTGGCATTGTGTTAACCGCACATCTGAATGCTCCAGATCAGCAAACAGCAATACTTCTGCTTTTATATAGCTTATCAAATTTGCTGATGATCAATTAAGCAAAAGCTTTTGATTTTGACCTCTACTTACCCACTTAATTCCTATGGAAACAGTAAGGGTCTTGGGTTTGTCGCCTATGGCTTCTCTTATTTTCATCCAGGGGCAGAGCTGTCCGACCCTCAGGCGTCCAGGACGGAGCAGACTGTAGGCGTGGCCACAGTGGAGCAGTCGGACCCTCGGGCGTCCAAGGTGGTTCAGGACCCTTTGCGGTGCCGTAGACCTTTGGACGGCCACAGCGAATACATATGGCTCCACCAAAAAAAAGGGCAGACATGACGCGACCAGTCTCTGGCTGGGCAGACGTGACGTGAACAGTCTCTGGCTAGGCAGACGTGCACGTGAACAGTCTCAGCGTGGCTGATGTGCACCAGTGGTGAAGGCTCGGCTCGGCTAGACGGAACCAGCAGTGAAAGAGGACCTTGAGCTGGACAGAACCAGTGGTGAAGAGTGCTTTGAGCTGGACGGAACTAGCAGTGAAGAGGGCTTTGAGCTGAAGAGGGCTTTAAACTGGACGGAACTAGTGGTGAAGAGAGCTTTGAGCTGGACAGAACTTGCGGTGAAGAGAGCTTTGAGCTGGACGGAACCAGCGGTGAAGAGGCTTAGAACACTCTGTCTCTGGCTGGACGGTCTCTGGCTGGACGTTCTCACAGCTGGGCTGGACGGAACCAGCGGTGAAGGCTCGGCTGGGCTGGACGGAACCAGCAGTGAAAGAGGACCTTGAGCTGGACAGAACCAGTGGTGAAGAGTGCTTTGAGCTGGACGGAACTAGCGGTGAAGAGGGCTTTGAGCTGAAGAGGGCTTTGAGCTGGACGGAACTAGTGGTGAAGAGAGCTTTGAGCTGGACAGAACTTGCGGTGAAGAGAGCTTTGAGCTGGACGGAACCAGCGGTGAAGAGGCTTAGAACACTCGGGCTGGACGGTCTCTGGCTGGATGGTCTCTGGCGGGACAATCTCTGGCGGGACGATCTCTGGACGTCATTGGACGGAAAATGAAGGGTCTGGGCAGGCGCTCATGGCATGCCACGGGAGAAAGCTTTCCAGACATCTGGAGAGTGCCTCTCTCCAGTCCAGACCTGAGAGGTCTGGAAGCTCCCTCGGGTCTGTCTCAACCCCCAGTCGATAACATGCCTTAATGGTCTCATCTTCAAGAGAGCTGGAGGTAGCCAGCGGAATGAACCCCCCGGTGAAGGTGAACAGTCTCTGGCTGGAAGGTCTCTGATTAGACTGTCTCTGGCAGGAGATCATCTTTGGACGTCATTGGACGGACAATGAAGGGTCTGGTGGGGCAGGTGCTCATGGCATGCCATGGGAGAAAGCTTTCCAGACATCTGGAGTAGGGCTGCAGCGACGCGTCGACGTCATCGATTACGTCGACTATGAAAATACGTCGACATGCATGGAAAGCGTTCGACGCGTCACATTCATTATTTACAATTAAATATCGAGTCATGGCAGCTTCTGCTCTAGCTCATGGTGAAAATGACACAAAGTCACACATATTATCACAAAGCCAGACCACGATCATACAAAATATGGGAATACTTTAAACTACAGCCGAACAGAAAGGTGCTTTGTTCCCTATGCAAAGCAGTAACGTACCACTGCTATGAACGAGCATCATCCTGTCATCGAGAAACATCCTGAGACTGCGAACTCATAACGACGAGCCAGCTGGGCAAGTGGTAGGCTTTATTCCAGTGAGATTTTGGAGTTGTTGCGGTTATACCTTCTTTTTTCCGCTATTACAGCTTGTATGCTAGGTAATAATTATAATTGCTAACAATGCAGATGTAATTTATTGCCCCATTCGGCGACAATAATGGACTTTCATTTATAACTTCAACTTAAATCTGTCAACGAAGCTTTCAATCAGTGCATTTAAATAGCTAGTTTTTAAAAGTTATGTATGCACATGTAGACTAAATACCTGCACTCCTGCGGGACCCAACTCAACAGAATGAGGCGCGGTATCTGATGGCCGACAAGTGCGGGCGCAGACAGTAACGTTAACGCACTTGTGTGTGTGCTGTTTGCGGGAGAATAAAACTTATTCGCGGGACTCCCACAAAATAGAATTCTATAAATTGAACATCTCAAAACTAGTAAATTGTCACATATCTGTTGCACAAAAGCAACAAGAACCACTAAAACAAAATAAAAACAATTTACAGGCCGGAGTCTATCTATTTATATCATGTTTGCAGCGTTTAACAATGTAGCCAATCACAGACATATGTGTTGATTTCTTGAATGCATTGGCCAATCGGAAGCATTTAAGATAGAATCTCCTCACGGCTCAAAATAGACTTTTTGTTCAGTGCTGAATTCTGCATTGGCAAATCGATATTATGAAAGATTCATTGTGCAGTCAGTTTCATTGATAACAGATATCAGCTTTTTAGGAATTATTAAGGGAGAAATTCGAATCTTTAAAAACAAACAATAACGTCATATTTAGGCTACATATTAACAGTAGCTTAGGCTGTAATCTAGTGTATGTGAACCTTTTTATAAAAAAACACAAGTGCATTTCGAACAAGTTAATTGAGTAAATCATATTCCCACTATAGTAAAAAGGACCTCTTTGAGACCTCTTTCTATTTTGCACTGTTTATGTTGTACTTTGCTCCTTTAAACAACTTAATGCCTTCATATTAATGTATTTTTGCGCTGTGTTTGGCAGAATTTATGTGAAATTAATGTTACATGATGCACTAAAGTGTTGCTTGCATTTTAATAATGACACTTTATTTTTTATACTGGTACATTTCTATGTATTTTTCAGAAAATGAATTAATAAAAGTTTGATATACTAATGGTAGAAGTTGTACTTATTATTTATTGGAAATTTTCCCAATCCAAATCAGCTAATCCAAAAAATATGCATTAGATTAATCGAAACAATAATCGTTAGATTAGTCGACTAATCGAAGAAATAATCGATAGATTAATCGACAACAAAAATAATCGTTAGATGCAGCCTAATCTGGAGAGTGCCTCTCTCAGTCCAGACCTGAGAGGTCTGGAAGCTCCCTCGGGTCCCTGTCTCAACCCCCAGTCGATAACATGCCTTAATGGTCTCATCTTCAAGAGAGCTGGAGGTAGCCAGCGGAATGAACCCCCCGGTGAAGGTGAACAGATCGCGGCTATCCAGAGCCAAAGCCGCGATCTGTCCAGCGAGCTCCTAGCTCATATTGTTTTGGTCGGTCGTTCTGTCACGGTGTGGTCAGAGAGTTTAAGACGAGTAAGGCTGAAAGCTCAAACATTGAAAGCTCAAATGTTTAGAAGGGAAACACAGTCTAACTAACGTTACATCTTTGATACATAGACGACGACCGACAAAAACAAACTGAACTGAAGCAAACTAAATACAGAGACTGATGAACAATAACGAGGTGAAGACAGGTGACACAGATGATCATGACGAGAAACAGGCTGATAAGTGAGATCAGGTGTGGAGGCCAGGAGGATTCTGGGTAGTATAGTGACCAGGGCCAGGTTTACCAAAATTTTTTTATCGTTAAGTAGTTCTTAACCTATTCCGTAACCTCTCTCTTAATTTTATGGCACAATTCCCAACACATTCATACGTTAAGTATATATTCTGTAAGTCACACTTTCATAAGGTTGGTCTGGACCACTCTCTTAGCATTGTTTGAGCTTCAAGACGCTAGTCACCGTAACTGTGCCGCAGTCTTTAGGGATCAGCGCAGCACAGTACAAGTCAAACTATGGTATGTTGACATTGTTGTGACTCAACAATGATTTTATGTTATGGACATTTTAAGACTTATAATCAAATATGTTCACAATGGACACAGGCCTATTTATGAAGTTGACTTTATTTGGTATCAGAACTAATATGGCGGTAATTAGCCTAGGCTATTTCATAATGTCATTAAAGCGTTTAAATTGGCAATCACTTTTGATAATTAAAATTTGGCAAACAATTTGGCACTAAATGGCTAAGATCTATAAATAGGTAAGCATAGTGGTGTCCAGTAAGCGACCAACTATGGCAACGATCCAATGTGTCCTTGTTTTGAATCAAAGATGGCGCCGGCCGCGGAGCCGTTTAGTCCCTGTCAATTATTTTACTCTGCAAAACTTAAAACCTTTTGATATTTTGCCTGACGTGACTATTTTAAACAAAAATTTGCCTCCCACGACAACTTATTATGGAGCTGCTGGACCTTCTCAGACCTGCGCTTGCCAGGCTAATGCGACAGAATCTTGCTTTAAGCCCTTAAACCTTTAACCAATGGCAATCAATACAGAACTAACTGTAGCTGCTTGCCAATCAATTCTTCCCATTAATTTAAAAGTGTATTATATCATTGTTAGAAGTTGTTAAAGGGTTAGTTCACCCAAAAATGGAAATTCTGTCTGTATTTACTCACCCTCATGTTGTTCCAACCCCGTAAGACCTTTGTTCATCTTTGGAACACAAATTACAATATTTTTTATGAAATCTGAGAGCTGGATCACTCCTACATACTAGTCCATAGGCTTCTTGATGAATTGAAACTTGCCGGCTTCGAAAAGTTATTAAAGACATCGTTAAAATAGTCCAAACGACTATTTCACGCTCACCTGGCTATGTCTGGCAGGTTTGTGTATTCGCCGCCATTCTTCGTATTCAGCGTAGACAGACTCGAGCGACACAACATTAGTCAACTTTCGAACAAAAGTAGAAGATGGATTTAAGAGACCGGCTTATAGTTCATTCCAAACCCAAGCGCAAACTCCACGTAAGACAAAGAAAATAAAACTTTTGTCTAGTGCCAGGCGTCGGAATAAGTCAACATCGGGAAGGCTTTCAACAAATAGAGAGATCTCCGTTCTGCTCTTGGGCTCAAACGGGATCCTATACAAAGTAATAACTTGTATTTTTCATTAACGTGTTTCCATAATAGTACAATCATAAGTGGATACATAAGCACATAAAACAGTTCAACATGGAGATAGATGGTAACAAAACCTAAAGTTTTCTACTACCCTTGTTTTCCCATTACACATAAGTGTGTTATTTACTCAAATGCCTTTCCTTTCATATATTTAAAATGACTTGCACATTTATAACTTTATTACCTCTGAAGACATTACGACTGAAACAGAAGATTTGTGCGGCTGATGCTCCTTTGGTTATGAACAGCTCGTGCAAGCGTGCGTGTGGTCCATGAGCGTGCACACCTCTGGATGCAGTTTCGCTTGTCACCAGAGGGGGCATAGTTTCTGCAAAAACTCCAAAAGTTGCGTCTTTTTTAATGCACCTTTAAAATAAATGTTACTGGAATAATTTGAGGAATTTTTCATTTGCATAGAACGTGTTGTCTTTCTTAACCTCGTAATGCACCTTCGCGTGAAGTGGAAAATCGATTTCTGAGCAACTAATGCCAACTAATTCAGCACTTTCACCTGTGACAGCACCTTTGTGACAATGAACGTAAGAGGCAGCATGTTAAGAAGCTTCAAGGGACACTTCGGGGAACACACTTAGGAACATAAACAAGATATTGGTAAGATATATCTTTCGAGTCTTCTTAGCGCGCTGAAGAGTGTGCGTATCTGGGGAACCAGGCTCTGATTATTATTATTATATTTTTTTTTTGTATTATGCCCTGATATGTAAAACCATATAATTCATTAAGGTGTCCTTCCTTTTTCCACATGACTAGTTAGGGCTCTGGGATAGTTTTGTCAAAAGTACTGGTACTTTGGTACCAGGTCGATACTGAAATTGTGAAATTATCTTTTTGCAGTTTTGCCTCAGTATACCAGGTTCTGTGAAGTAGACCTCTGTCAAGTTTAACTTTCTTACAAGAGATATGCCATTTTTAGACAGAAATTACCAAGACTCAAACCCACAAACTTTTTTTCCCCAAAGTGCCATCCAGCCTGCTGAGAAAAACAACATCTCCATTGGAGAATAAGGTTACTAAGAACTGTTTTAAGGCCAGAGGGACTAACATGCCTTCATCCATCAGAGCAATGCACAGGTGTCACACTGAAGATGGTCAGAATGTACCTTCACCTCCCACCTCCTATGGTTCACTCTGTGCTTTTCTCACTCTGATGATGTGTTCTTCTCCTGCGTTTCTGCTGTTCTTCAGCAGTGTGACATTGCAGGGGAAAAAAGTGATAATAGCTAGATAAATGGAAACTCGGAAAGATCTTTCAACTGAGTTTTTTGTTGTTGTTGTTGCAATCACTGAGTGAAATGAGCTTAAATTAAAAGTGTTTTCTATATTAGGCTTATTCCAAATGTTTAGAAATTCACTTTGTATTTAATTAAATTGAAATAAAGAGTAAATGACAGTATTTTTTTTCCCAATGTAAGTATCTGCTTATTAGAAAAGAGCAAAAAATAGATGCTTAGAACACAAAACATTGTTACACTGTTTTTCACAAATATAATGAGGCGAATTGTTTTATTGTTAACATAGTGTAACCTTGCAATAATAATTACAATAGAATCTGTATACAGCTTTAATATAGCACTACATATCATGTAACCTCACATTTTGCCACAAATGTCACGTCTTATTTTAAAGTTTGGATTGCTAAATAACTGGCCAAAAAAATGTAAACTAGTCCTTTGGTTACAGAAATTATTCAGCTCATTACAATCATATGCACAAGTTGTACAACTTATTAATCTCTGTCATTCTGTACTAACTCACTGTTGGGCACATGTTTTTTTTTGTGACTACAAAAATATTTGTATTGGAAAGATATCACATTCAAATGCAGGTGGTGTACAATCAATCCCAGTCTGAACCATGGAGAATCATTTTAATTTAAGAATGAAAAAAATAATTCACTTTTTCAATGCAAGTGTACATTATCTTCTTAAAGTTATTGAAACAGATACAAGTTTAAAGCCAATGGCGTTGTTTGTTATGGACCCATGGAGACGGAAGATGGTATGACTGCTTTCAAATTTAATCAATCTTCTTATATTTCTACATCCTCTTATCTCTTAAAGTGTTTCCCTTGAATTAAACTGAAAATGAGTTCATGGCAGTCTTACAACAGAGTTCTTTCTAGGCCACATAATGGTGTTTAAAAAGATTTGAGGTGCCAACTGTCTGCACTTAAGCCTGAATATAGACTGAAATTTCACTTTAGCTCAATTGAACTCTTTCCCATTCTTTGTAAATAAATAGCATCCAGATGGGATGTATTTTCTTCCTTTAAAAAAGTGGGGTTTATAAATCTCTGACCTCAATATCCATTGATGTACAGGAGAAAAGCAACTCGAGTGAATGATTATGCTTTTTGACTTTGCTTTAACAGAGCATTTTAATTAACTAATCATGCAGTTTATATGTAGCCTATTAAGATAGATTTACTCTGTCAGTCATCATGTTTCGAGGTGCCAAAACCCACAAAACTCTAAATTTCAATGAATCCCAGAGCACATACAGTAGAAGTGGCCACAGCTAAACCTGGCAAGAGACCTGCCTCACTTTCCCAGCCAAAAATGCTCATAACGGCCTCTTACCCTACACTTAGTTTAATTGAAAAATTAGAGAGCAGTCCTGTTTTTCAAATGCATTCAAATAATGTTCTTCCTTATGAGTTCGCTTTGTACGACCACTGCTGCACACATGGTTTTACTCGTAAAACATGGCTAACAGAGACTAGCACATGACTCTTATTGAGGGTTTGGTGTGACATTTAAGATGTGCATGTGTAGGATCCTGACCTCCATCCCTGCCACCCACAACCAAAGCATCATTGCATTTAATATCCGGGGAATTTTCCGGGTACCAAAAGCTATTCGTTAAAACTTCATGTGATTGGTGTGCTGACAGATGGATGAAAGAATGAATGGATGCATGGATAGACCGACAGACAAAAAAATCTTTTCTCTCTACCAAGCTTTTCTTAAAAAGAGATGTTTTTTACTTAAAAATAAGTGTACAACATACATTTATTCTATTTATTATTGAATATATTAATTCAATTTCAACATTTTGAAAAAGCATTCTTCCCCTATGGTCCATAAAAATGAAAGAAGATTTAAAAATAGAGCTTTTACTCAAATGTAGAACGCATTCTCAATTCAATTCAAACAGCCTTGTTGCATGGAGTCAATGCTACCTAAATATTCACAGTCACAAGACAAATTCAAGTCATAGAAGTCTGAAATTGGATTCATATGCTTTCCAAACTGAAGGGAAGTCAGTCTACTTATAAAAAAATGAAAGTCTTTGGTAGATCTGATCTTCAAGAGCATTTTGTATGCATTTATCTCTCCTGCCTGTCGAACCCCCTGCTTTTCAATTGAGGTTAGGCTTGTGTTTTATCTCGGACCAAACTCTAAATATTTTCAGACACAATCCTCTTACTTACCCGTCTTCTTTTCGGCAAATGCATGCCACAGAATGTGTGAAGTTCAGCAGTTGCAGACTTCCAGTTTATATATTTGTATTCCACTAACCTCTTCAAAGATAAATTCTGTCCACATCCGCTTCTGATATTTCTTCATTGTTTGCATGAAATCCATGACCCTCCAAGATCCTAGTTCATATTAGGGAAAAGCACTGCAGCCCAGTTGGTGCGTCACCAATAGAAGAACTGTTCCAGCTAAATGTAGTCCTTTTTATGCCTATCAGCCAAGCGTGAAGTTCTGCGCTTTTATCATGATGGCAGAAAAAAAGTCTGAGAATTCTCCCTTTTTGGCTTCCTGAAATGAAGACATGCAATTAAAACTATGGAGAAACAAAGCCAATTAATGAGCAGAAACCCTCCAGGGTGTGATGACCTTCAGAATTGAACCGAGCAAGAACAATGAACTGACATTTTTAGAGAACGTAAAAAATAAATTAAAAAAGCACTCTTGGTGCATCACTATAAATGTTGCACATAGTTAACATTATAGTATTGAAAAAAAACAAAACAAAAAAAACAGTGTTGTGCACTTAGAACTCGGTCTTGTCATGGACTTGTGTGCATTTTGACTCGGAATTGACTCTCGTACTCAACATATTGGGATTCGGACTTATTCCGAGTCCACTCGAGTCCCATTCAAAATATGTAATGATTATAACTGAATGTTAATATTTCTTTAAATTGTTGTTTGATTGAAAATCGCAACTGTGCAGACTATAACGCAAATGCAGCAGGACCCAGGCCAGGAATCAGATGTGATGTGGAGCCTCTAGCTCAACTATGTATTGAAAATGTCTGCTTCATCATCCATAATTCAGTTTGCATATAAGAGCCACACAGAATTTGTTTGCAGTAATGTTATTTGAAAGAGCACTAACTGATTGAAATAATTGTAAGTAATAATTATAATAAAATTACCTTTACACCACTATGTGGCCTTTTTACAATTACAGTGTACATGATTCCATGGTATATTTGGTTTACTGTTTGAGTTTGGTGCCATGTTTATTGTTACCAACAAATATATACAAATACCAACATATTCTTGAAGATATCTTTAAGTGTGGTTTGAGACCCAACCTTAGGTCCAACCTCTCTGATCTTGGTCTCAACTTTAATTCGACTGTCTTTAGTCTCGGATTTCGACTCTCTTTGGTCTCGGTCTCAACACTGAACTTGACCCTCTTTGGTCTAGGTCTCAGACTTGGACTCGACTCTCTTTGGTCTCAGTTTTGACTTCGGACTTTTACTCTCTTTGGTCTTCTGTCTCTAATTGCGACTTGACCCTCTTTTGGTCTTGGTCTCGAACTTTGACTACTCTTTGGTCTCGTCTTGACTCGGACTCTACCCTTATGGTCTTGACTTTGGATCTCTAACTTCTTTGGTCTCGGTCTCCACTCGCTTGACTCTTGACTCTCTTTGGTTCTTCTTTGGTCTTCGACTTTGGACTCAGACCGGCTCCTACTGGTCTGAAAACCTAGTAACCATCTAACAACACCTTGTTATCACTTCTAATAGTCCAGCGAACCCTTAAAAATAATAATCTTACTAACACTCTACAAACCATAATCCCTCAGTAACCACTGTAAACATTATCAACTTTACCAACATCCTAGTAACAACCCTTAAAATCTTAGCAAAACACTAACCACCATCTGAACACGCAGTGACCACCTTGTACCAAGCTACCAACCCCCTAGCAACTACTCAGCACTGAGTTTCCTAAGAGCATTGTCAGCTAAGTTAATCTTAGAGACCATTGGTGGCAATGGTTTCACGATCTACTTAGGTTTTTAATGCTTTTGGGAAATGCAGTCCAAGAAATCATAGCGACCACCGAGAAAAACCAAGCCCGATCTCAAGTCCGTATTTATAGCACGAATGTAATTTTTGTGCCATTAATACGCCAAAAACAGTTTTTGCGTGTATTTGGTACGCGTTTTCGCATGCATATGATATGCACTTTTTGTCGTGTAATACGCATGAACTCCCCACCCCCTGAAACCTACCCCAGGGTTTTTAGTGCGTAGCATTATAAAATATAAATCTAAATTCAATGCCCCAGAATGCATTCAGTCAGAACAGATAGAAAACACAAGAATCACCTGTTTGAACACCCAGAAAACCATTGTGGCACTGGCAAGAATCACTTGCATTTCTTCAGAAAAGGTAAAAATCTGTTTGATCAATTACAATTTCTATTTTTGGCTTTATGACAACTCTTTGTAAAATGTCTGTGTAATTAACAAAAACCTTACAAAATACCCTGTGAAAGTTGTGGGATAGCTACACTTTTACCTCGGCTAATGAATGTCAGCCTATATAGTTAATTATTTTTCCCAATCTAATTGGAAACTTAATTGACAAAGGATTAGCAATGGGAAGGAAATAATTGCCTTAGTGGACACATACAGAAGTTAGTCTGAAAGTAATTCTGTTCGGTGTCAGCCCCCTGAGAAAGATTTATTTCATATTCCGTGTTAAACAAGAATTTAATCTTTTACAGCAGCTTCTCAAGGCTCACCGCTATTAAAAAACACTCGTCAAAACTTGATTATTTCCACTAAAGAAAATCCAGGGAAAGATATCACCACATTCAGACATAAGGCAGAAATTCTCTGAAATTTTCTTCAAAGTTCTTAGACTGATCTATAACGTCAAAAGCGGTGTGATGTTTCATAATGTGTCTACATTCACATAAATGATTTGCAGATTATAAAACATACAGTCCGTGTAGCACATATGGAAAGCAGACTGTGCCGTGCTACCATACTGTATGCATATGTAGGCAACCCTTTGTGTCCTGTGACTGGTTTGAAATGCACTTAAAGTGTCAACTATCCCTGAAAAAAAGAGATTACTAAAGAAAGTTGCATTGCTTGGTCTGGTTGCACTTTCCATAGGGTTGCGTGAGCAGTTGTTTTATCTTGAGGTCCACCTGGGATGTTGCAGCTCATTTGGATGAAACTTGGGAGCGTCGTGTTTGGCCCACATCAAGAGTCTCTTGTCATATCATTGGGTTCCTCCATAGTTTCTTCACTGTTTTTTTTTTTAAATATCATTGCATGCCTTCATATGTCTCATGTTTATCTTCATTTGACTGGAACATCAAACTTAGCAATTCTTCAACCGTCTTTTCACAGGTTTCCTATCTTTATTGAGACACTTTGTAACTTCCAGGTTTAGCCTTCAAAAATATGTCGTCTATCTATGTATATAAACTTGAAACCTCCGGCGTGTTAAAGTCCTGGTGCTACCGATTAATCTTTGTCCATGTTATATAATTCACTACAAGCAGCAGTAAATACACATTCATCTGTTTGTTTTGGGATCTGACTTTTCATATTTATTTGGACTCTGGAATTTGATAAGATTACATTGTTTCTTCCCCATGAATAATGTGGTGATCGGTTACAATTACGGTAACACTTTATTTTGATAGTCCACTTTAGACATTCTACTAACTATAAGTAACTTTTCAACTACAACTAACTGTCATTATAGTATTAGTAGACTGTCTGCTTAATATCTGCTAACACTTTATTTTGTTGGTTCCTCAACAGACATTCAACTAACTATGAGTAACTTGGCGACTACAAGTAAACTTATTCTCCTAACCCAAAGCCTAACACCTAACCATACTGACAGTCTACTATAATATACTAATACTCTAATGAGAGTTAGTTGACACATAGTTGAAAAGTTACTTATAATTAGTAGAACGTCTAAAGTGACTATCGAAATAAAGTGTAACCACAATTAATTCTTGCTATCACAAGTTTGTGAAATCCTGAAAGGACTGATCCGAAACATTTCTTTTCTAGTTCTGTCCTTGCAACGCTAGACCTCTAGTTTGATTTCAGCCCTTTCTCACAGTATTTTGTCGTCTCTGATGGTCTCCTCATATTTTCAAAAAACCTCATCTAGGCACTTTTGAGATTCTAGCAGACACGAAGTCCGCCACTAGTGACCTCCTCTTTGAATCATGTCAAATGGCTCTCAGACAATGCTGGTTTTTCTTTCATGCTCTTTCATTTCTTCCTGATTTGCAGGTTTTGAGTTCAAAAAGATGCTCAATGGAGGATTTGTTTTGATTCGCAACAATTTCAAGGTTGAAATCTTCATTGATTGGATCTTTGTTCAACACCTAACCAGCTAGCAGGACGTCTGAAAAGCTGAATTTCAACAAAAGCTTCTCCCTTTGCACAAAAAGGTCAGCCACGCCAAAACAACATTTTGCTTTATTGTATCATAGTGACTAGACTCGATTCAGTACAGCTGGTATGGTTACGTTTTCAAAATATACTGTTCACCTACAGTATGACATGAGTTATGAATGACAAGTTTTAGACACGAGTTAAGAATCTAATGATGCATCGATTCTAATGCAGGACTTTGCTGACGAGTGAGTTGTATCTTTTTCATTAAATGCCAAATGTTACTTTTTAGGCAAGAAACACATTTAAGATGTTCCTCATAAATTACATATTTATTTGAGTTTAAATCTTTGGTAACACTTTACTTGAAGAGGTGTGCATAAGACTAACATGAAACCTTCATAATCATGACATGACATGTTATGAATATGAAGGAAGTTTATGCATGTTTGTGACAACTGTCATTAAGTGTCATTCGCTCAGTTATGACATTTCTAATGCAAATATGACATTGTTTGAGATGTCTTTGTTATGACACCTTGACATAAACCAATACATCATAACCTGTCAGTAGCCATGTTTCCATCCACTTGTCAATCGAATCATCTGAAGTTCGGTTAAAAAAACTAATGCGGATAAAGCTGGTGAAAGTGTGTTTCCATCCAACGGCTTTAAAGCGAATAAAAACCTGTACGTAATGACGTCACATGCTGTTTTGCGATCAAATTGGTATATCGAATTGATTTGAGACATTTTAAGGTGTTTCCATTCATTTTCGCACTGAATCGAACAACATTCAAGCAAACTTTTGCGAAATAAAGTTTTGTTAGACAAAACGGATCACGCCATTTACCAACAAATGATCAATAATTCACAAGTTTAAGCCTAATAATGCTTATGTGCCAGCTGATAGCGACATATGAATGGGATAACGTTAATGTATATGCGAGGCGGTTGTTGAAGGGGTTGCATTCGCTATAACATCCGCCACACTATATATTATCCTGCTTATTACATATAAATCAACCAAATAAATAAATAATTTGACACAAAATATTGACTTAAAAACGAGTTTATTGGTTTAAAAATGAGTATTGCTTCTGCTAAAGAAAATAGTCTGTTCCGTCTCTGAACTGCGTCCATGGCAACGGTGTGTTATACTAGCAGTGCCACAGTCTGTCAACATGAAATAACAGACCACATTCTACATTAGAATTCAACCAAGCCACGTAAAAACAAGCAAAACTAACCTAAGACAACAACGACGCTATAAACATTGCTATGATGATGCCGATGCACGTAAATGCCCGACGAACACAATAGGTGACTGTGGTGTGGGAACGACAGCGCTCCATCAGTTCTGGGAGATCGTGGTTCACTGGAAACCCTTTGGTTGAAGCATCTTTTTGCTTTGTCCACTTACATCGGTCTTTGTTGACATCCGCCATGTGTGTGCAAACAGACTGGCCGGAAATGAACTCGTCTTCTGGCTGATGCAACCATATAAGGGCCTAAACTTAATCGCAATTCATTATTTATTCAGCAAATAACGTTTCCATCAGCTTTTATCGCATTAGCCGTACATCGATCAAAAGAAAATCCGATGAGACCGATCGTATTTCATTTGAGTCGATTTTCATGAAATTTCATCGAATTTTTTCATTCGATATCACTTAATTCGGTATAAAAAAGTTGTCATGACAACTTGACATTACTAAGGCAGATTAAAGCAGATTAATTATCAAACTTAAGAAACCACCTTGCTTCATTGGTTAACATTACATTAAACTATCAGGTGGTTGGTTTTGACATTGGCTGTCATGCAGCCATTATAACTTTTTAATGTCAAATTCAATTAGTACCACTGTAGTTGAGGTCAAAAAAATATTCATGACAGTTTTAATGGCCTCATGCAAGCCAATGTCATAAACCTAATTTATGTGTAATGGAATACATCTTGTAGTTGATATATTGACAATATCTAGACAATATTTGCAATATAGCATAGGCTCTTGTTTACTGTATTGCTAATATAAATATACTATCCGTATCTTAACTGAAGAGCACACACACAAGTGTGACTAAATTGAATCTAATCTCATAAATGTACAGTATCTGGACATGTTGCTAATGTTATTATGTTGTTATTATTATTGATACTTTGGCTTCAAATAATACCTTCTACTGTTTAGAGTATCTTTGCTTTAAAATAGATAGATCGAAATGTTTATAGAATGTCAACTGACTAGTAGCATATCCTGACATTTTGCTCTCCTTTGTATAAATTGTCCTTATCAGAATTGAAAGGTTAACATTCAGAGTGAAAACTGTCACGTTGTAAATGCACTTACCTGGTAGCCAAGAGAGTCAATAAATTTGCTGAAGACATTTGCATACATTAATCTTCTCTCTCATCATCCAAGGACATGGTGCATAAACATAATTTTGAGTGATTTCCACTGGGTAAAACATCATTGTCTCTGTCTGACATTGTAGGTGTGTGGTTTTGTTGTTATTTATTGTTTTCGTTTCTTTGCTCTCTTTGAAATGAACAAGAGCAGCATCTGTCACATCAGCATCTGAGCACACGGATACCAAGAGAAGCTTTTTGCCTTGTTTGAATGTGAGATGTCTTCAAAGCTTTGCCTTTTATACTGGTGCAGAAACTTAAAGGTGACATAAACCAGACTTAAAGATTTGGTATTACTTTTCTTAACAACTGGCCATGTGATTCTAATGGATGATAACATGCGCAAAATATTGAGGAACTGAGCCATATGTAGGGACTAGGGATGTCACGGTACCAAAATTCCAGTAGTCGGTACCGATACCATTAAAATGTCACGGTTCTCGGTACCAATTTCGGTACCACAGCAAAATTAGTTTATTTTATTTTATTTAACTACTTGAAAAAAAATATATTAAATTAAATTCCATCACTTTATTATTTATGATGGTACATTTATGAAAGCATTGAAGGCTACATGCTGTTTAAACGAAAATATTGATACTGAGAAATATTGCTTATAATAAAAATCAAGTGAAAAATACAGCATTCAGTGGATTTAGGCTACAGTAGTATTTTTAATAAATGGAGACGTAGTTAAATATATTGTACAGTAGCCTAAGATAATTGTTTCTGACCAAACTTTTATTTTGACGGGTTGCCGTAGAGACCTTTGACTTTCTGTGCGTGTATGATATGATATGACCCTATGGATATGACGATAGTTTTTCTCAAATGAAACGGTAAAATGCTCATGAAGTGACTCTCGGAGATGGAATCATGAATCATGTCACCATATCGTGAGGAAGCAGAGACTGAAAACAGCGCAAGCGTCACTCTTGTTTCAGTGTTTGTGTGTGTGTGAGAGAGAGAGTTACATGAAACCACGCGTCTGACTCTGCGCCGTTAATTCACATAGAGACAAGCAGAACATGCAGGGCTCATATTTAAACGGTAAAATGCCCATGAAGTGACTCTCGGAGATGAATTGATCGTGAATCATGTCATCATATCGTGAGGCAGCAGAGACTGAAAACAGCGCGAGCGTCACTCGTGCTTCAGTGTGTGTGTGTGTGTGTGTGTGTGTGTGTGAGGTAACGTTAACGTTAAATGAAAGCGCTCGTCTGCGCCGTTCATTCACAGACACAAGCGCAACATGCAGGGTTTATATTTAAATAGTCGTTTTGCTGTTTAATATACACAGAAACCACATCAGCAGCGCCGCTGCTTTCATGAAGAGGACGCAACTTCACGCCCTTCGTGCATGCATGCACATCCAGATCCGGGTTTGACCGGGTATTCGGTACCACCGGGACTTGGTACCGTGACGTTTAAATTTTTTTAGTACCGACTTGGTACCGAAGTACCGAATATTTTGACAACACTAGTAGGGACCTTTTGAGACTCATGGCGCTCATGTAATTGGGCCAATAAGCAGCCACCCTACCCTAGCAACAGCATAGCAATGCACTGAAATGCACTCAGATCAGCCTTGCAACTGCATAGCAATGCCATATTCATTAACATAATTTCTTCAGAAAATGTATTAGTCGTCTAGTCTCTTTAAAACTTTCAGGCGGCACAGATGGACATGTGGTTTATGAAGCAAATTATTATGCTCAAACTGAACAATCCTAACACATTTCTGATGGTTTTGATACACATGAAAAATATTTATATGGACCCATCTCTGTTTAACTAGATTGGAATTTGTAATGATCACTCAATTCATAGACAGACGTTATTGAGCCATCACCAGATGGTGCAGGGAATCAAGGTGAAGTGGACGCGTGCCCAGACATATCCAGGCAAGTTCTAGCCTTCGGGCATAATATGGCTCGTATAAAGGGGAAGCTGAATAAAGTCCTGTCCATGGATGAAACCTAATCCGTGACTTAAATTATGGCCTGCCATCGGTGACTATCCATTGAACACATTTTTGCTCTTGAGCTCTCGTTTAATCTTTGTCTGGGAAATAAGCCTCAAAGTAAGATGAACTACCTCATCTTGTAGATAGTGTTGTTTCTAAAAGTTTTGATCTTGATCCAAGGTCACTAAAACGTCCCTTTATTTAGATAAAGTTGTTTTTGCCTGGGAATGAATGCAGTGTTTCCCACACCAGTGCTGAGATGAGCCATCAATCACCACTACCTTAATATATGATGCATGCTTTGTTCTATATATATGACGGAATATCATGCTGTCAAGATTCAAGGATTGGGAATGAGTTTTAGTGTTTTCTAGCCAGACTTTCCAATAGATTGCACAACAACTAAACTAGAGGTCTCAAATTGACTTATAGTTTCTTGCAACCTCTTAACTATTACGGTATGTCCTTAAATCCAGCCTGCAAGAATTCATTTAATTTAGTTTGATTTGTATTTTAATGAAACCAGAGTCCAGGGTTCTGCAACTCTGTTTCTTGGCAAGATTTTTGAATGTTTCTGAAAGAAGTGTCTTATGCTCACCTTAAATTTGATCAAAAATACAGTAAAAACTGTAATATTGTGTGATTTAAAGGATATGGTTTCTGTGTCAATATATTGTAAAATGTAATGTATTCCTGTGACCATTACTCCAGTCTTCAGTGTCACATGATCCTTCAGCAATCATCAATATGATGATTTGCTGCTCAAAAAAACATTTCTGATTATTATCAATGTTGAAAACAGTTGTGCTGCTTCATATTTTTATGGAAACCATGATACGTTTATTAAAATAATAGAAAATTCTAAAAGAAAGCAATATAAATGTATTTACACCCTTATACCCATGGTGATTTACACTGTGTCTGTGGTGCCTCTGACATCTAGAAATTCTCTATTGGATGTCTCCCGACAGTCTCAATTTCCCTCCTAAAATCGGACAGGGGGAGCTCTAGGATTGACTCGTGTGTAAATGTATCATCATGTACTGCAATACATGTGCATTTAGTAATCCTAACAGAAGCCAGTCTTGAAAGTCAAATTCTGTAATAAAAAGTCAATTAGATTCCCCTTATCTATTATGTAAAGGGATGCTAATGTACAGTCACAAATCCATCCATTCTTCAGTCACCCAGCTATGTCCAAAATCGCCCCTGATACCTTTAAATAGGGCACTATTGAGGGAATCAGCCTTTTTTTTGGTGTCGGAAACTATATTTATATACAGTAATGTGACGCTAAGTCAACGGTGTTCATAAACACGCTGAAAAGCGATTATGCGTGTTGATAGCACGCCAAAATGGAAATGCGAATTAACTGGTCTGAGGATACATATGCCATTTCAAGAGATCAGTCAGTTTCATCTTACTACTGTTTTTACGTTTTTTTTTTTACACGTTTCAAATGCTTGTAAAACAGAAGGCACACACTATGCAAAAGCAGCCTCGCCACATTCAGTGTGTCCAAATTCAGTCACTCATTTCCATTCATTCCTTAAGTAAACTATATTAATGGAGTAATATAGGGAATAGTGAATGAGGGTATAAGGACCCTAACACTCGCTCCCTAAATCCCCAGAATACTAGCCACCTGCACCATCCATTACCAATTAAGGAAATCACAAACTTCTCTATTGTATACTAGGTGAAAAACAGTAAGTGACTAAAAAAACTATGACCCAATTCAGCAGTACTCATAAATAAGCAGGCAAAAGTAGTCGGTATGCACATACTTCTTCTGGTGAAATTCTAAGGTGTGAATACGATGGAGACTTTACTATCCCATGAGGCCACAGGAGATGGTATATCACATGATAATGAAAACATGGTGGATGTAGTACATTCATATTACATTAAAGGCCATTTTATACTTCTGCATTAGAGGGTACGACCGTAGTGTACGGCGAAGGCTACGCACGTAGGCCAACGCCGTCAGTGAGCATTTATACTTCTGCGTTCAGGTCTTGGTTGCTCTGCAGATACTGCTCAGAAACGCTAGTTGGCGGCGGAGGGTTTTAATGTTCCACTGTGTTCAGATTCCCCGCGGCTAGGTTACTACAGAGCAATGGCGACTGAAAGAGAGCGGATCATGTTGGAGTTGGAGCTTAATGAGGTGGAAAAACCAGTTGATTTTAGTGAAATTACTAAAACTAAAAGGCAGAATTGAGAGAAGAAGTCGGAGGAGATGGTTACATGCGGAAATGCAGTGAGATGGTAAGTGAGGAACACGATAGGAGGAAATGCGACGGCTACCAAGCTGACCAATCATAGATCTTGCGGTCCATGTCGTCAGACGTGTAGTTACACTTTTAAGAGGTGCGCGTACAGCTACGCAGATGGTGTCAAGGCATATAGGTATGCTACGGCTGTCCTCTACTGCAGCCACCTGACAGAGGTATGAATCGGCCTTTGTTTTATACATACATACTTTTTTTAGTTGAAGTCTATTCAAAATGAGTACCTAAGTACCTAAACAAAAATAAGATAAACTTTGTTAAAGGGTTCTGCTGGAGCATAGTGTTGTCAATAATCAAATCTAAAATAATTTCACTTTGGATTCGACCACTGGACACAAAATGCGCGGTGCAGACTTGTTGTTGTCCGTTGTTAGGTGTGTTCGTAGTATGGAATAAAAACTGGATGGCCATTAAACCAATCATAATTTGTATTTGGAATTATTTCAAATCTCCCTGTTCTTGTCTGTGTCTCCATATGTTGTTTATTGAGCTGGAGAAGATAGAGACTAACGATATGAATGCCTAACCTCCTCCATGGTGCTTCCAGCAGAATATTATGTGTGAATTGGGTCAAATACAGAGTTGTGATCTCTGCACCTTGTCGCTCAGCTTGTGCAAATGATCTGCTTGAGCAATATCCTGTATCCTGCAGTTATCGAGAATACAATCTCAGGCATCGAGTTGCTGAACATTCAGAGCAGGATGCTAATATAAGCCGATTTCAGAAACTACTGAAAATGGCTGTCATGCATCGATACACTGTTTACTTTCAAAATGTATGGCTACCAAATCCATTCGAATGAATTTGAAGTACACCCCATCTAATGGCCCCTCAGGTTAAACTTTGGGATCCCTGAAGTAGACAAACACTTCTCAGTGGACGTTCCTCTAACATGCCAGTCTTCAAAGTGCCTGTAACAATAAATAAATATATTGTTTTCACTCGTTGTGAATATTTTCATGATGCAACACTGCTGAAACACCAGTGATAGTTTTAAGGTGCACCCTATCGAAGTTGTGGATATCGACCAAGTGTGTTTGCTGAATGATGCTCTTGTCAGAACAAGCTGACTACATGAACAGAAAATGTGGTGTGATGTGCCCTGTGCGATTACACAATCTTTTTTACGGAAAAGTTCAAAGCATTCACCTTAGTTTGACAGACAACGACATATAATGAAAGTGACAAAATGTCAAAATGAGGTTTCATCAAAAAGTTTAGTTGCAGGGTTCTTTAGTGAAGTGTCATAGTTCATTCAGTCTTGGCGGAGTTGGTTTAAGAAGAAAGTAAATGTCAATGACAATGCTTACTTCTGTCATAAATCACAATAATTAAAGATCACGTGACATCATTGGCAAAATCGAATACACACAAATAATGGCTTCAATGGGTCAGCTTTTTGGGAGTGGTTACCTGTCCTGGAAGAGTAGACCGACACACCACCCTGCTGCTGATTCTGTTGCCTAATCAGCGCAGACGCACACACACACTCATAGGCACAGGTACTACAAAATAATGAGTCATTGCAAATAGTGAGGTGCACGTTACTACTACAAATACTGTGTGCAATGCGCAACAAGGAGGACTCAAATATGGACAACCCACGAAACAGCTTCAGACACTGGTTCTTGAAGTGTATGAAAGATTAGTGTTGAGGAGAAGGAAAGATTGGTGTTACTTTTAAACCTAACCGATTAGATCAGGAATAAGCAAAGCTAGATGTTAGCATTACCACAGCAAACTGGGGCAGCCAAATAGGGGATTATCACGGCTGATACGCAGTACTTCCGGATTCAGCGATCTTTGTGCACTGCCACTTCCGTTGTATCACCCAATCTCGCTGGCAAACTGATGAAGGACTACACTAAGTTTATTTATACAGCATCCCTGATAAATTTGTCTGATTCACTAAAGTGCCGGCTGCAAACAAACGCGCTACCTTGTTTTATTTTTAAAGTTTTAATCCACTTCTTCCTTATACTCAATTCAGTTCGAGAAATTACCATGAAAACTTAAGTAGGGTTGGCGATTGTTGGTTAGATTTACAAAGTGGAACAGAGCAGTGACATAAATAGCATTCATCTCAGGCATTGTTGAACTGCGTCGGAAGTGGACATGCACAAAGTTGACAAATCTCGCCCATGAAACCCGGAAGCGTGATAATCCCCTATACCACACCTATTGCTGACATACAACAAAAAAAAGGGAGAAAAAGAAAACCAACCACGCCTATGATTAGGCCAGATCAGATGGGCAAACAAAATGACAAAAATACAGAAAACAAAATGAGGCAGGAGCAACAATTAGATTAAATTTATAAGAGGCAAAGCAGCTAAAAACACTCAACATAAACGGAAATGGGGCTCCCGGTTACCTGCCGTACCTACAAACCTCAAACCTCAATATATATATATATATATATATATATATATATAAACCAAGTGGCATTTGCATACAGATTAATGCTTGAACTTTGAGAACTAACTTTGTTAGACACTATTTCAAACCAATTAGTATCAAAAGTTATTTTTTGTGAATTTATGGTACCCCTCAATTTCAAGTTCTTTGTTTTTTGAATCTTTACTGTTAAAGACGAATTAGTATCTTGATCTTTATCGTTGTGCTTTGGACTTCTATGAGTGTGACAGAATACGGACCAATCAATAAAAAATGGATTATAAATTGAAGGACTTTCGCTGCTGGAATTGGCTGTACCCAGATCGCCCAGTGTATGTCTTTGAGTCTGACATGGTGTACCAGCCACATCACCCATAGTTGAGGGTGTGTTGGTGGAATATGAGGGGATGGAAGAGTTCCCTACTCACACCCTCACCACAATAAGTAAAACCAGGCTGACTTCCATAGATGATTGTCTGGGAGGACTCAAAGAGGATGATTCTCTACCTCTGTTTAATATCACCCATCTCATTATCAGATTCACTGGTCCCGCCCATTCTCCCTCTCCCACCTCCTCTTCCAAGTTCAACCCAGTGTCAAATGTCTCCTGTCAATCCCTCTGTTCATCTCCGCATCCTCGTGGAATCACCTGGGGCCTTCCGCAAGCCATCTCCGCCTGGGTGTGGTGATGCTCTGGCTCCACCTACGGCTGCTGGTCACTACACCTCTGACTCCCCTGCCTTCACTCCTCCCTTTCTCGTCTCCATCAGGGACAATCAGGCTTTCTGCTTCACTGAACTTCCTCAGGGCATCAGCTCCTCCTGGTTTCGATGTCGCCATTCCATCGCCACAGACTTGCAGGCCGTCCGCCCCTCCACCCCTATGGCTCTGTCTGGCTCCACCCTCCCTCAGACTCCATCACAGCCCTCACTCTGATTTCACCTTAGCTACCTCAGGGGGTAGTTGGTGTTGTTACATCAGTAGACTCTGCGATGTTGGCCGGTCCCAGCTGCTCTCCATCTTCGCCTCAGGGCTCTATCTCCACTGTCGCTCGTCCCCATGTAGGTGTTGACGTCACCATGTCGCCTCCCTCTTGCAATGCCACCGTGTGCCACCATCTGGGCATCTCCTTGGCTCATTTCACCATCAGCACCTCTGTGGTTTATCCAATCACCTTCTCTGGATTTCTGTTCGCTACTCGCCATCACCAATCATCCTGAACCTCCTCCCATCAGTGAACTGTCTACCTTTTTTGAAGGGGGTGTTCTGTATTGGTGGGCAGATCAGGGTTTCGTGGAACACTGAAACAGTTGAAGATGTGCTGTATTGTGTAACAATTCAACACCAGTCTCCACGGTGACCCCTAGTGGTCAGAACAGTGTAAATGCAACAAAACCCATGCCAAACATGCATAAAAACATATTTTTATAGATCTATTGCAATTTTATTTTTATTAAAAGTAAAATCAATTATCTAATCATAAGATTATCAAGTGTCTATATGTTCTTTTAACAATTGTCAGGTTTTGTTTTGTTTGTTCTGAACGGCTCAGCAAAACAGGCCAATATTAACTAATATTCACTTGAATTATACTAATGTCTAATTAATGTCTACAAATGTATAAAACAGATACACAACAGTGACCCCTAGATGATTCATTGGTTGAACCATTGAGTGTTTTGAAACAGTTATGATGTAATAAAGCCTTGTTTACTGAAATTACATGATTCTGGCATTTTGATACATGCTCCGAACCATTGATTCGGAACAAATGATTCGTAATGGTTTCGAAGGTTTATGAAGCAGTGTTTTGAATTTGCCATCACTAGCGTACTGTCACAATTATATTCAGTTTAGTTTGGTTTTCTGTTCTTGTGTTCATCTCCTGTCTGCATGTCTGATGTTTTGCTATGGTTTCTGATTTAATTGTATTATCCCGTTTAGTTCATCTCGTTAACCTTTGTATTTACAGTACGTTCCTGAGACTGAATCTTAATTTGTCCCGTATCGTCCATGTTACGTGGTTGTACTACTTTGCCTACCTGTCTTTATCTAAGTTTGTTCTTCAAATCTTTACTATTAAAGACTAATTAGTATATTTTATCGTTGTGTTTTAGACTTCCATGAGTATGACAATAACAACCACTGTAGATCATTATATTAACAATAAACGGTGAAACATTTTTCACTCTTGACTAGTTCCTTTATTAGCATGCATATTGTTAAGATCAGTAGCGAACCGTGACGAACCATGGCCCTCTCACCCCTTCCCTTGTCGTAAACTCAGCCTAAAATCAGCCTAGTTTACCTTTGTACTCTTCTATAATACTGCATGTTACCTTTGACCAGAAAAACCACAAGCGTACATCAGAGTGAGAGTTATCACCAAAATGAAACATTATGTAATTTAGTTTTTATTGAAAATTGTGCTTGTGCTAAATTCCCACTATAAATACCACTTATTTTGGTATTTTGTTAAATTTTTTATTGAATCCTAAGTGTCCAAAATACTGTAAGTGTTGGGGAAATTGTACTATATACTGTATCTGAGGAAAACCATATTCCCTTTTAGCCCTGAGGATTTAACTTTGGTGGTGTTAAGAAGTAACTAAGGCCAATTTTAATTTTAGGTTTCCTGTTGTGTAGAACACACATCCCCATATTCGCTGGCCATTCCGGGCATCTGAAATACGCCTCAGGAATATATCTGCCTGTGATCTTATTCCTCTCTGAAGTTCTTTATAAGTAACAAACAGCTTCAGACAGCTTTCAGTCCACTCAGTGTCCATGAACCTGAGGCAAGTCTCTACAGGATCCCTCGCTAATATTAGCATTTTCATATCGTAAATACAATATGCTATGATGAGACATGCATAAAAAATAGCACTAATCAAACAAGCACTCAGACATAGTGGGGAAGGTTTGAACACTCATGTCTAGTTATTTCCTGTGTTCAGTGTGCCACTGAGAGGTTATATGAGAGTACATTTGAAATTCTGTCCTCAAATATTACAATGGTTTGATTGCTTACATTTTAATGGGCAAACATTCCGTCATTGTAAGTCAATGTGAAAAGGCTGGAATTATCGATGAATCAAAGAGTGAATGGAGTTTGCATGTTAAATGATTTGGGTTGAACTAATTGCAGCAGTTTATTATTTTGGGTTAGAGGTTTAAAACAAACCCTAATCTGGATGTACAGTGTAATTGAAAGCGGTATAATTACCTCCTGAGTAGTTCGCCAAAATCTATTAACAACTTTGCTATCCATCCATCCATCCATGAAATGTTACATTTCACATATCCATCCATTCATGAGATGTTACATTTTACATATCTCTCCATCTATCCATCCATCCATTCATGAAATGTTGAATTTTCCATATCTATGCATCTATTATATATCCATCCATCCATGAAATGTTACATTTTCCCAATCCATCCATATATGAATAAATGTACTGCTGATCTGTTAGGCATCACATAATGTTCATCAATGACTTGCTGTGACCCAAATGATGCACCATACACAATGCACCATCTGTGTAGTGTAAGAATTTTAGAAGGTTATTTTGTCACTCAACATCAGAGTCCGATGCCCCTCCCCGTACGCTTCATATAAGCTGCGACAGTTGAGTGCATGAAGTGTCCAACATTGCACACTTTGTTTTTTCCTTTAATTTAGTGCATCATTAAGGTATTTAAAGTGCACTTTTTCAATAGAATAGTGCACACGTATGCGAATTCAGGGCGCATTATTGACATTAAATATAAAGCAACTGACCCCCAATTTCTATCATTTTATGGTATTTCAGTATTTGAGCTTGCTGAATCCAAAACCGATTTGACCTCTGAACCAAAATAACAGTAATTCCTGTTATCACTTAACTTATTACTGTACTTCAGCTCATCTTCTAACTTTACACTGTGACGGAATGATCCTGGCAGTGCATTGTGGGTAGTCTCCCACTGACTGAATGGTGAACAGACTGATAGGAGGGCTAGTAGTGACTTTGCTTTTCTGTGGAGCAGCTCATGTTTAATGCACAGCCCTGCTGAGCTCAGAGTATTGATTTGTAAATGCACGCCGTGTGTTTATCCGGCTAAGATTCTCACCATTGTTTCAGGAGGCACATTTGCATAGAAGCAAGAACCCAGGAGAGAGAGAAGGGGAGCATAAACTGGTGATGAGCTGTAGTTCAAATGTGGTTAAAGGAATAAAAAACACACAAAAGAGGACAAGAGAAAGACAGACAGAAGAAGGAAGTGAGGTAAAAGGTTCAGAGACTAATGATTTTGATTGGTGGAAATTCGTTCATTGCTTTTTGTTGTATATTGTTTACTATTTGGTGTATGGGTGGTCTGTTTGTTATGTCTGGTATAGTTGTTTTATATTTGGTGTATGTTGATGTGATTGTGTTTCATGTGTTTTTTTATGTTGAATTTGGGGTTGTTGTTTTAATATTTGGTGTTCTGTATGTTGAGTATGCTTTGTTAGTTGCGTTACACTGTTTTTTAAATTGTGTTTAGGGTTTGTTGTTAGTTATATTTGGTGTTTGTTTTTTGTTTTTTACAATCACTTTGTTACTATTTTAGAACATTGATGTCATTTTTCACAAATCTAGACACAAAACTCACAACCAATGATAAAAATGCAAATTTTTTTAAACTTTAACCCATTTCTCAATTGCTTGGATACAATACATATACAACTTAGATCATTTGTTCATTCAACATAAATCACCTGTTCAATATGACACAACTTAACATCAAAGTACTACTATTTCAAAAGACAATTCACATATTAAATTTCAAATGAGTGTCTATTAATTTCCTTACAATGATCTAACTATCAATTAATACAACTGCTCAAAATGATAAGAAACTGTTGCAGTACTCTAATGCATAGTTGCATGGAAACAGACACACAATCTTCAATGTTTACAGTAAATCATGAAAGTTTCAAGATAAGAGATTCATTGTCACCAATTAGCATGGAGCATGAACCAGTTCAACTACAATATCCATGGATGTAGCATAATATTATATATTTTAATATTCTATATATTCTATATTATATATTATATATTCCAATAAACCTCTGTTGTGATTGTACTGTAGTGTTACACACTTTGTTCAGTGATCCCACTATGTGTGTATTCTCTCTACTACTGCAGAACTTTTACAGAGATGTATATTTACTGTACATGAAGTACCATAATGAAACTTGTATCACCTATTTTGTTCTACAATATTTAATGATTGTACGAACAATGACACAGTGAAACTATCGGTTGCTTGTGTGTGGGTGATCTAAAGTTATGTTTCAATGGTATTTCACAGTAAATTTGTTTTTTGAACCAATGCTTGTGCAAGTGCAAGATTTCTTTAAAGATGTGAAAGCACAATGCTTTGAGTTTTGAGTTTTGTGTCTAGAGTTTTGAAAAATGACATCAAGGTTCTGAAAATAGTAGCAAAGTGATTGTAAAAAACTGTAACATTTAAAACATTATCTTTATAAACATTTACATTTATTATACGTAGGCTATATGGTTACAACATGCGAATTCATCTTAAACAACCAAGATAGGAGGCATCAATCTGAAGTATTTTGCATTTTAAAATGCCATAACCATAAACCTATGGCTAAAATGTTCCCAATGCTAGGTTTAGGGAAATATGGCTATAAGATCTTTTTTTTCATCTCAATAGTTTCTCCTGGACAATGATGTGATCAATGAGACATTAAATTGAGACTTTTGGTAATTTTCCTTCTGTTTCAGGCAGGATCTCACCAGCTGAGCTCAGTCACTATTTGTAGATAAAAATTGTAAAATTGAGGGTGAAAACTTTGAAGATAAAGTGAACAATTAAATAATGCAAAACCAAAAACCCTATTAAGTCTCCTGAGCTTACAGAAATTCCCTTTTGGGTGGTTGCATTTGTGTCTGTTTGTCATGTCTGGTACAGTTGTTTTATATTTGGTGTATGTTGATGTGATTGTGTTTCATGTGTTTGTAATGTTGAAATTGGGTGTTGTTTTAATATTTGGTGTTCTGTATGTTGAGTATGCTTTGTTACTGTAGTTGTATTTAGGGTACACTGTTTTTTAAATTGTGTTTAGGGTTCGTTGTTAGTTATATTTGGTGTTTGTTTTTAGTCATTTGCTTCAGGGATGCTTTACTTTTTAGTTTTAGTTTTAACATTTAAAACATTATCTTTATAAACATTTACATGTATTATACGTAGGCTATGTTTACAACATGCGATTCATCTTAAACAACCAAGATAGGAGGCATCAATCTGAAGTATTTTGCATTTTAAAATGCCATAACCATAAACCTATGCCTAAAATGTTCCTAATGCCAGGTGGAAGGAAATATGACTATACAATCTCTTTTGCATCTCAATAGTTTCTCCTGGACAATGATGTGATCAATGAGACATTAAATTGAGACTTTTGGTAATTTTCCTCCTGTATCAGGCAGGATCTCAACAGCTGAGCTCAGTCACTATTTGTAGATAAAATTGTAAAATTGAGGGTGAAAACTTTGAACAATTAAATAATGCATAAACCAAAAACCCTATTAAGTCTCCTGAGCTTACAGAAATTCCCTTTTGGGTGGTTGCATTTGTGTTTTTGTTAATGGAGCCCTGGGTATTGCAAGCATATGTCATTGCGCGCTGTGTGTGTGTGTGTCTCTGGCAGCGCACACTTCCTGCAACAGTGGCTAGGGGTGCATGTGGACAGAAGAAGCCACACTCAATATATTCCTCGCTGGCTGCTGTGAGCTGGTCACATGGGGAGCCAGTGCGAGTTTAAAAGTGCTTTGGTTTCCCTTCAGCCAGTGCAGTGTGAGCCTTTGCTTGAGACGCACACACATACACACACACTACACGCCTTTGCCTACAGACCAGCAACTTTCTGTACTGGAGCTTCTCTGATATACACACACACACTTTCACATCTGTGTGCAGCCACAGAGGACAAGACACAGACATTAAGGAGCAGAGGAAGATAAGGCTAGAGACGGAAGCAAACGCTTTTAAGTAAGTACCTTGATTGCATCTCTTCTTCTAAACTGTCAGTCATTTTTTAATGGGAGCGTTTTGTTGCATGCGGTGCAGTTTGATTTTGTGCTTTGAAGGACAATGCAAAGATGGACAGATTGTTTTGTTTGCTATTTTGGAGCTGGTTGGGATCAACAAATGATTGGCAAATGTCACCTAATGGATTATTTCCTGTTTGCTTGAGGTTAAACCTGGTGTCACTGTGTTCTCGTAGCCCCAGCGTCCCCGGCTCTCTGCACGTGTTAGAAGGATGCGAGCGTGTTCAGACAGCCGCGCACCATACGAGAAATGTGATTCATGCAGCCTCACTCCGGGAAGAGGAGGCAAACAAAGTGCATGGACGGAGAGGGAGACGGGGGTGAGGATCGGGGAATGGGAGAGAAAGACGGGCGACCGAGTGAAAGTGGAGAGGCTTTGAAAAGCCCTGACACTAAGCAGACAATTAGCCCCGGCTTCTGTTATCTGTGCCTTTTCTGTAGCCGCTGCCCTGAAGGCGCAGGTCAAGGGAAGAGCTGACCCAGTGTCAACACTCCTGCATGGAAGCCATTATCAGGACCTGATTGATTAGTTTTAGCGGAAATCTCCTCATCTCCTCCTCCTTCGCCTGCTTGGGCTGCCGCTTTTTTGTTCTTTGGCTGGGGTTTGCATCTTGCTGGTTTCCCTGGGTTTACTTTCTTCTTCTGTCTCTTGGACTTTCGTTATGAGTAAATCTCATGGAAACTTGTGTGGGTAGCATTTTGTTTTTTAAAAAAAAAATCAACAAAAATATTTTGAATGAAGAACCAATTTTTATAATAATTATTTTTATTTGTTTGCATTGAACTTTGAATTTACATGCATATATATATATATATATATATATATATATATATATAGGCTCACTATATATTATACAATTCTTGATGACTCTACAGTCATACCGGTATTTATAAAAAAGTTTGTAATGCATTTTTAATCTTGAAAATAAAGTATCAAATATCAACAAATTATGAAAAAAAATTATTATTGTTGATTTAAATTGAACATTTCTTTCGCATTGTGGTAATGAGCGAATTAAAAAATAATAATAATTCAAAAAGTCACTAAGCAAAAAGTCTTACAATCAAAAGATACATATTAATTCAGTAAAATCGAATGTCTTATTACTGACACTGAAATATGACCTGGACACATTCTTGACAGGTTCCATGAGATTCACCCTTATTTGGCACATCTACTGCTCGTTTTGACTTATTGGGAAGCGACATCCATTTATTGGTGGGCTAAAGCTCTTTATCTTTAACACAGAAACATGCTGCGGGGGTAAACCTCTTTCTCTTTGGTTTTAAAGACTCTGCCCTCCTCACATTAGCTCAAAGGGGGGTCAGCTTAACTCCGGCAGGGTTGACACTGCCTTAATGACGCCCTGTTTCATGCCTTATTGAAAGCGGTGACTGAATGGCTGCCAGACACCTACTTTTCTTTTTAAACGAGGGTCTCTGCTTTCTCTGTGCAGCGTTTCAGTTCGTAAAGCCTTCACTAAAGGGGCTCTCGCTGTCATCTGAGCAGCCTATAGCTTGGCACCTGGTTTTAGTTTGACTCCATCCAACACCAACACCGTAAAAGAGCAACACGTGCTGGTCCGGGATCTTGTGTGGATGTAAAAAAAAACCTTGCAGGCTCAATAAAAGAAGTGAGGTGCAAGTGCTACTGTACATTAGACCTAATTAAACTAATACTGTACTATTGGCATTTTAAGGTCTTGGAGAAGTAGTACATCTTCGGGTCTGGAATCACGGTAGGGATTCCTCTTGCTGGGTGTGATCCGAGACCCCATGCTTGCGTTCTTCACTCTAATCTCTCCGACTTGCCCCGGAGCAGTGTTTATGATTCAAACAGAAGAAAAGTAAAATAAAACCAGCATAATATTTCCCTTAACATACTTACCCCTTGGATAAACATCCTTAAACAGATGTCAGAAAGCAGGCTGATCACAGACAACGGGGCTGCCGATGCTTTCTTCCCAACATACACATATTCTACAAATTAGAAGCTGGTGCTTGAGGAATCCTCCAAGAAAACGCTCCCTAGTTTGTGCTGCTGCTCCTGTTTTTAAAGCCAGGACCACACTGAGATGAAATAGTTCTGTATATTTTTATGAACTGAATTGTTAAACTGTTGTGGTGCGTTGGTAATTAATTGCTTATTCAATTATGATTTGATTGATTTATCAATTCCATTTGCCTGGGATTTTTAAGCATGTGTCTTTTATGCAGTAAATAATAATTTTCAAGATGAGCAGTTATGTTATTTTCTTGACTCTTCCAATTTAGCCCTTCACTGAGCGAACTAATGTCTTGTTGCCACTATTTGATAGACAGAATGTGGATGACGATTGATGACAAACCCATGCACTGCATTAGTATTCATTAAATGCATTTAATTGCAAGAAATCTTGTTTTTACTTCCACATGGGAGAAATTATATTCATATCACTTTATAAAGAGATTGGACTTAGATTTGCATTTCCTGAAATAGATAATGCTTTTGCAAGGCAGTAAAGCCCAAAGTATATTTTGGTTTTCACCCAAAGCCACGTGAATATGATTTTCTAAATGCGTGCATATGGGCATTCAGCTCGCACATGAGCCTTGAATTTTTTTTTTGCACTAATTATTTGGTCCACATGGTGGCGAACGACAAGTAACAGAAGAGATGGAACAACAACAAACTATTGGAGAACGCAACAACAATAGTTGCCCACGACACACCCAAATAAAAAAATAAACGCAATGAGTTGTGTACATACATTTGTATCTATCATAATTTCTGGTGGGAAATAATGTAAAAAAAAGGTTTTGTTTACGGAAAAAAGTAACATTTGTGTGTGTGTCTAGCTTTCGCAAGGCACAGCTTTATCCCTAGCTAGCTTTATCCTGGACACTGACTCGAATTCGTGCAGGAGACAATGGTGCCCGCATTGTGACAGAGTCCCACACCACTCCCAGGAAAGTGGTACCCTGGGCTGCTGTCAAAACGCTCTTTTTCGTGTTGAGTCTGCAACCCCAGGCTTTGGATGTGAGCGAGGACGAAATCTCGATGCCAAACAATCAGGTCTTGTGACTGGGCCAGAATGCAGCCAGTCGTTGATATAGTTGAGCACCCTGATTCCCTGGAGCCTCAGCGGTGCAAGATCTGCATCCATACAATTGGTAAATCTGCAGAGGGAGAGAGATAGGTCAAACGAGAATAACCCAATATTGGTACGCTTTGCCTCCGAAAGCGAACCTCAGGAACTTCCTGTGAGATGGAAGGATGGATATGTGGAAGTATGCGTCCTTTAGATCTCTCGTGACAAACCAATCCTCAGATTGAATGCAGACTCAGTTGTCGCCTCCTGAAACCTGTCGATGACTGTATTTATGGCGTCTCCGAACAGGCCATAAGGCGAAATTGGGGCATCAAGGAGAAAAGCCCTGTCTTTATCCTTGATCCGCAACAGATTTAACCATAAATGTCTCTCCGAGACCACCATTCGCTACCAGTGGACGATGGTACGGGCTATCTCCTCGATGACTTGGAGAGACAAGTCTGCAGCCTTCCTCAACTCAGCTACATCATCTGGAGCTGGTCCCTTGCCCGCATTCGATATCTATATGAGTTCCCCGCAAACTGTCATTCGACGCAATTTGAGTTCCCTCGAAAGGAACAGCTCTGTTTTCAGCACTCCGTACCGATCTCCGTACCGCACTTGGTACCGATTTTAATCTTTTCAGGAGCAATTCTTAGCAAAACCAGCTTTATACTGATCCTCATTTATAAATCAGTCTGGTGAGAAATGATTCCGCAAACAAAACTTGTTCAGATTGAGGAACATCAAACATGACGGTAGTCATGTGTTTGTTATTACACCCAAGAACAGAACACCACAATCGGCTTATATGCCATTCTGCTCTAGTGTATCAACAATGAGCGAACTATAATGACAGCTCGCTCAGGGCGGGGATGTGTTGAAACGCTGCTCTCAATCAACAATTGTGGGAGGAGCACCTGACTGGCTCGATTTTAATCAGGGAAAACATATATGGAGATTTAAGCAAAAACACTGGATGTATTTTTATCATTATGTGATGGTTGTGTACAGGCACTGCCAACACACATTTCAGTAAAATCAACTTGAAAAAGTGCATGAACTATTATATGACCCCTTTAAGGCAGATGGGCTACAACAGCAGAAGACCCCACTGGGTACCACTCATTTCCACTACAAATAGGAAAAGGAGGTTACAATTTGCAAGAGCTCACCAAAATTGGACAGTTGAAGACTGGGAAAATGTTGCCTGGTCTGATGAGTCTCGATTTCTGTTGAGACATTCAGATGGTAGAGTCAGAATTTGGCATAAACAGAATGAGAACATGGATCCATCATGCCTTGTTACCACTGTGCAGGCTGGTGGTGGTGTATAATGGTGTGGGGGATGTTTTCTTGGCACACTTTAGGAACCATAGTGCCAATTGGGCATTGTTTAAGTGACACGGCCTACCTGAGCATTGTTTCTGACCATGTCCATACCTTTATGGCCATGCCCATCCTCTGATGGCTACTTCCAGCAGCATAATGCACCATGTCACAAAGCTCAAATCATTTCAAATTGGTTTCTTGAACATGACAATGAGTTCACTGTACTAAAATGGCCCCCACAGTCACCAGATCTTAACCCAATAGAGCATCTTTGGAATGTGGTGGAACAGGGAGCTTAGTGCCCTGGATGTGCATCCCACAAATCTCCATGAACTGCAAGATGCGGGCCAACATTTCTAAAGAATGCTTCCAGCACCTTGTTGAATCAATGCCACATAGAATTAAGGCAGTTCTGAAGGCGAATGAGGGTCAAACACATTATTAGTATGGTGTTCCTAATAATCCTTTAGGTGAGTGTACATTAGTTATTTTCTGGCTGAAGGCCAGAAAACCGTCTGCTTGTCTTTGAAAGGTCAATGAGTTTGCCGTTGCTGTTACTCTGGTTTCTGAACTTTTATGTTTCATTTACTGGCCACCTCTATCACTTTTTGCACCTGTAGATACAGATTTAAACCAGGCAAAATTGTCAGGGTCATCAAGGTCAGGGCACAAGGGTAACCTGTACCTCTAGGCACAGTGGAAAATACAGGATGACCAGAAAATAAAGTAACCTAAATAACAACCATTGAATACCTCCAAGCGAAGAGCAACACAGAAAAATGCTGGAGCTCGTCTTTGGCCACAACACAAGCTTTTAATCTATTAACTGCTGATCCTTAAACTCTAATCAATGCAGGCTTTTATATTTCCATTAAACGAGAAAGGGAAATGAATAAATAAATCATGCCGTCAGAGTGCCCAGCCTCCTTCACTTGGAAAACCATCACAGACGGACCTCTTCTTAGCGTGTGCATTGCAAATCGTGTTCAGCGCTCTGGGGCAGAGTTATTTACCCAATTTCCCTCCATCCCCTTGGTTTTTTATGGCATGTCTGCATTATTAGTGCCTCTGATTTTGATAGCAAGCACACTCATTTATTAAGGGAAGGGGGCTGCAGACTTTTTGGACAAGGGGGGAGGCGTTGTGTTGACTGGGAAACGTTAACTGCATTAGCATTCCCTTTGGCCTCTGATTGGAGTGGACTGGGGAAAATGCCAAGGTACATTTCTCTGTTTACGCCCCTGCATGGGCTACTATGAATCCTGGCACTTATTCAAGGTTGAGGGCCTCTGGACACGCCACATTTGTGTCGCCTTAGACCTGAATATCCTACGCAAGCTGCTCTGTTCCTCTTGTGATTCAACAAACCTCATGCATAATCTGTTGATGGCATGGTGAACCTCATATGTGAATGACATTTATGTGTGACAGTGATAATAAAGAAACGTGGTTAAATGTGAATATACAGAGGTTGACGTCTGCTAAATTGGTCAAGAGAAGGATGACATTGTTAAAAATGAGGCATGACATGAAGCAGAGTTTACATTGTTTCACTTACGTAGTGCCAATTTCTTCAAATACATCTGATCATTCATATATGTATATATATATATGTGTGTGTGTGTGTGTGTGTGTTTATACTGCACATTCCATTTAGTTTCCTCCTCAACAAGGTTGCAAATTGTGTTTTTAAAATGCAGTTCAAGTACTGCCATATGTCTTAACAATGAACAACACTATTAAGCTGTCTTAATGGCAAGAAAAGACTGTTTAATATTGCATAAGTCTACCCTTTTGCTCTGCAGCTTTTCAAACGGCAAACCTGAGCGATTAGATTTTGTGAAATCCGTTTAAAATAATCTCCTCTTCTTATTCTTAACTTAACGTGCCAAGCTAACTTGTATTGTCACCTGCAAGCATGATTAGATTTAGAGAGTTTAAAAGGCTTTTAATTGAAAACGTTGGCTTTATTAACAGTGCTGTGAAGCCCCGCAGGTGGACTCAATCTGCCCTGTAATCCTAGCAGTCTGGGTGTGATACGATTGTTTTCACTAAGCATACTGAATTAGCTGTGCTCCCCGCTGCCCACAGCTGCTAGTGCCTCCATCTAGGAGCTGTTTCCTTCAAGAGAAATACTTTTCATCTCATTAATGTGGCTTAATGCGGTTGCTATGAAAAAATGCAAAGATTCCTTGAGTGACCTTTTAAAGGAGTCATATCAAAATTTCCTTGATCCATTGAGGTAAAGTAGTTCATTCGTACTGTGAAAACATAATGTAACAAAAAAATAATAAATAAAAATAAATAATCCATTCCAAAAGACCAGTTTATTTGTAAGTTGTAAAGGTTTATTATTACAGATCGTTCTTTTTTATTTTTTTATATGGCTCAATGCATTAAAAAAATGCAATATTAATTATTCTATTACGTTAATGTTCTCTCAGTTGTTTATTACTAGATTAAATTGATTTCAGAAACCCTTGTATTTGCGACACCAGTGGCCACTTAGTGAACTGCAGCCAGCAACTGCAGCCACTCGTCAGTGTTGCCAAGTCCACTTATTGTAAGCGACTTTGGGCTTGCTTAGCGACTTTGGGCTCTGTAAAGTCGCTTGCAAATATAGGTAGTCGCAGGTCACGGTTTTTTGGGCTTGTTTCTAAAGTGTAGTTGCTTATTTGGGCTTGTTCCCAGCTCGGAATATTTTCAATGTTATTTAAATGTAGGAGTTTGTCTTGTCTGTTCCCTCTCTCTTCCTTTCCCCATTCAAAGAGTTTTTCCCACCCACACCCTTCTTCTTATTGGCTCTGACCCAGATGGCAACGAGTACAATCCAATCAGAGGCAGAGAAGAGCAATCTTTTTTTTCTGGTTAGGAAAACGTCAGTGAGTGACGTTAAAATGAAAAAAAAAAACAAAAAAAAGTGCGAAGTCTGGACCATCAGTAACTGATAGTGACTGGACTGTAGGAGTTTTATATATTAATTATATGTTAGATATATTTTAGATATAGATATTATAATTTAAATTCTGTTTAACCCTTTATCTGTCACCCCATTTTTGCATAGACATGAAAATCACTATTCAAATGGTTGTAATTCAAGAATGCTTTGGAATATTTGGTCTTGTTTTGAAGAAGACATTTGCCTAATTCTTGTGAAGGATTAAGTGAAGTATTATGAAATTATGAAAGTGAAACAGAAAAAGTTATAAGTTTGAGTTTATGAAAATGAACAATGTAAAACATTAGTTCTATTTTTTATAAAATATATTACAAAATATATTTAACTCTAGAACTGCAAGAAAATGTAAGCCAAAATCTGAAGAAGTTGTGTTCCAAATTTTAGGTTGATATCTCAAAAATGAGCTTCAGTCAGATTTTATTTGGGCGCAGTACCCACACTAGATGGACAGCCAAGCTTCATTACATAAGAAAAATAAACTGACGTGTGTACAGTCAGGATGTAATTGACAAACATATAATAAACAAATAAATAAAAACTATTGAATCTCCCCACAGACTGTAAAACCGTGCAAACTGTTTTTTTTTTCATCTAGGGGGCTCCAAAGAAAAAGCTCTTTTACTGTCTATGAGAAAAGTCGCTTGTTTGGGCTTGTTTTCACGGGCCTGGTTGCTTATTTGTCTGTCAAGATCTGGCAACACTGCCACTCGTGCACAAGTAACAAGACTGTACAGAGACTGAACGTGATTCTGTGTCCCGCTATATTCACTGCAAAGTTCTTTTTCCTTCTTTGTTAGAAGTCAAAAATAAGTTGGAAATACCTTTGAGCAATCCAGTGTTGTGTTGAGAGAAACATCCACGACGCCATGCACGCACGCTGCTGTGAGGTGACATGTGCCAGTCGGCTTTCCTTTCAGCGACAAATGAACAAACAATTGAATTTATGTTTGCGGTGAGCAACAAAGAAAGGATCTTATTGGTAGCGAATGTGGATATTGCTCCAGCTTCTGCGATTCAACTGCACGATGTCAACAGATGAGGTAGTTAAAATCATAACGTTACTGTTCTGATAGTTTGACTATAAGGCATATTTAAGACTATAGGACTATACTAGATATAGATATGGCTATGTGAAACTATAGCTTGAATTAATCAATGTTCTTTATAATTGCATTATCCTTAAGCTTTGCAAGCATTTCATGTTTCATAGTTCAAAAGAAAGGCTCTCGGAAGCGCGCTTAAGCTGTCACATTTTTTTTTTTTACCGGCAAAAGCACGTCCCAATTTCTTAAGTACTGGCTTATCTGGCTTTCTTTATTTTTTATTTATTTATTTATTTATTTTTAAGTTTCAAGCTGTTCACTTGTTGGCATCAAGCTGTTCTTACATGTTGTTGATGTTGTTTGTTGTTGTTTGCATTGTAGTTCTATCATTATTTATTTTGTTTTAAGCTTGATGATACCTATGATACCTAAAATAAAGAGTTGCTCAACAATTCGCGGATAGATATTGAACTGAATTGCTCTGAAACCAATGATTCCAACTTTTCAGGCTTGGCACAAGTAAAATCAATGGCATCAAAACACAGCATATGGATAATGTACAGTACTGCTGATATGTTTGTCATGTCAGGATGTCTCTGAGAAGCTGGGTGTCCAGGTGGCTTAACTGCCTACTTAATGAGCACCAAATGACTAGATCTCATCACCAGATGGCAAATGTTATAAGAACGTCATTTACTTTGAATCTGTCTTTGCTCCGTTTTATTTACTTTTTTTAGAAATAATTGGACTGTGATTACAGTGAAATATCATGCTGAGTACCCTAAACATCATCAGGCTGACATTGTTTCAAAAGCGAAGACCCCATGCTGTTTGCTCATTAGGGGTTTTATCTAACTAGCATGGTGCTATAGGGCGGGAAATGTTTTTTTTTTAAGACAAAAATTGTCCATATAGAATAATTGTAATTCTTTATTCATTCTATGATCAGTTGTTTAATAGTATGTAGTACAATAATATACATCATTGACAGGGTGCCATGATGCACATTTTGTGCATTATTCCTTGTGCGAACCAGAGAGAAGATTCTATTAGGTTGTTTGATGATGATGAAACACATTAAAAGTATATGAACACTCTGTAGTGACTCACACCTTCATTTAGAGGTTCTGCCAGTTTAATACGACCCTTCAGTAAAACATACACATGGCCTTGGTCCCCCTAGCCATTTTTTAAATGATATATCACTATTTTACACATTTTTAGAGTAGTAGGAAAGTTAGACCTATGAAAACCAAATGCAGACATGGAAAAATATCGGAACCCAAATGCTCAGATTATTCATAGTAAAGGCACACACAAAGAACTGTAACTATAAAGATAAAAATATTAATATTATTACACCTACAGATGATATCATTCAGTTTATTCTTAATTGCACGCTGCAGTTTTGTCATCTGCCTCTTTAAATTCTCATGCTAATTTTAAATATATAACCATAACCTTTTAGATCAAAAGGCATTTAAGATTGTGAGAAACTAACTCAGCGTGTGTTCACACTTGACTGTGTTTTAATAAAACACATTAATAAAACAATTAATAAAACATCAATTGTTATAATGTAAATTTAAAATGAGTTACAGAATATATAAATTAAAGACAATAAAAGAAAATAATAAGAATAGAAGGCAGTAAAATAGAAATACAGAAAGATACATTTTAGACTTAGACATTTGAGAAGATTTTCTAAAAATAAATAGTTTTAAATAAATGTTTTTTAATGCTGGTACATATTTAAATATTACAATAATATTAACAAAATTATATCAGAAAGTGTTGTCTATATATTTTTTTATGTGAATTTCCTTGTTCATCATTCTGAAAAAAAATGACCCAATAGTGACCCAAATGATAAAATAATTGTGTTTATTAATAATTAATAATTATTAATAATTGAAATAATAATCTATTTGTACCCCCCCCAAAAAAAAAATATTTGCAGAAAGCTGGATTTTCATTCATCTTTACTTACTGTTTCATTGTCTTTCACTGCAGACTCTTGACTCTTAGTCTCTTTGAACTTTAGACTGAACAAAATAAATGATTATTTACTGTTTCATCTAATCTTAATCATCATAATGAAGTAGGGCGGTATCATTGGAAGTAGTTAATCTGCTTAAGAGAAATGCTCTCCTCTACGTCTCTATAGTCATAATTATTCCTCGTTCATTCCGTAGGGAGGCAGTTTCCTTAAGACGTTCATTAATTATGAGCACAAACCGTAACTCTTATCTCGTAAATAGTTCCCCCACACATTCACGCTGATTTCCTGTTTCTAAAATGAGCGGGTTTTGACAAATGCTTGACACAGGTGGCAGTGCGAGTCTGGGGTAAATTTATAGCCGTCTTGCAAAACCTGCACTTGTCCTTTTTATGTCTCCCAAAATAATAAGACATCCTGATTAAGTAGCGAGTGGTGAAGATAGCGAGGAACAAATGCGGTAATGGCCGCTGGAAATAAAACGGTTGACAAGGCTGCATGTAATTTAAGCAGTTTGACGGCTTAGGTGATAGCGTTGTTGGAAATATAGCAGCGTATGATTTACCTGGGAAAGAGTGAAGTGAAGCCAAGATTTAAACCTTGTGTAAACAGTTAGAAGTGTCTTTCAACAAAACCCATCACTCTTTGTCACTAGATAAAGACCCGAAGACAGTTGCAAGTCCTTCGGGGCAAGTTTCATGCACAACCATTCAAATAAAACAATTTATTAGTATTTTTGGCCAGCTTTATGCTAAAAAATACCTTTTTATTATCAGATTTGTCTTGATTCTAATAAACATATTTAAGGGGATGGTTGACCCAAAAATGAAAAATTTTGTCATCATTTACTCAACCTCATGTTGTTATGGAAGCTTGTTTCCGCCACTGAATAAAACCATAAAATAAATAATTGTGACTTTTTATCTCAGCAATTCTGACTTTTTTTTCTCACAATTGCGAGTTTAAATCTCAGTCAGAATTGAAAAGTCAGAATTGCGTGATAAAAAAGTTGCGAATTGTGAGTTATAAAGTCAGAAATTGCGAGATATAAAGTCAGAATTGCGTGATATAAAGTCACAATTGTGACATATAAAGTCAGAATTGCGTGATATAAAGTCAGAATTGCGAATATAAAGTCAGAATTGTGTGATATAAAGTCGGAATTGCGACTTATCAGGCCAATTCCTCACAATTCTGACTTTATATCATGCATTTCTGACTTTATAACACTTAATTGTGACTTTATATCTAGCAATTCTGACTTTATATCTCGCAATTCTGACTTTATATCACGCAATTCTGACTTTATATCTCGCAATTGCGACTTAATATGCTCGCAATTCTGACTTTATATTACGCAATTCTGACTTTCCATCTCGCAATTCGGAGAAATAATGTCAGAATCGCGAAAGTAAACTCGCAATTGTGAGATAAAAGTCGTAATTACCTTTATATTTTTCATTCTATGGCGGAAACAAGCTTTCATATGTTGTTCCAAACCTGTATGAGTTTGTATATTCTTTTGAACACAAAATAAGATATTTTGAAGAATGTTGGTAAAACCAGATTGGCGCTAGCCATTGACTTCCATAGTATTTTTTTCCCCTACTTTTTGAAATTAGTGACTACCGTCAACTGTCTGGCTACCAACATATTGAACATACTTCAAAATATATTAGTTTGCATTCAAAAGCAGAAAGATCCCTTTCATATTTTTTTATCCCTTTAAAATTAACACAATAATCTGTTTTTACTTGCTTATTTTCTCATAAACCTCACTGACTACGTTTACATGCAGCCAATTTTGGTTCGGTCGGTTTAAGGTCACTTTTCGGGTTTCTGAAACATTAGGAATAACCCGTTTACATACGTGAGCAGAGAGAGTTTCTCTTGTATACATTGAATTGCAGTATCCCGATGTAAATGCGACGACGCGGTTTAGCATATTGACGTACGCACAACCTTAAGACGCAATATGCATCATTTCCAATTACTTCTTCCTGTATCCAAAGACAACAACAACAGTAGCACACGGATAATGGATAGTTCAGGGCAGATAGCGATCGTTTCTTTGTTTGCGTTTTGATGCTGGTAACGTTACTGACCTCGCTCACAGAAGTATGCTGTGCTGTGTCTCGCCTGGTCTTCCCATGTTTACTTCCGGGATACTTGCGGATTTTTGTATGCGCGAAAGTTTCTCTACTCAAAAGACCAAGATTCCTTGCAAATAGAACATGCGCAGAACACAAATCACTATGGGGATATGCCGATGCGCGTTTACATGACCAAAAATTTGTGTTAAAAAAGGGGTAACCCAGATATAATATACCGTTTTTAAAATACGGAATATGAGCAATATTCGAGGTTATTGCACGGTGTTTACATGGCTGTTCAGGACCAGGTTATTGCTACTATCCGGTTTTGAATGGGTTATTGGCTGCATGTAAACGTAGTCATTGAAAACTCTGAAAAACAACATAAAGCAAAATGTGCACCAATTCTAAAAACAGTTTACATGCACAATTACAACTTGGTTACTAGTACAAGTTTGCAATGATTCTTTCTGGATTTAAAGAAGTCTTGATTCATTTCAATCCCATTCATCTCAAATATGATTTCATCATGATTTAAGTCTGCCTGTTCAAAGCTAGTGACAAATGAACCTTGATGTGGAATAGCACACTAAATATATAAACAAGGAATAATGCAAATGTTAAAGGAACATGTGGTTAGCATGCTACATTTGGAAAAAGCTGTAGTAAGGTAATTGTACAAAGCTTGATTTTCCCCACTCAACATCCCGGGCTCTCAGGTAATCAACCGCACATTCAACACATGCGAGTTATGATGCAAAAACGAATTCGACTAATTAAGATTAACAACTGTTCTATGAAAGATTTTTTTTCTTCCAGTCCCTCGGCTGATTTGTTATGGTAATGCTCACATTTTAGGAAGTGTTTAAAAAACCAGTGAGCCACCTACATAGGCAGCATTTGTAGTCATCACATGTACCAGTTACAACCCCAATGTAAATGCAGTTTCAAAAGATAGGCAGCTGAAAAAAATAAAATAAAAGATGATTGGATCACTCCACGAATTGAATGTTTGTCCAATTTCAATTCATTAAAATGATGAGCAGCACTGTTCTGAATCAGCTTTTGAGGTAAAAAACAACACAAACAAAAAAAACAGTTTATAGTTTGATAAAGATAGTTTAATTTATTACATTTTACAATAGTTTAAACTTGAGCCAAAGACCAATAAAGGATTTTGAAGGCCAATACCAATACAACTATTTGTTGGTTTTAAGAACGATATTCCGATATATCGGCCAATATTTATTATTTTACAAACGTGCAACAAAACATTAACAGATTTCTCTAACATTAGTTATTTGTAGTTATTTGTGAGTTTTAAATAAAATAATATGATAAAGCGTTTTAAAATAAAACTTGTTTCTTTTATTGTCACAACAGAACAGACTGATGATAGTGGCATTAGCTAGCTTTGTGGTTAGCTAGTCTATGATGAGCCATAATTTAGCAATGGATTACGTCATACTGCAAATTGTAAAACATACATTTTCAATATAACAGGCCAAGGAGAGATGATGCGTCTCATTGCTATAACTGTCACATGCTATTAAAGAAATACTTCAGTCACATTGTCAAAAGTTACAAGGACAGTCAGTCAACTACATTGTAACAACGTAACGTAACTATTCAAGCGTGTTTCGTCCGTTTTTATTTTTATTTTTGAATATATATTTATCGGCCATTATAACTGCCAATACCGATAGTTTGGAAAATGCCTAATATCGGCAGATAATACTCAGCCTGCCGATATATCGAGTCTGGCTCTAGTTTTAAACTACCGTTCAAAAGTTTGTGGTCAGATAAGCTTTTATTTTATTTATTGATTTATTTTACTTTTATTCAGCAAGGACACATTAAGTGCATCAAAAGTGACAGTAAAAACATTCATAATGTTACTAAATATTTCAATTTCAAATACAAGTTTTTCTTTTGAACCTTCTGAATCCATCAAAATGTCTCTGTTTCCAGAGAAATATGAATCAGCACAACTGTTCAATATTCAATTTTGATAATGATAATAAATGTTTGTTGAGCATCAAATCAGCATATCAGAATGATTTCTGAAGGGTCATGTGTCAACTGCAGTAATGATCCAGAAAATTCAGCTTTCACCACAGGAATAAATGACATTTGACTATATATTCAAACAGAAAATTGGTATTTTAAATTGTAATACTTGCACAATTGTTCTGTTTTTAATGTATTTGATCAAATAAATTCAGTCATGGTGAGAAGAAGAGACTTCTTTCAAAAATATGTTTTTTTTTACATAGACTTTATTCATTAAATAATAATATATTAAAGGATAGCATATCAAAATATGATTTCCTTATGGAAATGGCAATTAAATAATTCCAAAAGTGTGTGTGTGTTGCTGCTTGTGTTTCATGTCAGTCCCTTATGAGGTTCAGTTGGGATGTGGCTACAGGCAACAATCATCAAGGCTTTCTAAGTTTCTAAGACTCTTCAAACAGCTCAAATTGTGCTAAGCTGACATATTAATATGCATTTTTGGCACTTAGATTGTCAACGTGATACACCTGTTAGATGCATTACTTTAAAGCACCAACGCTTCACTAGCAAAATCAGCTTAACTCAAAGTTTAGGGCATGTAAATGACAAGTTTGGCCTAGTTAACATTACTCGTGGCTCTTAGCATGGAGGATGAGAGACGGAGGAGGTGCAGACGTCGTTCTCTTAAACCTGCTTCACCTCTGGGCCCAGGGAACTGGAAAGATATCAAGACTGTTTTGAAGATGGGAGTGAGGGATTTTGTCATCCTGTGATAGATTTGTATATCAAATTTTACTGCATGGTTTAATCACATAGATAAACTCACAGCTGTTGAAATATGCAACATAGATTGATTTTTTAAAATTTTTTTATATAGATGGAGATTTTGGGTGTGTGTTCATTAGTCCTGCTACTTACAACTAGAGCAGTCTATCTATCTGTCTATCTGTCTATCTGTCTATCTGTCTATCTATCTATTGAATCAATTAAATAAATTAATTCAATACTCATCTATCGTGGAAATTCTTTGCCTAGATCTTAAATAAAAATTCAAGAACAAATGAAGATCTCGAAAGTCATAAGTATACTTATTAATTTCTTGCAAGAAAGGCAGTTCACACACATACAGAGTACCTCTTATCTTCCAAAATGTACTTCTTATCTTCTTAACTTCGCACTAAGGCCCCTTGCATGTAAACAGTTCTAAGTTTCCTGTATTCTAACACTTCTCATCTATGTATACACACACGTAAAACACATATTTTTTTCATTTTGCTCTTGGTGCAAGCAAACTTATCTATTTCTGAGAAGAACAGAACATTCTGTCCTTTTGCACACATCACATTGACCCATTTGCATAGAAGATAATGCATCTTGCAATTTCCTTAACACTCTATATTTTAAAGAACACACAAACAAATATATGTTTCAAGGGATACATTTAAAAGAAAAAAATCAATAGGCTTTATGTTCGAGCGTCACGTGACCAAACCGAAAAACGGGTTTAATCGCATCCGCTTGTCAGAGAAAGTGTCAACGGCCATAAGAACTGACTATGATATCTATGGATTTTTATGGTAATCAGCTAACCTACCTAGTTCACTTTGTTATTGGCGTTTTATTCCATTTAAATATCTAAACTTTACTGTAGAGAAGAAAAAATAAAAAACGTTTAAATATCAATCTGCACATGTGAGGGACATTGGTTATGATAATCTTTGCTCGCTCCTTTTAAGTTATCTTGAGTAAAACCGCAAAAAAATCAAGAAGCACAGTACAAAAGACCAGAACCGGAAGCGATGACACCTGTTTTACAGAATGCGGAAGTAGGTTGTGCATAAAGCCTATTACACTGTCTGTTTGTCTGCCTGTCTGCCTCACACAAAAATTGCTGCAAAGGTGCTTTCCGACGTTTTAAACGCCTCACAATCTGACATTCTTCCATGTTTTAACCTAAAAACCGAATTATTCTTGGGACAGCAGCATTTGTCCGAATTTCAATCATACCTCTTTAGGCGCCAAGGTTTTTTTATTTTTTATTCAGGAAATAGTAGATATCGAATTGATGTTGGAATTGTTGGAGTTGGACACCGTCATCTTTAGAATATTGTCTTTGAAATTCCGTTTTTGTGGTCCGCTCTGTATATTTCTATGGATCGCTGTTCGAGGAGTAATTTGCTGATGAAGTGGATTTACTTATTGTAGAGTTAACAAAAGTTATCATGAGCATTGTAAAGCAGATGTCTTAACAAATGTTGACCGGAATTTTTTTACGAGCAGTTCATTCATACCTATGCAAGATCGCTGTGAAAATACAGACCGGAAGTCAAGACAACGAGAGCAGCGCTGAAAGGGGCGAGGCTACATAAGGTCTCTAGGAACATGATGTAATTTTGATCTTGAATCAAAGTATTACATGTCTGCCACCTGCTGGTAGGGAATACAAATTAGATATTACACCATATCAGGATCTACAGCCTGTTTTATTAAGTAAGACGTCTTGTCGCAATTTTGCGACTTTGGCGCTTAAAGGGATAACCTTTCTGTTTTATCAGAAACGACCTTAAAACAGGCTTACTAACCCTTTAACTATTCTAGTGTTGCTCCTGAAATCTCAATCCCCATTTCCTCCTCCTCCTCCCGTGTCAAAGGAGGAACTTTGAACTTCAGTTGCATCCAATGCAGGAACCTTCCATTACCGACGGCAAAGCCAAATCCGTTTGACCGCTTTCCGCATCACATGTGAACTCTTGAAGCAAGGTGAGATGTTCTCAGCAGAGCAGGAGGCAGCACTGACAAACTATGATAAATTAGTTGTTTACTGACATTTTATGCTGGCTGAGGATGGCGGTTCAGGGAGGAGATGCGTGTTAATGAGAAGAAAATAAGTCATGGAGATATGCTCACATTGATAAGAGAAAGTCAAAAGAGCACATGGAGATGATTAGGTCACACCACAAACTACTATAATATGCGAGATATATCCCATAATGTTTATTCATCTGATGCTGATCTTGTCCTAGATTGCATCAGATTTAATGGCTCAATCGGTAAAGTGGGAGTCATTTACAATTTTATTAGATGCTTTTTAAACTTTTTAATGCGTTTAAGTTCAAGTAACGTACAAAATAAAAGATTAATAAGTGATTTCTTTTTTAATATGTATTGATCGTTCAACTTTAAGTCATTTTTATATTGCTTGTCATTTTTTTTGTGCCAGCTTCCAAGCTCCAAACCTGAGGTGCAAGTGTAGATTTGGACTTGACCAATTAAAACCACTTTCTAAGAATGCAGTGCTAGCAGATTAAAAAGCATTTTAATGCACTTTGTAATGATCTTATATTGGGCACCTCCTCTGCCTACTTCTCATATGCCCTTAAAATCCCCTTACCGAGCAGATACTCCGCTGTCTGAGTCTTCATTTGACCATATAGTGGGTGGGGAATGCTTTGTCTGGATGAAGGACATTGCTGACAGCCTCATATTTTGGTGTCCTTGTAAACACTGACCAATCGAAAACACCAGAGCGTGACACCTTTATCAAGCCAGTAGCACAACTACAGAAAACGACGGAAAAACTATAAAACTATAAAGGCAGCGCACATATATCACTTAAAGTATAATGATGTATAGTCAAAATAGGCATATTAAAAGAGAACCAATCAGAGTCTCTGTCACGGCGCCAATGTAATTAATGTGCCAGCGCCGGCATAGAGCTGTAACTGAAGATCAGTATTAGCTGTCTCATTAGCATTTTAAATAAGATTGAGATTAGTTACATTGGCAAAATAATGTGGCTACCAGTGCAAGTTTGGGGCCAATTTGGGCATTTTCCCGTCTCCATCCAATTAGATCTTTGACACTCACATTTCACCTCTATTTCACAGAGAGCAATTAAATGTTGAGTTTAAGCTTTAGAGAAGAATGGGGAAAAGAGAACGAAGCTTATTTAGCTTGCTCAAAAACGACAGTGGAGCTAATGAAGAAGAGAATAAGAGGCGACAGAGATGAGCAGCTAAATAGTTTGGCCTGAAAAAGGTGTCACTTGATATCACTGAACAAGCCCATTTGGTTCCCATTCCAGTTAGCTTATGCTTGGATGCAGAATTGATGGAAAATGCAAAAAAGTGAAAACATGTCGCAAAATATCACAAGAAATTCATTTGATCCTGTGGTTGACCCTTTGCTAAGTCTTTCTGACCAAGGTATTTATTAACATTATGTCACACTTGCTGTTGATGTATTGAACTTGACATATTTATTTAACTTCACAATACATAACCATCTAAATATTATGGAACAACTAGAAAATGTAGCTACTTTGATGTCACGATATTGCAAAAGCTGACCAAAATGCATGCAAAAATGCCAAATTAAATGACTGTATGTATTATCCAAAGATAGTCTCTCTCATCCAAAGTAAATCATCAAAGTAACTGATAACTGATGCTAGAGATCCGTCTGGTAACATATTAGGTAAATATCACATAGCATCAAAAAAAGCTTCAAACTTAGGATCAAACACAGCACAACTTGGCAACCATTTACATCATCAGGCTTCTTTTGGAAAGATCTGCAGGCCGTATTCACAAAGAATTTTAAAGCTAAAAGTAGCTCCTAACTGGCGAATTTAGGAGCAACTCCTAAAAATAATGGGCGTGTCACTCCTAACTTTAGGACTCCTAATTTTTTTCACTAAAAGTAATTCACAAAGCATTTTAGCCCTAAAAGTAGCACCTAAGTCTGGGACAGCTTAAAAGAAGTCGAGAGGACTTCTTACTCACTAAGACCTATTCACAAAGGATTGTAGCGACACCAGCGCCTCTCGCAGTCGTCCGGGGTCTGCGAAACAAGCGAATACTGCATTCATCTGCAAACAAATCCTCTCCCATGTCTCAGCGCTTAGTTTTGCTTGACATCGCCAGTGCCGAATTTCACTTTTATTATGTTTTTTTTTTCTAGCACCAACTGGGCCAGCAGCAGTAACTGATCCTGCATCCAGTTGGGCTTTCTTTTCCATTTTGGCGAGTTCATAATCCACTGTCATTCAACTATTACATTACTTCAATAGGAGCAACATTTCCTTGCTTTAAATAGGCTAGTTAGGCTAAAAGAATGTCAATTAACCAAGCAAGTGTTAATGCAAGTGTCGTTTTTCATTATTAGGCAAGTTGGTTTTCATTAGGGTATTAGGTACCATTCACATAGCGCCTAAAAGCGCAAGGCGCGCGCATTCTCCCGGTGGTTGCGCTCCGGTTGGTTCTTGTCACGTGACCTACGGACAATTAAACCTACGGACGCGCTTGGAAAACGGGCGCACATATCGTGCGCCTATATTTAAAATAACGAACTTGAGCGCGCAAAAGACGCGATAAGTGAACACTGCAGGCCCTTAGGCTACCTTGAATAATTTCATTCATGACTTTTCTCTCTCTGCCTTTTTAGAATTACACTTCACTGTGTCCTGCACAAACATGTCATTATATAGCCTATGCATTTCAATTACATTACTTTTTTATTATTATTATTATTTTGTGTAGGACACAGACATATAGATGTCGTAATTCCATGATTTGTTGCTGTGTTATGTTCCGCATGATGGCCCTGTCATCTAACAACCAATCACCGTGATCATTGCGAGGAAGCTTGTGCATGAAAATTGACGTCATCCATAGCAACGAAGACTCACTCTTAGTTTAGGAGTTGTCATTTTTCCTTACTAAGAGTAGGTCTGAAAGGCGTTGTGAATAACTTTTAAGAGAAAACTCCTAGCTAAAATATTTTAGTGCGATTTAGGAGTACTCCTAGTGGTAAGATAAAATTCTTTGTGAATACGGCCCCTGAACTTTTATCTGAGTCAGAATGTTACAGAGTTAACATACGGCACAGGAAAGGTCAAATGCCCCAGCATCCCTCGGTGCACAGATGTTTAGCGCAATTGCATTTTTCACCCAGCGCTGCTGCATAATCTCTGCTGATCATGGACTTGGCATCTACCTGTACACATTAATTGATTCCCACTGCTTCGCCTCAACAGCTATGACCTAACTGACATTGCATTGGCCTGTAAATGGTCCTATTAAATCAGGAGATCTCGTAAACTTGCCGAGCAGGGATGTCTTGCTCAGGGCAGGTCAGCATTGGCTATCAATTATATGTCCAGATGACCTTCTGTGGCCTCACAGTGGGATGACTGCTGACCAGACAGTCACTTGCAAGTGTCTGGTTCAGAGCACTCTTTTTGTTCACAGGGCTGTCCTGTTTAACAAAATGGATTTAGCAATCAGCTTGTGTTTAGCCTTTCACAGGTCATACGTGTATACTATTATTGGTACATGGTCTTCCATTATTGATTATGTTGCCTTGAATGATGATGTATGTAATTCCCAACATGTCAGCCTAGTGTTAAGTATTAAATGTCTGCGCTACAGACATAACTAATACATAAAATCATGTCTTGTTGAAGGACTATTACTTTTCAGGGTCATTGGACTTACTGTTAGTGTCTGGTGGACAATAAAGTCAAACAGTTCCCATAAACTTACAACAAGAATGAGCTAGTAAGCAAGAAACCACACAGAACACTATAGCAACTGCATATGCCCTAGCAACTTCCCAACAACATCATCTAGTTACACTGCAAAAAAAAAAACATCTGGGACATAACATTATACAAACTGCATAGCAATCCCTTAGTAACCAACCAAGACATTCTAGCTACCACCTAGCCACGTCCTAGTAACCACCCAGAACACTCACATATGAACGCCTAGCAACCACCTAGCGACACTTAAATCGCCCTAGTATCCACCTTGAACACTATAGGAGCCGTTTAGCAATGACCTAGCAACCATCTCATAATACCCTAACTACTTAGTGACCAGCCAGAGCACCCATATTAGTGTAAATGCCTGGAAATCCCCCATATTATCACATCAGACTTCATACCATATGTAGGAACACCTAGTAATTCCTAGCATTCACATTCAAGATCCTAGCAAGCACATACCTAGCAACCACTTCAAGTATTATAGGTGATTGTCTACCTAGGTGTTCTGTCCAATTAATTTTTTTTTTGCTACATTACTGCATTTTTTTGGTTGGTATTTTTTTATCAGGTGGCAAATACATATAGAACTGAGTACCATTAGTGTAACAGTGAAAACAATATGCACGTTTTATAAGGATATCTTGAAAAATGGCATGTACAGAGTGATTAGCAACAGTCCTAGTACTGAGCCTTGTGGTACCCATATTGACCTTGCGATTTATCTGATTCCTCTTTGTTTACTAAATTGATAACAGTCAGATAAGCACGAATTTGAACCTTCTCAAAACAATTTAGCAACAACCTAGAACAAAACCTCATAACCATGCCTTTGCAACCACATACCAACAGACACTCTAACAAATGCTCAGCAAGAGCACCTAGAGCACCCTGGTAACAACCTAGTTACACAGTAAAGGCCAATTTCTACTTCTGCGCAGGGTGCGCGCAGTAGGTACATTGTAGCATACGTACAGACGCGTACCATACCGCGTACCCTTCACCATAGCCTGACGCGCACCTCCTCCAAAAATGTAACTAAAAGTCACGACAACACGGACACAAGATCTGTGATTGGTTGGCTTTGTAGCATTGCATTTCCTCCTACGTATTTCCGCATTTACCATCTCTGCCTTTTAGTTTTAGTAATTCCCCTAAAATTAATTGTTTTTCCACCTCAAACAGCTCCAACTCCAACATGATCCGCTCTCTTTCAGTCGCCATTGCTTGTAGTAACCTAGCCGTGTTATAACCTTCCACCGCCAACTAGCGTTTCGGAGTAGTACTGAAGAGCAACCAAGACCTGAACGCAGAAGTATAAATGCTCACGACGGCATCGCCTACGTGCATAGCCTAAGCCCTTGACGCAGAACTATAAATTGGCCTTAAATCCACCGTAGAAACTACCCAGAACACCACAGCAATGACATAGCAACAATGCAAAGTCCATTGCAGCCACCTAACAACATCCCACCAACTGCTTAGTAACTTGCATTAGTTATACCCCAATATAACCAACCAGAGCACTCTAGAAAACACAGGTCAACCACCCTGAACCATATCAACCACATGGCAATCCCCTAGCAACCACCTAGAACACCTTATCAACCACATATGAATGGATGCCTAGCAACCACACTGCACACCTTAGCAACCTAATATAGTAAGTGAGATCCTGTGTGACATGCACTGATTGGACCAATAAATCACTTTATTCTTTGATTGGTTCAGTGGATTATTTTCTTATTTTTTTCTTTATTCCCCCCTAAATTTAGTGCATATCAAGGAAACAATAAAAACTCAACTGTCAGCCAATTGAGTTGGATATTTGGCATTTACTACAGGAAAACAGTTGAGACAGCACTGAGCTGTTTAAAGACAGCCAGTCGGTCCATCTGTCTGGATCAGATGCGCACACTTCCATTTCTGTTATGTTGTTGTTTGTAAAATAGTGTATTTGTCCAAGAATAAAATAAAAAGATTTCTGAAATGTTTGCTCAAGCCCTCATGCGGGAAAGCACAGCTGGTGACACCCCGCAAGGTGAGTGTGTGGTTGCGTCTCTACAGAGCTGAGTTTTCCAGAACGCTGGACATATCCGGCAACCCCTTCTGCACTGAGCACTTTCACCTGCTTTACAGTTATATCAGCGGCAGTGACACAGTGATATGTGCGGTCCAACATCCATTAAAATGTGTTTACTTCAATGTCAAAAAAAAGAAGTAAAATGTGCCCTGGAAAAAATGCGCTCTGAGCTGTTTCTGTCTCTCTCTCTCTTGCCAAACATGAGCCGGCAGGGACAAATGCATTTCCTGCCCGATGCTCGGTGCATACTGAATGACTGCAGCTGATCGAATAAATAAATAAATGGTATTTTGCCAGAGTAATCAGTATTGGTTAAACATAAAATGCATTAAATATATTATGTGAACTAAATAGTGGTGTATGTGCAGGGCTCGACATTAAGGCTTGTCCGCTTGTCCGGGACAAGTGGATTTTTTGTAGGACAAGTAGAAGAGAAAATTAGTTGTCCGATCGGACAAGTTAAATTTCAAACAAAATAAAATGTCATGTTACTTCACGTTATGTGCCACTCATTACGTCTGTTTTACAGATTTAATTTTACCGATTTGAAACTAACTCATTTTTTGCGCTGCCTGTGAATGTCCTGAATGTGACTCACAGAAAGACTGCGTGCCAGTATAATGCGCATGCACGACTGCACGCCAGAAGTTCTCTTTCCGCTTGAACGAACATCAACACGCACAATTAAGCCAAAATTGTATTTGTCGAGTATCTTCATAACATAGGAGCAGTCTTATGATGGACAAAGAGTTGTGACTCAAGAGAATGAGGCGCGTGTGAGATACGCATCTCTGTCCACAGGCTGCTCTTAAAGGGCCAGCTACCAATAAAGCATTCTGTCAGTAAAGTTAATGAAAGAACAAAGAGAACAGAAAATTACTCACTGCTCTTGACTAAAGAACTTGTGTAGCTTTAATAAGGAATAGTCTATATATAATTTATGATTTATGCAGCGCAGACTGTTTGATAACTTTATTCAATTTCTGTATATGTCCTACCTGTTAGACAGTTAATTTTTATCCAGACAACAATGGCTTATAGACGCTTTCAGCAGTGACAACATAAACACACGGTACTGCGCATGTGCATAAAACTGGCCCAAACTTAACTTCCGGCAAACTTGCGCAGACAATCCATAACAAGTAAATAACCATAGTAGCTGGTATTTCTTGACAGTCAAAGAAAATAAATGTTACCTGGCCAAACTGAAATGTGACACTACCAGACCCGTTGAACAAAAATAGGAGACAAGATGTTTTTCTACCGACGTGTCTGATTTACCGCAGTGTTAAAAAACTGTGGCGAGCGGAGCGCGACGAGGCTTTATTAGGTGAACATATCTCTCCTTATTAGCTTCTTACATGCTTGCTAACCTTTTTTAAGGCGGGTCTCCACATGACAGGATGTTGGATGGATCTGTGCAGCGTTATGATACATTCTGCTCCGCTGTTAATGTGTTTGTGTGAGAGAGAGAGAGAGAGAGAGAGAGAGAGAGAGAGAGAGAGAGAGCTTGCGAATATGCGCTGACACGCAACTCTGCAGTCAAATACAACTTTTCCTTAAATTGTAAAAAACACGGAAATCAATATGTGGCGGTCAGCGCTGATAATGAGTTGGGCTGCCACTAATAAATGCATGGGAAACACTGTACCGGATACTCGGATAAACCTAGCTATTTTAATATAGTATCTAATACAGTCAATGCCGTATTATCCAATAAACAGTATAAACTAACAGAACGGAAGTTAACTTTGGGCCAGCTCATCACCATGGCAACGCGTCTGATGAAAGCGTCTATTAATCATTATAGGTGTAATCAATCATTTAGTTGTTATTGCTAATTTCAGAATTATCACTAATCTCCGTACATTTGGTTTAGAACCAAACAAGTTGACTCATGAAACCATTTGTTTATTATATCGCAATCGCATATCACAACCGCAATATTGACCTCAATAATTGCAAAATGACATTTTCCCCAAATCGTGCAGCCCTAGATAAAATTATAAATCTTTACCCGGACAAGTGACTTTTGTGCATGGATAAGTGACACATAAATTTACTTGTCCGAAGGACAAGTGCCTCAAAAAGTTCATGTCAAGCCCTGTATGTGTGTTTTGGTTCGTCCCACCCAACTCTAGTTGCTAGGTAAGGCACAATCTTGGACCTTGTTATGTCTTCTGAAACATAAGTATGCAAACACATTTCCAAAACATGTTCTCAAAATATGATGGCATTAACATACAGTAAACCGAACTCTGCTGGGGTCGTTCTGTTCACGGACCACCAGACAGTGTTGATATTTGCAGCTGGTGGTGAGAGGAAGATTGTCGTTACATGGTTGTCTACAAGCCAAAATCATGTGATGTCATGCTCGCATTTGTTTGGCTGTGTTGCTATGTCTGTTGCCCTGGCGAGTGATGAAAGCACTTAAACGGAGTATTGCGTTTCCTGAAACGAGAGGAATGACGGTGACGGCAGCCGTTCTGTGTGCTCGCTTTGTAACCAGAGCACACCGCACGTTGCGGACATTTAACATGTGTTTTTCTGGAATTGAAAAGGCTTGGTGTCATTCTCACAAATTTTTGAGATGGTTGTGTTAGTCACGTTCCTAGATTTTGAGATTACCTTGCTGATCAAATCATTTTAGACGACCCTAAGTTTACTTGGCTGAAAATCTAACTTCAAATATGTTGGAGCGTCTCCCTTAGGGGTGCATTCCTCCAAAGCATCATTAGACAACGACGGTCGCGAATGTTTACGGATTGACATTAGAGTGTGATGGATCATTTTACAAGGATTAGTTGAAAGGTCAGGTGAAATAAACCAGCTAACACCACCTTGACCATGCTAGCAGACCAGCTAGATCGCTATCCACCTTCTTAGATTAGTTTAACCCAGGGCCGGCGATTGCTATAGGCGAACTAGGCGGTTGCCTAGGGCGCCAAATGTGTTGGGGCGCCGCGGGCGCGCGCTCTAACGTCGCCCTTGACCTACTTCACATTCTCTGCTACTTCCCATTAATCGAGAAATCACAGAGTTAGAATGAAAAAAAAGAAAAATGTTTATAAAACATGGTCATCCTAAGGCGCCTATTTGGTGTAGCAGCCTACTTGAGATTCTCGGTGACCGACGTGCTTTTTGGGCTGAGACATCTCATAGCCTACTTTTATTTATTTATTTTTTTGTCTTAACGGCCCATAAAACTCGTACAGCCCATTCATTTTGTTTTGCTTAATTGCCGGCGTTGAATTGCTTCCAAGTCTATAGCTTACTTACAAGTATAGAAATTTGTACAAAACTAATTATAAAAGTTTCTTTTATTTTTCATTGCATTTGTTTTACAATATAGCCTATTATGTTGAAGTGTAATGTAGACTGACACTGTAACTAAAAGAGGTTTGAATTTTTCTTTGTTCAATTTGCACACTGAATTGCACCAGATTGATTAATTTAACATTTAAATTTGATTTAAAAATGAATTAAACATTAAAATGCACAACATTTGGGACTCCAAAACCCCCTTAGTTGTAGCAGCCAGGTGATAATTGTAATTTATCTACAACAAGTTTCATTACATTACACAGATAAAACAATGCAGCTATCTAGGATGATAGAAATATCCTTGAACATTATTTGTAGCATTTGTATGAACAATTAATTACAGATCCTTCAACTTGTTGAAGTTTTGGAGTGATTATAAGAGCATTTTTGTTTAGTTAAATAAATATTCATCATCAGTTTTGGGCATATTACTTAAAAAAATAATTAGTTACAGTTACTTCTCACAAATTCTCACAGAGTTAGTAACTGAATTAAATCATTATAAAAGTTGCAATATTTGTTCAAAAAGTTGCAATAAAAAAGTAATATTTGATATTGCATAGACCACAACTGGCCAACAAATAAGTCGAAAAAAAATTATGCTTAAATGTACCAAAAATAAAATAATTTTATATTGGGGGGGGGGGGGGGGGGCTCTAAAATCAATCTCGCCTAGGGCAACCAATGGATAGAACCGGCCCTGGTTTAACCAATTTTATTTCAGTTACAATGAGGGTAAATATCATTTTTTACAAAATTGTGTTTAAAGATTCGAATGTTGCATTGTATGATATCCATCCATGAGAAAATGGCTAGTTGTTGTTAGCTGGGAAAGTCTGAGAGTGTGTTTAAACTGGTCTCACGCTGGCCTGTGTGATTCAATTTTTTCAACTCCATCTGGCTCTGCTGGTTTACGGTGTTCTAGCATGTAATCTACAACATCCCTGACCAGATAGGCCTTCTGTCCCGAGCAGTGATACACAGTGTAATCCATCCTCTTGCTCTTGTCTCGGTCGCTTTAGCAGAACTCAGTTTAAGCACTCTCCCCGCTGCCATGACTAATTCACCCGAATGGCGCGGCAAAGTTTGCCGGGGGTCTCTGTAGTTGGCAGTCGTGTCAGGGGGCGTGAGTATCAGAGGAAAAGGAGATATATGTTGTCCAATACGCCACTTGGATGCTACGCTTGGATAATACAAATTTGTTTGATTGGATCCTGCTTATCTGCTTTACACCAGCCTGATCTTATAACATGTCCTGAAAAGCCAGACTTATTTTACCACTTTAAAAGTTTAAACATTATTCATATTATAAATATAATGGTGGGAGTTTTATTAGGCTACATTTTTAATTACATTTTTTATATGATCCTTTTTATTTTTGTAAATAATAAAAATTTTTTTTAAGTGAAACAAAACCAAAATAAAGTTAAATAAAATAAGTAACAAAGTAAAATAAAAATAAATGTAAGATTTTTAAATGTAGTCATTTTCTATTTTAGTTATTTTGAGGTTTTTTATATTTGAAATAATGAAACTAAGTTTAAAATAAACAAACTAAAATATAAAAAAATAACAAAATGAAACAAACCAAGTTAAATGTTTTTCTTATTTTATTTATATTTTAATAAAATAGAACTAAATATAAAATAAAATAATAAGAAGAATAATAATCCTAAGGAAAACGATAGGGCCTTCACTTTCCAAGGCTTGGGCCCTATAAACTGAAACAAAAATAAATAATAAATAAAAATTAAACAATATTATTGTTTATGGTGGTGTTTTATTCTATATTTAATATAATTTTGTATTTATTTTTATATTATTTTATTATTGAAAATAGTCAAACAAAATATAAAATGAAACAAATAAAAATAATGAATAAAGTAAAATTATAAAAATAAATAATCAAATAAAACAATGTGATGTTAATGGTGTTTAATTCAATATTTAATTTATTAATTTGTCTTATTTTTAAGACAAGATATATATTTTAAATTATGAAACTATTTAAACTTATTTAAAATAAAATATGAAACAAAACTAATATCAAATTAAATCAAAATGACAAAATAAAACTAAATATATATATATATATATATATATATATATATATATATATATATATATATATATATATATATATATATATAATATATACTTTCCTATTTATTTATATTTCAATAAAATATAAAATAAAAATAAATATTAAACAAAACAAATTTAATTTAATTAAGTGATAAAATGTTCATCATTAACATCCTCTGTAACACGAGAGACTGAAAAATATTCAGACCTGAGACAGTTTAGGCATATGCATTAAGTATTAATGAGCATATGTAATGAGAAATGTTCATGTGGTGTGTGTGTGTGTGTGTCATCATGAATATCGAGTCATCATTACAAAGATGCTGTCGCAGTCCATCACACAAGTAAAGAGCTAAATATACCCCCTGGAAATAATGCAAGTACGTTTGGATTTATTTAAGCATAATCATCAGTCGTACGCGGTCATGCTGCGTTGACCGTTTGAGTTGTCTTTGGGACCATCTGCTCTGCAGTCTGCTAACAGTTGTAAGTCTGCTGTTGTACACGGTCATCCTCCAGCATTGATGATGCACCGTCTCTGTCTCGTGTTTAAAAGTGCTCACTAATCTTGCTAAGGCCATGGTCATCTCTCTGGCTCTCTTTACTGGGGTACGAATCGCTCATGCCACATCAGAGCTTGTGAGATAAGCAGGAAATGTCATTGTATGATATCTGATCTATTGAGCACTTACTGTACATGTGTCTGTCATAGGAAAAGTGCATCTGAGAAGCTTAAAAGTGTTTTAGCCTGGATAGATGAGGATGTAGAATTCTGGCTACAAGGGTACACTATATTCATATTCAATAAATATTTTTGATGAATTTACATTTTATTTTATTTTATTGATTTGTATATACCATTGCATGCGTTATATTAAATAATATTATCAATTATATTTATATAAAGATATATTAATAGAATATTTAAGGTACATTAATTGTTTTGACTTATATTTTTAGAAGTTAAAAAAGACATTCTTATACATTTTATTTTTGTTTGATTATATACTTTGTTTTAATGAAGATTTATTGAAAGAACATAGTACACATCAAATATAAAAAAATATGCTATATGCTTGCTAATGATTATTTGTTAAGAATTAAGTATATATATATACACTCACCGGCCACTTTATTAGGTACCCCATGCTGAGTAACGGGTTGGAACCCCTTTTGCCTTCAGAACTGCCTCAATTCTTCGTGGCATAGATTTCAACAAGGTGCTGGAAGCATTCCTCAGGGAGTTTGGTCCATATTGACATGATGGCATCACACAGTTGCCGGCATATTGTCGGCTGCACATCCATGATGCGATCTCCCGCTCCACCACATCCCAAAGATGCTCTATCTGGATTGAGATCTGGTGACTGTGGAGGCCATTTGAGTACAGCGAACTCATTGTCATGTTCAAGAAACCAGTCTGAGATGATTCCAGCTTTATGACATGGCGCATTATCCTGCTGAAAGTAGCCATCAGAAGTTGGGTACATTGTGGTCATAAAGGGATGGACATGGTCAGCAACAATACTCAGGTAGGCTGTGGCGTTGCAACGATGCTCAATTGGTACCAAGGGGCCCAAAGAGTGCCAAGAAAATATTCCCCACACCATGACACCACCACCACCAGCCTGAACCGTTGCATACAAGGCAGGATCGATCCATGCTTTCATGTTGTAGACGCCAAATTCTGACCCTACCATCCGAATGTCGCAGCAGAAATCGAGACTCATCAGACCAGGCAACGTTTTTCCAATCTTCTATTGTCCAATTTCGATGAGCTTGTGCAAATTGTAGCCTCAGTTTCCTGTTCTTAGCTGAAAGGAGTGGCACCCGGTGTGGTCTTCTGCTGCTGTAGCCCATCTGCCTCAAAGTTCGACATACTGTGCGTTCAGAGATGCTCTTCTGCCCACCTTGGTTGTAAACGGGTGGTTATTTGAGTCACTGTTGCCCTTCTATCAGCTCGAACCAGTCTGGCCATTCTCCTCTGACCTCTGGCATCAACAAGGCATTTCCGCCCACAGAACTGCCGCTCACTGGATGTTTTTTCTTTTTCGGACCATTCTCTGTAAACCCTAGAGATGGTTGTGCGTGAAAATCCCAGTAGATTAGCAGTTTCTGAAATACTCAGACCAGCCCTTCTGGCACCAACAATCATGCCACGTTCAAAGTCACTCAAATCACCTTTCTTCCCCATACTGATGCTCGGTTTGAACTGCAGGAGATTGTCTTGACCATGTCTACATGCCTAAATGCACTGAGTTGCCGCCATGTGATTGGCTGCTTAGAAATTAAGTGTTAACGAGCAGTTGGACAGGTGTACCTAATAAAGTGGCCGGTGAGATATATATATATATATATATATATATATATTTAAGTATACTTAAAGGGGGAGTTTAGTCCGTTTTTTCTTTGCATAATTGTGTTTATGGGGTGTATTACAACATGTATTCGTTATTTGTTTTTTTTTAAGTCCTATTTTTCATAAATTTCACCTTTATTGTAAGCCGCGCTCACCTCTGTTGCTGGAACGACCGGTTGACTTCCTGATTCTATGAAACCACTCCCTCAGAAACTCTTTATGGGCTCAGATTGGTTAGTTTGTGCCGGTGTGTTGTGATTGGCTAAACTGCGAAGTGAGGGTTGTCCGGAACCGTCACGCCCCTTCCCTGTACGGGAGAATGTTGCATGTGGTCCGGTCAATGTAAATAATGCTGTCGATAGGCTTACTGCCGTATCAGTTTGAGCCCGAATCCGACCCAGAAAGCGCCGATGAAGAGAGACAGTCAGAACCTCCTCAAACACGTTTGTTACAAAACGTTTCTGAATGGTACGTGTTTGATTTATGATTATTCTATTATTACATAAGAAGTTTGATACCCTGTTATAATTGAAAATGCTAATGCTGCTTGTTAGCTTTTTGACATACGTTTTTATCTTGATTAAACATTTAATACAAATTATAGGGTTAGGGTTAAAAAAACATCTAAATAAATGGCTATTGTAAACAAACACTGTTGACATTGATCGCGTTTATGAACAAATCGCAAAATTACGTCATAAAGTAGCTATACCTGGCAAATACATTTAATAAATATATATGATTACTAATTAAGCTTCAAAGTGTACGCGTTTGTCAGAGAAACCCGAAATAACATAACAAAGTGACTATAAAAACGGCGATGGCATTTGTTTACGTCCTTGCTAAAACGAAACCATTAACGTTACGTCTAAAATTATACTAATACATTTAAAACGATTAAGTCTTACTTACAGGTTGTTGCCCAACAAGTGTTGCATCTGGTTTTAACGTTGGAACAGCTTCAGGTTTGAGCAAAAGTTTCTTGTGTAATCCGGCATTGAATTGGTGTAGATTCAGGAAGCTGTCTTCAGTGAAATGTGCCGCACAAAGAGCTAAATTACGATTGTAATTGTCAGAAACATTATTAAACATAAATGTTAGCCATTGTTGACGGACTAGAGCATCCGAAGGAAGCCCGAACACAGAAGACCTGACATCTGGATGAAAATAGCACACTTTAGACGGCATGGCTAAGTTAGCTCTCCCCTGTAACTCTTCCTCTTCGGCAATGACGCAGCTATATGCGCATGTCCTATTTTTCCATATTCCGGAGGGAGTGGTTGATGCAAATGTGTGGGTTAGTGACGTACCATAACCCAGCTGTAGTCCAAATCCAGTCGTTTTTGTAGGCAATTATACTTCCTGGTTTATAAAAGACGATATCTCTGCTTACACTGAACTTTCAGCGCTGCAACTTTGCAGATACTGTTCATGCACCAACAGCAACATTACACACTATTTAAAATCAAAAATGTGAGACAGGAAAAAACCCCCCTTTAATATATTATCAGTTAAAGATATTCTTATGCATTTTATTTTTGTTTGATTATATACTTTGTTTTAATAAAGATTTATTGAAAGAACATAGTACACATCAAATATATAAAAAAAATTATGGTATATGCTTGCTAATTATTATTTGTTAAGAATTATATGTTATATATATATATATATATATATATATATATATATATATATATATATATATATATATATAAAAGTATACTTAATATATTATCAGTTAAAGACATTCTTATACATTTTATTTTTGTTTGATTATATACTTTGTTTTAATTTATTTTTTATTGAAAGAATATAGTACACAAAGTATAAGTTTTTATTTTTATTTTATTATGCATATTAGCATATTATATATAAAGTATACTTAATATATTTATGCATATATGCATATTATATATAAAGTATACTTAGTATATTATCAGTTAAAGACATTCTTATACATTTTATTTTTGTTTAATTATATACTTTGTTTTAATTAATTTTTTATTGAAAGAACATAGAACACATACAATATAAAAGTCATTTTTTTATTTTATGCTATGCTTGCTAATATTAGGATTATTTGTTAAGAATTAAGTTAGAATAAAGTCTAAGTATATACATTATATTAAGTATATATACTTAATATAAGTGTATATATATATATATATATATATATATATATATATATATATAAATTATCAGTGCTTTATATATATATATAAAAATTATACATTGCATGGTTTGTAAACTTGCATTATTATACAGTAGCAATATCATTTTAAATGTGCACCCTGTTTTGGTAAAAAAAAAAAAAAAAAAGCCTTGTTTATCATATTACAGCTACATTGGCCTATTTGGCACCATGTTTTAGTATCCCGAGACTTGTGCTGTTAACCCATTTTTACAAGAACAAGCCATAATAAGTGTATATATATATATATATATATATATATATATATATATATGCATTAATAATGCATTACTTTTCATTAATATTAGTGGTTACCTCGGCCAGGTGAGTGCTGTGATTTCGCTATCGCCCCTTAAACAACAGGTAACATGACCTCTATCCTTCAGGCAAAGCTGCTTCATGCTAAATAAACTGAATAACCAAATGTTAGTCAGACATGCCAGTGGATTTGTGCTGACAGGCTGTTTATGATTCTGTGACCTGTATTAATACCAACCGCGGTCACATTGAGAATCATCAAGGAAAATGGTAACAATCTGAAATCTCTGATTACTAAGCTGTCAGGCGCTGGGACAGAGAACTGGAGACGGATATCAGCGCCAAGAGAATGTTAATAATAAAGTGGCGTTCAGGGGGCATTGCTAAGGGTGTCAAGGAGGTGCTTTGTCTTTTCTCGTTCCCCTCCTTTCCCCCTCTTTTCCATCTATCTGCCCAGTAGTCAGAGTGATCCTGTGTTTATTCTTTTGTTGGTTAATATTATAGGCGTAAGGTCAGGTCTGTTTGTAAGCACGCTCCTGCTGGAGTTTGATATTGATTTTAATCAAAGCTGCACGGCTTGTCACCTCCTCACCTCAGAAACGTCCTGTGTCAGGGTTCGCATTTCACGCTCTGGAAAGTTTTTTTAATTGATTGCAATTAGAACCATCGGGATGGTGCCGTTGTGTCCTGAGCCCTCGAGGTGGAGAGAGAGAGAGAGAAAACATACTTATCCTTTTGATCCTTTATAAATGGAATGTCACATCATAGAAAAGTTTATTTGTGCTTTTGAAACTGCATATTTGACACAATTATATATTTTTACAACTGTGTAGTCCATGCATATTGGGTAGGAATGTCAAGCTAAAAACATCTCAAGCTAATTGTCATGTGTACACTGTAAAAAAAAAAAAAATAAATAAATAAATAAAATCATTACAGATTTGTTATAACTTTTTTTCTTCTGTTAAATCAACGTAGATAATTTATGTGGTTCAGATAGCATATTTTGAGTTTCTGATTATTAAATCAATCTCCTTCATTGTATTAACTCAATTTTTCAATTTCAATGAACTTAAATTTTTCTGGCAACCAGATTACTTATTTTTTTAAGTTAAACCAACAATATTTTTTAAATAGTGTAGGTATATACAGTAATATATATATATATATATATATATATATATATATATATATATATATATATATATATATATATATATATATATATATATATATATATATATATATATATATACACTCACCGGCCACTTTATTAGGTACACATGTCCAACTGCTCGTTAACACTTAATTTCTAAGCAGCCAATCACATGGTGGAAACTCAGTGCATTAAGGCATGTAGACATGGTCAAGACAATCTCCTGCAGTTCAAACCGAGCATCAGTATGGGGAAGAAAGGTGATTTGAGTGACTTTGAACGTGGCATGATTGTTGGTGCCAGAAGGGCTGGTCTGAGTATTTCAGAAACTGCTAATCTACTGGGATTTTCACGCACAACCATCTCTAGGGTTTACAGAGAATGGTCCGAAAAAGAAAAGACATCCAGTGAGCGGCAGTTCTGTGGGCGGAAATGCCTTGTTGATGCCAGAGGTCAGAGGAGAATGGCCAGACTGGTTCGAGCTGATAGAAGGGCAACAGTGACTCAAATAACCACCCGTTACAACCAAGGTGGGCAGAAGAGCATCTCTGACGCACAGTACGTCGAACTTTGAGGCAGATGGGCTACAGCAGCAGAAGACCACACCGGGTGCCACTCCTTTCAGCTAAGAACAGGAAACTGAGGCTACAATTTGCACAAGCTCATCAGATTGGACAATAGAAGATTGGAAAAACGTTGCCTGGTCTGATGAGTCTCGATTTCTGCTGCGACATTCGGATGGTAGGGTCAGAATTTGGCGTCTACAACATGAAAGCATGGATCCATCCTGCCTTGTATCAACGGTTCAGGCTGGTGGTGGTGGTGTCATGGTGTGGGGAATATTTTCTTGGCACTCTTTGGGCCCCTTGGTACCAATTGAGCATCGTTGCAACGCCACAGCCTACCGGAGTATTGTTGCTGACCATGTCCATCCCTTTATGACCACAATGTACCCAACTTCTGATGGCTACTTTCAGCAGGATAATGCGCCATGTCATAAAGCTGGAATCATCTCAGACTGGTTTCTTGAACATGACAATGAGTTCGCTGTACTCAAATGGCCTCCACAGTCACCAGATCTCAATCCAATAGAGCATCTTTGGGATGTGGTGGAACGGGAGATTCGCATCATGGATGTGCAGCCGACAAATCTGCGGCAACTGTGTGATGCCATCATGTCAATATGGACCAAACTCCCTGAGGAATGCTTCCAGCACCTTGTTGAATCTATGCCACGAAGAATTGAGGCAGTTCTGAAGGCAAAAGGGGGTCCAACCCGTTACTAGCATGGGGTACCTAATAAAGTGGCCGGTGAGTGTATATATTGCATATACATATTTTAGAATAACTCAAGTTTTTAATGTTTATTTCTTAAATGCTCACCAATTGATGCCTTTATTACAATACAAATTACAGTAAAAATAATATGTGTATACCATTCAAAGTTTGGGTAACTAAAAACACACACAAACAAACAAACAAACAAATAAGGTTAGATTCAGCACTGATGCATTAACTGATCAAAAGGGACAGTTTTTTTTTTTTGCACTTTCTATTCATGAAAGAATCCTGAAAGAAATGTATCATGGTTTAAACAAACAAATAAATACAAACATTATACATACAGTAAATACATACATACATTTAAATTGCAATATATCATAATATTTCTGTTTTTACTGTATTTTTTTATCAAATCAATGCAGCACTGCTGACCAAACGAGACTTCTTTAAAAAAAAATATGATTATTATCACTATTATAGAATTGTTAGTAATCAATTCACACGCATGAATCAAAGTATTACATTTGTTTGTTAAACATGACGTGTGCCGGAACAGCTGTGCAGTGTGTCGGAGAACGTCCACAATGGCCGATTTACATAGACATACAGCGACTAAAAGCGATTGGATTGAACTCAACCCTAAGGGTTCTTTCATTGTGTCACACAGTGTCCTGCGATCAATGCGGCCGATATGTCAGTAGGTCTGCTCCTCCGATGAGGAATCGAACCAGACACCAGATATGGAGAGAGAGAGAGAGAGAGAGAGAGAGAGAGAGAGAGAGAGAGAGAGAGGGAGGAAAAGCACTCACTACCATTATCTCAGTCTACTCCTTTACGCAGTAATTCCATTCCCTTGATAACGCATGCTGCCAATTCCCAAGGGACATCCTGGCAAGTGCAGGATCCCCAGTGCTTCACCAGAGCTCCCATAATGCTAACAATTACAAGACTAGGCGTCTGCCTGGAACCAACCTCTCTCTCTGCATGCCACCCAGCTGTGTGCGATCGCTAAAGGAAACCAGTCACCAGATATGATTCATTTCGCATTAGAATAGAATAGAATTGAATAGATTTTGATTGTAAAATATTGCAGTTTTTGACTACGTTAATGACCAATATACAACGGTTAACAAATATCAATGGAATACTATTCCCCATTTTATTAATACTAGATTATCATTGTCTGTATTTAAGTCAAGCATGAAAAAACACTTGTGTGATTGTTAATTTCTGTAAAAGTGTTGTCTTTAATTGTCAATCATTATTGTGATGATTGTTGCTATTTAATATAATAATTTGGTGTGGTATTGATTGAAAATCCAGAAGAGAGGTTTATACTATAAGCCCTTGGGGGTTTCTTACCTCTCATGCATAATCCATATGTATTGTTTTAATATCTGTCTGTTTTTTTTTCTGAATTATTTTTTTAAATAATAGATTTTTCCCAAAATCATTTTTTACAAATTTCATTTTTTGATTATATTATTTTGATTTTTTTTGTGACGGTTATACTTCTAAATATGTTTGAAGTAAATAAATATCCACAGTAAATTGAATCAAAAATAACATATTTGTTAAAAAAAATAAAAATAAATAATAATATTTAGCAGATTTTTAATATGTAGCAGAAGTCAATTTTAGTGACCGTTGAAATTACACTGTTATGTTTAAAAGTAAATACATATTCAAATTATACAGTTATGTTTAAAAGTAAATACATATTCAGAGTAAATTTACTACCACTATCACTAATAATAATAATAACAGCATTACAACATGTCCAGAGCACAGCTACCAATATCAATACACAAATAAACACCTCAGAACTATAATTTGTAGAATTATTAAAAAAAAGAAAGAAAAAAAAACACCTCTAGCTTGCGTCACGGGTCGTGCTATAATGCTATCCAGTGGAGTCTCAGCAGCCGTGTGTCTTCTGACTGTGGGGATTTGAAAGCGCTTCAACGTTATTGATCAGAAACGTCCCTCCTCCACAAGTCTAGACTACAGTCGTATTATTTCCCCTTTGGGGTAAAAAATAAATATCAATTCAAGGACTGAAACTGGTTAAAAGCAACCTTAAAGTATATTTGCACATATTACGTAATGTTCTATATGGTTTTGATGGACATGTATCGATTTAGTGACTTGGAAACACAAACGCAACTTTAAAATGTATAAATAAAATAGCATTACTTCAACTAAAAAAATAACGAAATGAGAGTGCAATGAGTGATTGTAACTTTCTGTTTATTTGACTGCTTTTCAAAATGCATAATTTCAATCAGCTTAGCAGAAAATGCATGTATGTACATTACATTATATTATATTGTTTAAAGGTGTGACATTATTTACGCACTCTTTCTACTGAACATACTGCTTCCTTTGTACATTCTCTCTCTCATAAGAAAAGCTCATTGTAAAGGAAATTCCAAGCGATCACCTCCTCTCTGGTATTCTCCTTGGAGAACCGCTAGCCTCTGCTCTCTCCCTTTCATCCGTCTCGGCACAGCACAAACACCATGAGCAGCAGCAATGTGATCCTATGCATTATTGTTAAAAAATACATACCAGAGAGGAGAGCACACAAGGAAGTCATTTCACTTTGAGCGTCTGAGCTGGACTCACTGATGTCTGCTGGACCCCTTGAGTGATTTGCTTTCTCCAATTTCTCTCCCTCTCTTTCACTCTCATTCGTTCTCTCACTCTGTCTCCATTTCGTTTGATTCTTGCCATGTGTGAAGCTCCGACACCTTCCTACGTGAGAACAGCTGGAGAAAAACTGCAAGCCTCGCTTTTCAGACGCCTGCTGATTTACCGCCACGAGCGCTGGCAAAATTGCAAAACAGCATTCGCGCAACATGTCATGTCATCTAGGGGAAGAATTGCGATGACATTCGTACTGGAGGTGCCAATGATTGTCTAGCAGGTTTAATCTCGTCATCGTTCACTGGATATCTGATTTGATATTATAGAGTCTAGCAGTTTTAGTGGTGCTCGTCTGAGGCGAACATCCGTTTCTTAGAGTAGGAATCTGGACAAACTCTCTTCCTTAAGCATACGAAATGAAACTTTTATGTCCGACAAGGTTTGTGTTACAGTGATAAAATACATAAATAACATAGCTTGTCAAAAAAAGAAGTTTATGACATTGGCTTGGAGAACTAGCTAAATAAAGTTTCATAGACTTAGATTGAATTAGGGACATATTTAGAGTACAAATCAAACACTTGGAGGTTAAAGGCAATTCCACCTCTGGAAAGACGAATGTGTATTTAAAATGGGTCATTTATGTAGAAGAAAATGTGAAATTATTTTTTAATTTGGAGCTTTCTAGTACTGAGAAAAGCCAGAAAATGTATTCTTTGGCCTATGTGAATGAAGATCATCAACTCCCAGAATTCATTTTGCTTCTTTGCTGCCCTAGGAGGGCACGCCTGCGCTGCCGCCAACCTCGCAGCATGTAAACAACAGTCTACTGAGTGATTTGCTCGACGAAACGCCTGTCCGAAATGTGTTTGAGTATTCGCGGAAATGTCCGCTGATCGGCTTTTGCGCTGACAGTCGTCATTCATCATGTTTACTGGTGGCAAGCGGAGTTCAAGTGCGAGCCTACGTACGGCTGCGCGAGACGAGCCAGACCTCCTGTGTCTGACCGGGACGCAGTGCCGGCTGTGGCTGCAGACTGTGCGAGGCCGGGTGGCGTGACGACCGTGAGCGAGCTGGCACTGAGACGGAGTCACGGTCTCGCATCTCTCACGGAGGACAAGGAATGCCTCTTAGCAATGTTAAACTGCATCAACCGATCACTTGTTTGGCGTTCATGTAAACACAACAGTCAGATTCACCAATCATAAGGAATTGAGTTAGATTGAAACAAAAGCTGTAACTTACATGTAAACAATGAATGGCGACTTCAGAAATTAAAAGCTGAATCCCGGACATCGACGGCCGTACATGTCCAGGAAAAGAGGACGGTAACCCCTACTACTCAGCTTTCTCCACAGAACAAGAGCCTGCTAGCTTAGCGTCCAAAAAAGATGTGTAATGTTAATCCCAATCCTCCATAACGCATCCGTCAGCGTATTCAGTAAGTTTCGTCCACATTTTCAAAACGTTTCTGCCAGTGAAATCAAACGCATTGGCACTGATCTGTGATAGGTCTGTTAGCGCAATAGGTCCAACCCCCTATTGCGGGTTTGAAAGGGTGGGGACTCGGGCTTGTAGTTTTTTACTGAAATCGCCCTCTCTTACACTTCCGCCAACAATTACGTAAAATGACGATTTTTGCGTCATTGTTGGAGGAAGTGAAAGGTAAATAGCAGATTTCTCTCGTCTCAGGGGAAAATGATAAAGTGTTGCATGACCATTCAATAGTATAACTGGGTTTCTAACAATGGAAAGCTTAATGCAAATGGGTGGAGTTGCCCTTTAACTGGACTCTTGAGCTTGCCAGTACACAACCACCTGGCAACCACCATTGCAACATGCTGACAAACGTCTAGAGGACCGTTAGGTAGCAATGTTCTGGGAACTTGGTATTGTGGAGGTGAGTTTAGCAAGGCAAGTGCAACTGGTCATACTCGCTCCACTCCTTGTGGGATTCGAACGAGTGGCAGACCTGGTTTAGAAGGCAGGCACACCAACAAGGACTCTAAAGACCGTAGGTAAGGGTAAGGGAAGTGAGGTTACCTGCACAGCTTTTACTTGCTGGCTTCTGATGCACTTATCTACCCTAAACCTCGTTCCCATCCGGGTCATGGCACCAATATACCTGCTCATACTCCACTCCAAGCGGGACTAACATGGACACTAACAAGGCACCAATGACAAAAGACAGGGTATGATAGACTCTAAGGATGTCATCGCAATCGTACGTACCTCGATGTGACAGTCCCACATATTTCATCAATTCCTGTGCAATTATGCTCAAATATCACAAAAAGCACATATACACACTTCAAATGATCTATTGAAGAGCAGATCAGACTAATGCTCAATCCCAATTCACCCCTTGGCCCTACCTATCATTCCGTAAATTTTCTCTAGCCCTCCGTTCAGGAGTGTGCCTCTGAAAAATCTCAGTTTCGAGGGCTATGTAGCCCTACCCCTCGAATCTCAACAAAGAATCGGGACACCCTACCTCTTAGACGTGAATGCGCAAAACGGAGGGGTAGGGGCAAGGGGGTGAATTGGGACTGAGCCTAAGTCTTACCCTGTGATGATCTTGATTTAATTGTATTCAAATGGCAATCATTCCATTAATGAGTAGCGTCAGTTTCTTAACTTGGTCCTGTAACAAGCTCCTCCAAATTTAGGCACTTCACAACTGAACATTCAACAGCCTTCAGCACCACGTCAATTAATCTGTTATCAGTCATGAGTGGTCCGTAAGTAATTGTAAATTTTATGCAGTGAATCTTGAACTATGTAATCAATTCCACAAAGCAGCAGGTAATGTGTTCAGACTTTGAAGAGCTGTCAAAATGATTACATCATCCTCATCTTTTAGCTCAATGTCTAGAAAGACTTCAGTAGTTTTGATCTGTGTGTGAAGCAATGCGTCATCACCGTACTTGTCGTATCGTTTGGCAAATCTAACTTGCATTCAAAAATATTGGGAGATAAACAATTAAATGCCTGGGCAACATCACTATCAGTGAAGTATCGATTAACCTCACTGTAGAAGCGAATCAAGTACTTCAAAGTACAGCCTTTTTCATGATAATCCTGGCTGTCGGTTGTTGGCCTTTGGCCACCGCTTGACCCTACTATACAACCTGCTAATGCTTTGGACACATTCCTTATTCAGCAGGCTGCGGGAGGAGGTGTGTTCTAAAGACTTTTGTGCCAAATGCCCCTGCCTCACTAAAAGTGTTCTGCCTCTCCAGCTGATGTTTCATACTTCTGATAAGGGTTGCAGCTGTTGTGATATAAATGCCTACTTTTTGAAGTCGTTCAGGCAACCCACAAGTCAAGGCTTCTCCTAGTAACATGCAGGCGTTCGACAAAAGAAAATATTTCATTCTTCATTCCGCTTCCACTGATCCCTCTGTATGGGTCTCTGGGGTGGCCTTCAGCACAGCTAGTACAGCCTTATAGCGTAACTTATTTATTTATTTATTTATTATTTATTTATTTATTTTTGCAGTGCCCTATCAATATATTCAGTGAGCTGTACAAGTGCGCTCCAATTTCAAAACTTTCTGTCCTAGTCACTTCACCCCTGAATGAAAGGCATGCATCTGGTATTGTTGTTTGCAATAAAATTAGAAAGTGTTTGTACTTTACAATGCTCAGGAATTTCAGTTACAGAATTCATGAGCAGAATATTGAATTGAAAGTCCGTAACAGTGGATGTAAACAGCGTATGACACTTCTTGACGTATAGCCTGTACTCCACGCATGTTTCCTTGCATAACCCCTGCCCAATTCACATCTGGAGTTGTACACCTTGACTTTGACAACTCGTTCATTGCTTATTAGTCTTTTGTTTCATCCACTAAAATTGAGAAAATATTGTGCTTCCTTAACTTCAAATTATTTAGTTATTAGTTTTTATTTAGTTTTAATTATTTTGTTGTGATTATTCTACAATGACACTAATCATACTGTTCTGAGACTCTGTAAATAGTTTTCTGTACTTGCTGATCTTTCTCAATTTGGATTGTTCGGGTCTTTGCTATTTGAAATCCAGAATTTCCAAGGAATTCTTCCCTTTTTGTCACTACAATTTTTTCATTGGCCGCTGTTTCCACTGCCGGGGCCGGCAGGTGGTGCGTGCCAGGGCCAGTTTCCACGGTCAGTTTCCAGGGCTTGGTCGAGGAGCTTAACTCGGGGCCAGACGGCCAGGGTCTTGGCCCGTGAGAATACCTTGGGCCAAAGCGGGCCAGCTCGGGCTAGAGGTTAATCGCTCGGGCTAGAGGGCAGCGTGCCAGCGTGCTCAAGGTAAAAGGTGGAGTTTATGTGTTGTGAAACATTATGATCTGAAGCAAGATTTCACTTTTTTATATCACGCAAAATAATCGCTGCTGGAAATGGAGAATCACCTGTACTGGTCTGTCAAGGATACCACAGCTCTTCTGAGCATTTGGGCAGAAGAAAGGGTACAAAGTCAATGTGATGGTGTGTGAAGAAACAAGGACGTTATAAAATACATCAATGCTGAACTTTCTAAGCTAAGCATTCAGCGAGCAATGCTTTAAGTTTTAGGGAAAAAATCAAAGCGCGGCGCGCATTATTGTATTGGCAATAAATGGGGCTATTGCTGTGCCATGGTTGGTGAGTTAATATACATGCTATCTTCCTAACTTAAAAAAATAAATAAATAAAAATGAATTCATAATACCTGCTGAATGGGTTGGGTCTATGTCGTTTGATCCAGAACAAAGGTTTGTTAGGGGCGGGGTTCAGCAGCTGCTGGGGCTACTGGCCCGGCAGTGGAGAGCGCAAGCCCGGTGCTTGAGGCCCGAGGCCACTGGCTCGGCTCGGTTTGCTGTTCAGCCCTGGCCCGGCCTTTGCCCGGTAGTGGAAATGTGGCTATTGTGATTCAAAGAATGAGAGTTCCTGTCATCCTAAAATGAATGTAATTTGTAATAAAAGTTTTGATCTGTATGCTCTGCTTTCTTGTACCTACAACTTAGTCTAGAAATCTGGACGCACCCTAGTGGCAGCAAACATTATTTTTGCTGCAGAGTGTGGTCTAGCAACTCTCCGTTGACTTTCGAAGTGGAAAATGGTCTGGCCAATCACATCGTGTATAGAGTTGGTGGGCGGGCTTAACACAATGACGGCAGAGTTGTGACGGTTCTGCGTCGTGATTTCCATAGGTGATTTCCCTGATACTTAAAAACAAACAAGATGCAGCTGGCGAACAGCGGTCTTTCGATTTTGGCTTCGGCCGCGACTTGGATGACTTGGAGTGAAGAACGTAACTTAAGTCATTCTTAAAAAGGAAGATGTGTTCAGAGTTTTTAATGACCGGATAAGGCAAAAGTTTATTCAACTTGCTCCGTTGGAGAGAGAAACCATGGGGAAAACGCATGGGACTCACTCAGCCACAGCCACCATCGCTCTGGTTGGTTAGCGCTATCCTATGGCGTGCAGAGGGATATTGAAAGACAACCTTTTATCCCGCTCCCGTATTGAGGTATGCCAATTGTGAGTTCCCAGACCTAACATCTTGATAGGTCTGGTTTGCCAGGCCACCTACAACTGTCTGTTGGCATCAATTTGAGTGGATTGGACTCGATGTAAACATGTTTGCCCTTGTCTGTCCCCAGCAACCAGTTGAAACCCCAGTAAAATGGGGACATGGAAAAAAAGAAGAACTATTGTGAATATTCCACCAAGTCATAGCTTTTATATACACCGGCATTGAAAGTCTTCCATTTATAAATAGGAACTGGGTTGTCTGTTGTGTTTGCACTGATGTCAGCTCTTTGCAGGAATGTCGTGACGTCATGGGACTGTTAGTTGATTCTTGGGGCACCTGCTCCTCTGAGGTTTTGAAGCAAGTGCTGACTCTCACCTCCCCTGGCATAAGGATTTCGGTGTCACACAAAGGGGATGCTTCGCTGCAGCTGGGGTTTAAAAGCTAGCGCTAACAGTCACCTCTGAACCGGATTATGTTGTACAGCTGTCGCTTGCAGTCTTTTCATGAACTATGCATCTAGTACTACTTTTCTTTTCATTTGATTTATTCAGTCGTTATCTATAGCAACAACATATTCACCTAACTTCCAATCTGGCACACAATGGTGGAGTAATAGCACTGTAATCATGCAGTAAAAATATATTACTTGCATTGACCTGACCTGGCTGCCAAGGTATGAAAGCCGCCATACCCAACTGACGCCCCTACAAGGCACCACTGCTCATGTAGTGACTAGACAACAACTCTAACATAATCAAGCTGTATAAATGTATTCAAATTTGGAATGAAAGTCCTTATGCTCATTTGCATTTTTAATTAGTGCAAGTACAACAAATAGATAGATTCTTGTTCTGTAAATTAAAGCAAGCAAATAGATAGATTCTTTTGGGACTGAGGAGAGCAGATTTGAAACTGCCTTTGCTGCCCTCCTTTGTTCCCTCGGGACAGTAATTGTCTTTGTTGTCTTAAGGGACTGCATTTATCTGTGCTCTTAAAATTCAGTCAGTTGTCTGATCCCGCAGTTGCACTGAAAAATGAGCTGGTATACTAAACTGACATCGTGCCGATGGACGTTCCACTTCAATTTATCTTCAAGAGAAGGGACGGTGAGAATAGAGTCAGGTTTTAAGCACATTTCGCCAGCGGCTGCATCTAGCTTAGTGTGCAATGCTTAAGCTGAAAAGGTGAAATAAATCCATTACGGCAAGGTTTAGGAACAGTAAGATGCGTGGCATTACCGCTGTCAGTTTGAAGAGTTCCTTCAGTCTCATTTGAGAGGGTTCAAATACTCCAGCCATGGGTTTCACTAAAACTCTTGATGATGTAGATACAAGTTTAGTGTTCATTAAACCTGTAACTGGAACCATTTAAATGACAAAATGGAATGGATGGTTCTATTTTTGGTGCTCATGTTATTTTTTACAATGTTCTTTTGAGCAGCCTGACCAGCCCGATGGCGCAAGATTGGCTTTTTCACGTGAGGTTTTGGCTAGGCTATCTGTTTGTCTGACCAAAGGCCGATTTAGGTTAGTGTTCATGAGGCCTGTTAGGGAAAGTTAACTCTAGTTTATTTGCTTTTGCATTTATTGACTGATGGCTCTTCTGTGCACATGTTAACTAGAGAAACTTTGAGAAAGTGCAGAGGTGTTTGCGCTGTGTGAACTTAGATTGTTATTGTTGTTCTAGACTAATATGAACACTAATTTACTCTCACTTGCACAAAAACAGATTCTGTATTTCTCAAATGAATACAAACAGTGGAATTCAATCTCAGAATATCATGCAGACATGCAATTACTAAACGTTATGTTACACAAATTCACTTTATGATTTCAAAATCATAAAGCAATTTGTCTTTGCCTCTGACCAGTTCAACCATGATAAATGACTTCAGATAATTATCACATTTGTGTTTTCTTTTTTATATATTATTTTTATTTGATGAATTTTTTTTTTCTTTCAGCTTTGAGGCTTTTTCATTTCAATTTTGGCGTGAAAGCCTTTACATTTTTTTTTTAAAAGAAAACAAGCAAGCCAAACCCAGGTTAGAAAAAGCAACGCAAAAATATTATTACACATTACTTTTCATAAAAAGGTTAAATGTAATTTGTTACTTTATTACTTTTAAAAATCACACTGATTGTGAGTTAAAAATACACATTTAACAACTATATAATAACACAATAATAACACTACACAATGCTTAACATTTTTAGTTAATTAAGAATCAATATAAATATAAATATAAATATGATTTGTTATGTTTTCCAAATAATCTTTATTTAATATTTAATAAATAGTGTTTCCAAAAATTGAAATGATCAATTATAAATGGTAATTAAAGTGATGATTTTAGGGAATTTGCTTTAGATAAACATTTCATCAGTGCATAAATCTCAATTGGAATGTGAAATTCACTTTATGATTTCAATATCACTTCATTAAGCAATTTTTGTCTTTGCCTCCTGACCAGTTCAACCATGATACAAAAAAATGACTTTAGATAATTATCACATTTGTGTTTCTTTTTTTATATATTATTTTTATTTGGTGAATTTTTATTTTCTTCAGCTTGAGGCTTTTTCATTTAAATTTTGGCGTGAAAGCCTTTACATTTTTTTTTTTTAAGAAAACAAGCAAGCCAAACCCAGGTTAGAAAAAGCAACGCAAAAAATATTATTACACATTACTTTTCATAAAAAAGGTTAAATGCAATTTGTTACTTTATTACTTTTAAAAATCACACTGATTGTGAGTTAAAAAATACACATTTAATAACTATATAATAACAATAATAATAACACTACACAATGCTTAACATTTGTAGTTAATTAAGAATCAATATAAATATGATTTAATATTATTATCCAAATAATCTTTATTTAATAGTTAATAAATAGTTTTTCCAAAAATTGAAATGATCAATTATAAATGGTAATTAAAGTGATGATTTTAGGGAATTTGCTTTAGATAAACATTTCATCAGTGCGTAAGTCACAATTGGAATGTGTATCTGCACGAATAGAAAATAGATAATACAAATCTTAACAATTTTTTTTATAGAAAAAGAGCTGGTCTCCTCTTCTCACCTCGTCTCTCTCTTTCTCTCTCTCTCTCTCTCTCTCTCTCTCTCTCTCTCTCTCTCTCTCTCTCTCTCTCTCTCTCTCTCTCTCTCTCTCTCTCTGCGTGTGTGACTGATACTGGCTCTCTCGGGAGTCTCCAAGCTGAACTTGAGCAATTTTAAACATTAATTACTTAAGTGCTGCTCCCTGAGGGCTGGAGTCTCACTCCACTATTTGTTTTCTTTCCAATGCAGAATCTCTCTCTCACTCCTCCCTCTCTTTCTCTCCGTCATTCTCCTTGACTATTTCTGATGTTTGGTGCCAGCATGGCCGCGGTGGCAATCCCTTGCTTTCATGGAGATAAGCACTGCTATTAGTAATTTAAAAGTATTTACTATAATTTTCTAGTCAGTGTCTTGATGCGTGGAGGCAAATATGTTTATATGTTATGAAGAAAAGGGGAAAGAGAGAGAAAGAGGAAATTAGCAGCAATTATTTTATCAGAACATAACGGAATTATTTAGGCAAGTTGTAACTCAACCCGCACCCCGCCCTGTCAAAAAAAACAGGCAGTTTAAAGTGATAGTTCAGCAAAGTAGATGAACTTGTAAATTTAGACCATCCTTTAATGCTTTCACCTCCTACCGAATGCTTAGGAGGAAGTGTGTAAGAAATGTAAAAGACCTGGAGAATTCATGGTGGATGCTGCTACGTAAACTCATCGACATACTGACATGGAGCAATACTAACGAACCAAGACCACCA
>JAQIUQ010005110.1:0-17478 GCA_030378365.1 Hybognathus amarus
AAGGGAGAGGAGATGGTCAAACAAAAATCAGTCCCATGGTCAGCTTTGCCTCGAAACCGGACCTCAGGAAATTTCCTGTGAGATGGAAGGATGGATATGTGGAAGTATGCAATCGCTTTGGGGTCTACTGAGTTGACAAACACAATCCTCCGGGTGAAAAGTGCCTAGACTCAGTTGTCGCCTCCTGAAACCATGTAGATGAGCTGCTATTGTATCGGGTCCCGGAACAGGCCATCAGGCAAAATTGGGGGCATCAGGAGAGAAAGCCCCTGTACTTATTGCTGATCCGCAGACAGATTTTAACCAGTAAATGTCTCTCAGGAACCACCATTCAACTGGGCTGCATAGTGACAAATGGTAGGGGCTATCTGCTGGATGACTTGGAGACAAGTACCAGCCTGCCTGAGCTCAGCTACATCATTGTGGAGCTGGTCCCTTGCCCAGCATTCGATATCTGCAGCACCCGCAAACTGTCAGTTCGCAGGCAATTTGGGTACCTCAAAAGGAACAGCTTCTATTTCAGCACTCGTACCGATCTCTGCGTACCAGCACTTGGTACCGAATTTAATCTTCTCTAGAGCAAGTCTTCTTAGCAGAAACAGTCGCTTCCTGTGATCCTCATTTATAAATCAGGTGACCAGTCAAGATGATTTAGCAAACAAACTTGTTGGCAGTTGGGCATCGCAACACGGCAGGTGGTCATTGTGTTTGTCTGCTACACCAAGGAGCACAAACACCACGGTGACCGGTTGTGGGCCATTTCTGCTCTCATTGGCAGCCAGATCGGCGAACTCGTGATGACAGCTCGCTCAGGGGCGGAATGTGTTGAAGCGGCTGCTACTGAATCAACAATATGGGAAGAGCAGCCTGACTAGGCTCAATTTTTAGTGAGGAAAAACATCTGTGGAGATTTAAGCACAAATTCACTGGATGTATTTTCTGCAGCTCTGTGATGGTTGTCTGCAGGCCTGCCAACACACATTTCATAAAATGCAGCTAGGAAAAGTATGCATTGAACTCATTATATGACCCCCTTTAAGGCAGATGGGCTTCAACAGCAGAAGACCCACTGGGTACACTCATCTGCCCTACAAAATATGGGAAAAGGAGTTTGCAATTTACAGAGAGCATTTCACGCCAAAATTGGACAGTTGAGAAACTGGGAAAATGCTGCCTGTGGTGAGATAGGTCGACTTCTGTTGAGACATTCGGGTGGTTGAGCCCAGAATTCTGGCATGAACCAGAGAAATCAGACATGGGTAGATAGTTGCCTTGTTACCACTGTGTGCCCAGGCTGGTGGTGCGTGATTGATGGTTTGTGGGGGATGTTTCTGGCACACTTTCAAGAACCATGCATGCCAGTCGGGCATTGTCTCCAGTGACAGCCTACCTAGACAGTGTTTCTGACCATGCCACTACCTTTATGGCCACCATCCTCTGATGGCTACTTCCAGCAGCATCATGCACCATGTTTCACAGAAGCTACAAATACATTGGAATTGGTTCTTGAACCTGACAGATGAGTCCACCTATACTAAAATGACCACAGTGTCACGGGCTATTTCAGCCCAAATAGAGCATCTTTTGGAAATGTCGGTGGAGCAGAAGCTCTAGTGTTCCTGGATGCATCACCACAGAATCTCCATAAGAACTGCAAGATTTGCGGGCCAATCATTTGACTGAGATGCTTCCAGCACCTTGTTGAATCAATGCCACATGAGACTTGAGGGCAGTTCTTGAAGGCGAATGGGGGACAAACACCATTATTAGTCTGGTGTTCCTGATCACATCCTTTTGCCGTGAGTGTTCATTTAGCTGTCTTCTGGCTAGAAGGCCAAAGACAAGTACTGCTTTGTCTTTGAAAGGTGAATGAGTTTGCCAGTTGCTGTTACTCTGGTTTCTGAACTTTTTATGTTTTAATTTCTTGGCTCACCTCTATCACTTTGCACCTGTAGATACAGATTCAGACCAGGCAGAAGTGTTCAGGTCATCAAGGTCAGCCAGGGTGATGTTGCCTTTAGGCACAGTGAGAAATGCAGATTGACCAGAGAAATGAAGTGACCTGAATGGCATTCCAAGCATGAATACCTCCAAGCGAAGAGCAACACCAGAAAAATGCTGAGAGCTAGTTCTTTGGCCACAACACAAGCTTTAATCTATTAACTGCTGATCCTTAAACTCTAATCAATGCAGGCTTTTATATTTCCATTAAACGAGAAAGGGAAATGAATAAATGAATCAGTGCCGTCAGAGTGCCCAGCCTCCTTCACTTGGAAAACCATCACAGACGGACCTCTTCTTTAGCGTGTGCATTGCAAATCGTGTTCAGCGCTCTGGGGCAGAGTTATTACCAATTTCCCTCCATCCCCTTGGTTTTTTATGGCATGTCTGCATTATTAGTGCCTCTGATTTTGATAGCAAGCACACTCATTTATTAAGGGAAGGGGGCTGCGAGACTTTCTGGACAAGGGGGAGGCGTTGTGTTGACTGGGAAACGTTAACTGCATTAGCATTCCCTTTGGCCTCTGATTGGAGTGGACTGGGGAAAATGCCAAGGTACATTTCTCTGTTTACGCCCTGCATGGGCTACTATGAATCCTGGCACTTATTCAAGGTTGAGGGCCTCTGGACACGCCACATTTGTGTCGCCTTAGACCCTGAATATCCTACGCAAGCTGCTCTGTTCCTCTTGTGATTCAACAAACCTCATGCATCAATCTGTTGATGGCATGGTGAACCTCATATGTGAATGACATTTATGTGTGACAGTGATAATAAAGAAACGTGGTTAAATGTGAATATACAGAGGTTGACGATTCTGCTGAATTGGTACAGAGAAGGATGACATTGTTAAAAATGAGGCATGACATGAAGCAGAGTTTACATTGTTTCACTTTGCGTAGTGCCAATTTCTTCAAATACATCTGATCATTCATATATGTATATATATATGTGTGTGTGTGTGTGTGTGTTTATACTGCACATTCCATTTAGTTTCCTCCTCAACAAGGTTGCAAATTGTGTTTTAAAATACAGGTTAGAGTACTGCCATATGTCTTAACAATGAACAACACTATTAAGCTGTCTTAATGGCAGGAAAAGACTTGGTTTAATATTTCATAGTCTCCTTTTTGCTCTGCAGCTTTTCGAACGCAAACCTGAGCGATTAGACTTTGTGAAATAGATTTAGAATAATCTCCTCTTCTTATTCTTAACTTACAGGTGCAAGCTAACTCTATGTCACCTGCAAGCATGATTAGATTTCAAGAGTTTAAAAGGCTTTTAATTGAAAGCGTTGGCTTTATTAACAGTGCTGTGAGACCCGCAGGTGGACTAGGTGCTGCCCTGTAATCCTGGCAGTCTGGGTGTGATTGCGATCGTTTCACTAAGCATGCTGATTCAGCTGTGTACCCACTGCCCACAGCCTGCTCGTGCCTGCATCTCGGGGCTGTATTTCCTGAGGGAATGTCTTTTTAGCATTCAGTAATGTGGCTCCCACCCGGAACGCGGGTTGCTCTGGAGAATGCCAGAAGATTCCTGAATGACCTTTTAAAGGAGTGGTCTCGAATTTTCCTTGAGTGCCATTGAGGTAAAGTGATTCAGTAATTCGTACTGTGAAAACATTGATGTGACAAAAAAATAATAAATAAATGAATAGATAGTCCATTCCAAAGACCACAGTTTATTCTAAGTCGTAAAGGCTTCCTATTTTGCAGAGTGATTCTTTATTTATTTTTATATGGCTCAATGCATTTTAAAATGCAATGTTAATTATTCTACTGCAATTAATGTTCTCTTCAGTTGTTTATCTTACTGGTGCAATTGATTTCAAGAGAAACCCTTGTATCTTGCAAACAAGTAGCCACTTAGTGAACTGCAGCCAGCAACTGCAGCCACTCTGGTCAGGTGTTGCCAAGTCCGACTTGTGTCAGCGACTTGGGCTTGCTTCAGCGAACTCGGCGTTATCTGTAAGAGTGCGCCTGCAAATATAGGTAATCGTAAGGGTTACAGGGTTTTTTGCGGCTTGTTGCTAAAGTGTCTAGTTGCTTCTTTGGGCTTGTTCCAGCTCGAGAAGAATTTCAATGTTCTTTAAAATGTCAAGGCTGTCTTGTACTGTCCCTCTTCTCTTCCTTTGCTCCATTCAGAGAGCATTCTCCCACCCACACACCTTCATTCTTATTGGCTCTGACCCAAATAGCAACGGTAACAGATGCAGAGGCAGCAAGAGCAGAGCAATATTTCTTTTTTTTCTGGTTCAGAAAACGTCAGATAATGACGTTAAAATGAAAAAAAAAAAAAAAGTGCGAGTCATGGACCATCAAGTGATGGGGTGGCTGGACCTGTCAGGAGCTTATATATTGAGATTATATGTTAGATATATTTTAGATGTAGATATTATAGTTAAGTATGTCTGTTTGCATCCCTTGTGTGTCACCCACTTTTGCATAGACATTGAAAGTCACTATTCAAATAGGCTATTAACTCGGGAATGCTTTGGATATATTGGTCTTGTTTGAAGAAACATTTGCCTGATTCTTGTGGAAGGACATAAAGTGAAGTATTACTGAAATTATGATGAAGTTGAAACAAAAGTTATAGACTTGAGTTTCTGAAGAAATGGACAATGTAAAACATTGCATTAGTCTATTTTATGAGATATATTACAGAAATATATTTAACTCTAGAACTTGCGAGGGAGAAAATGTAAGCCAAAATCTGAAGAAGCATGTGTTCCAAATTTTCAGTTAGATATCTCAAAAATGAGCTTCAGTAGTAGCCTAGATTTATCTAGGGCGCAGTACCCACACTCAATGGAACAGCCAGAGCTTCATTACCTCAAATGGACTGCGATGTGTGCAATCAGATGTAATCTGACAAACATATAATAAACAAATTGAGTAAGAAAGCTACTAGAACACCCCCCACAGACTGTAAAATTCACGTGCAAACTATTTTTTCATCTAGGTGTCGGGCTCCAAAGAAAAAGCTCTCTTACTGTCTATGCAAGAGTTCACTTGTTCGGCTTGTTTTCACGGGCCTGGTTGCTTGTTTGTTCTCTCACGTGACCTGTCTTTGCCACTCATTGCACAAGTAAGCAGAGCTGTACAGAGTGTAACGTGGTTTCTGTGTCCGCTTATATTCACTCACTGCAAAGTTCTCTTTTCCTTTCTTTGTTAGAAGTCAAAAATAAGTTGGAAATACCTTTGAGCAATCCAGTGTTGTGTTAAGAGAAACATCCACGACACCATGCACGCAACCGCTGCTGTGAGGTGGTACATGCCAAGATACGGCTGTCCTCTTTGTCAGCGACAGAAGATGAACAAACAATTGAATTTATGTTTTGCGATCAGCAACAAAGAAAGGATCTTATTGGTCAGCGATGTGATGTTGCTCCAGCTTCTGTCAGATTCGGCTTGGCAATGTGAACAGATGAGGTGATTGAAATGGTGACGTTACTGTTCTAAATCAGTTGACTGTAGCAGGTCCATTTTCTAAGGACTTTCGGACTATACATGGATATAGATATTCGCTCTGTGAATCTATCGCTTGAATTAATCAATGTTCTTCATAATGCATCATCCTTAGGCTTTGCAAGCATTTTCATGTTTCAGTAGTTCAAAAGAAAAGGCTCACTTGCGAAGACGCGCTAAGCAGTTCACATCTTTTTCTTTTGCGAGCAAAAGCAACATTTCCCAATTTTTAATTATGATTGGCATTATCTCGCGCTTTTACCTTATTTATTATTTATTTATTTATTTTTAAGTTTCAAGAGCTGTTCACTTGTTAGCACGTCGAGCCGTTGTTCTTCTTCATGTTGTTAGATGTTGTTTGTTGTTGTTTGTCATTTGTACATTTGTTACTAATCATTATTTATTTTTGTTTAAAGCTTCGATGATACCTGTGATGCCTCGAATGAAGAGTTGCTGGCGACAATTCGCAAATAGATATTGGAACTATGAATCGCTTCTGAAATTACCAATTGACTCCGACTTTTTCAGGCTTGGCCACAGGTAAAATGAATAGGCATCAAACACAACCGCATATGGATAATGTACAGTACTGCTGATATGTTTGCATCCAATGTCAGGGTGCTTGAGAAGCTGTAGCTGTCCAGGTGGCTCAACTGCCTCTTCATTGGCAGCACCAAATGACTTGGATCTCATCGCCAGATGGCAAATGTTTTCTGAGAGCAGTCATTTACTTTGAATCTGTCTTTGCTCCGTTTTATTTATTTTTTTGGAAATAATGGACTGTGACTACAGTGAAATATCATGCATGAGTACCCTAAACATCATCAGGCTGACATTGTTTTCAAAAGGAAGGACCCGTGCTGTTTGCTACGTTGGGGTTTGTATTGGTCTGGCATGGTTGCTCTGGGAGGAAAATGCTTTCAGACGGAAATCATCCATACAAAATAATGGTGATTCTTATTATCATTCGTTTGATTCAGTTGTTTGATGGTATGTGGTTCTACGATAGATATACAGTCATTGACAGGGTGCCATGATACGACGTTTTGTGTCATTATACCTTATGCGAAAAACAAGAAGATTTATTAGGATTGTTATAGATGATGATGAAACACATTTTAGAAGTATATGGACACATCTGTCAGTGATTCTCGCACCTTTCATTATTAGAGGCTTCTGCCAGTTTAATGCGACCCTTTGGTAGAACATTGCACATGGCCTCGGTCCCCTCAGCCCATTTTTTTAAATGAGTATATCACTATTTTTACACATTTTTAGAGTCGTCAGGAAAGTTAGATCCTATGAAAACCAAATATGCAGGACATTGGAAAATATCAGGAACCCAAATGCTACAGCATCAGTGGTAAAGGCACCACACAGAAAGAACTGTAACTATTAGAATTAAAAAATCTTAATCTTTATTTACACCTCCACAGATGAGTGATTCAAGGTTAATCTACTATTGATTATTGTCACAGCTGCAGTTCTGTGCATTTGCCTCTTTTAAATTCTTCATGCTAGTTCCGAGATATATGGCACATAACACTTTTAGATCAAAAGGCATTTAAGATTGAGAAAACTAAGCTCAGCTGTGTATCACACTTGACTGTGTTTAATAAAACACATTAATAAAACAATTAATGAAAACATCAATTGTTATAATGTAAATTTAAAATGAGTTACAGAATATATAAATTAAAGACAATAAAAGAAAATAATATAGAATAGAAGGCAGTAAAATAGAAATACAGAAAGATACATTTTAGACTTTAGACATTTGTAGAAGATTTCTAAAAATAAATAGTTTTAAATAAATGTTTTTTAATGCTTGGTACATATTTAAATATTACAATAATATTAACAAAATTATATAGCAAAATGTTGTCATATATATTTTTTATGTGAATTTCCTTGTTCATCATTCTGAAAAAAAATAGACCCAATAATGACCCAAATGATAGAATAAGTATATGTTTATTAATAATTAATAATTATTAATAATTGAAATAATAATCTATTGTTACCCCCCAAAAAAAAAATATTGCAGAAAGCTGGATTTTCATCATCTTTACTTACTGTTTCATTGTCTTTCCACTGCAGACTCTTGACTCTTCATCTCTTTGAACTTTGAGACTGAACAAAATAAATGATTATTTACTGTTTCAGTACTAATCTAATCATCATAGTGATGAAGTAGGCGGTATCATTGGAAGTAGTTAGTCTGTGCTTCAGAGAAATGCTCTCCTCTACGTCTCTATGGTGTAGCTATTCCTCGTGCATTTCATCGTAGGAGGCAGTTTCCTTAAGACGTCATTAATTATGAGCACAACCTGTAACTCTTATGCTCGTAAATGGTTCCCCACACATTCACAGCTGATTTCCTGTTTCTAAATGAGCGGGTTTAGACAAATGCTTGTAACACAGGTGGCAGTGAGAGTCTGGGTAAAGTGTTAGCCGTCTGCAAAACCTGCACTTGTCCTTTTTATGTCTCCCAAAATAATAAGACATCCTGATTAAGTAGCAAGTGGTGAAGACTCCAGAGAACAAATGCGGTAATGGCAGCTGGAAATAAAGCGGTTGACAAGGCTGCATGTAATTTAAGCAGTTTGCACGGCTTAGGTGATAGCGTTGTTGGAAATATAGCAGCGTATTGATTTACCTGGGAAAGAGTAAAGTGAAGCCAAGATTTAAACACTTGTGTGAAACAGTTAAAAGTGTTGCAACAAAACCCATCACTCTTTGTCACTAGATGAAGACCAGAAAGACAGTTGCAAGTCCTTCGGGGCAAGTTTCATGCACAACCATTCAAATAAAACAGAATTTATTAGTATTCTTTGGCCAGCTTTATGCTAAAAAATACCCTTTATATCAGATTTGTCTGAATTCAATAAACATATTAAGGGGATAGTTGACCCAAAAATGAAAAGTTTTGTCATCATTACTCAACCTCAGTGTTGTTATAGAAGCTTGTTCCGCCACTAAATAAAACCATAAAATAAATAATTGTGACTTTTTATTTTAGCAATTCTGACTTTTCTCACAATAGGAGTTTAAATCTCATCAGAATTGGAAAGTTCAGAATTCCGGTGATAAAAAAGTCGACAAATTGTGAGTTATAGAGTAAAATGTGATATAAAGACAGAATTGCGTGATATAAAGTCACAAATTGTGACATATAAAGTCAAAATTACGATAATACTAAAATTCAGAATTACAAATATAAAGTAGGAATTGGTGATTAAAGTCGGAATTTCAACTATCAGGCCAATTCACAATATCTGACTTTTATATCATGCATTTCTAACTTATAACACTTAATTGTGACTTTATATTAGCAATTCTGACTTTATATTGGCAATTCTGACTTTATATCAGCGCAATTTGACTTTATATCTGACAATTGCAACTAATGTGTCGACAATTTCTGACTTATATTACGCAATTCTGACTTTCCATATCGCAATTCGGAGAAATAATGTCAAGTCGAAAAGTAAGCATCGCAATTATAAGATAAAAGTCATAGTGCCTATATTTTTAATTCTATGCAGAAACAGCTTTGTATGTTGTTACAAACCTGATGAGTTTATATATATTTGAACACCAAATAAGATATTTGAAGAATGTTGGTAAAACCAGATTGGCGCTAGCCATCTGACTCCATCGTACTTTTTTCCCCTACTTTTTGAAATTAGTGACTCCACGTCAACTGTCTAGCTACCAACATATTGAACATCTTCAAAATATATAGTTTGCATTCAAAAGCAGAAAGATGCCCTTTCATATTTTTTACTCTTAGAATTAACACGATAATCTGTGTTTCTTGCTTATTTTCTCATAAACCTCACTGACTACGATTACATGCAGCCGATTTTGGTTCGATAGATTTAAGGTCACTTTTGAGGTTATGAAACATTCAGGAATAACCCGATTTACATCCGTGAGCAGAAGAGTTTCTCTTGTATACATTGAACTGCAGTATCCAAATGTAAATGTCGACAGCCGCAGGTTAGCATATTGACTGGCACAACCTTAAGGACGCAATATGCATCATTCCAATTATTTGTTCCTGATCCAAAGACAACAACAACAGTAGCACACGGATAATGGATAGTTCAGGCAGATGACGGATCGATACTTTGTTTGAGTTTTGATGCTGAGTAACGTTACTAACCTAGCTACAGGAAGTATGCTGTGTATGTCTCGGCCTGGTCTCGCCATGTTTACTTCGCAAATTATTGCGGATTTTGTATGCAGCGAAAGTTCTTATCTAGAAAGACCAAGATTCCTGCAAATAGAACATGGCAGAACCAAATTGCTATGGAATATGTGCAATGGCACCTTACATGACCAAAAATTTGTGTTAAAAGGATTACCAGATGTAATATACAGATTTTTAAAATCGGAGAATATGAGCAATATTCAAGTTATTGCAGATGTTTACATGGCTGTCAGGACAGGTTATTGCTACTATCCACGGTTTGAAGCGTGGGTTATGGCTGCATGTAAACGTAGTCATTGAAAATTCTGAAAAACAACATAAAGCAAATGTGCACCAATTCAAAAACAGTACATGCACAATAATTGCATTATCTAGTACAAGTTTGCAATGATTCTTTACTGCGGATTTAAAGAAGTCTTGATTCATTTCAATCCCATTCATCTCAAATATGATTTCATCATGATTTAAGTCTGCCTGTTCAAAGCTCGTGACAAATGAACCTTGATGTGGAATAGCACACTAAATATATAAACAAGGAATAATGCGAATGTTAAAGGAACATATGGTTAGCATGCTACATTTGGAAAAGCTAGTAGTCACGGTAATTGTTAGAAGCTGATTTTCCCACTCAACATCCCGGGCTCTCAGGTCAATCAACGGCACATTCAACACATGCAAGTTATGATCAAAACGAATTCGACTAATAAGATTAACAACTGTTCTATGAAAGATTTTTTCTTCCAAGTCGCTCGGCTGATTTTTTATGGTAATGTCACATTTAGGAAGTGTCTGAAAAAACCAGTGAGCCACCTACCATCGGCAGCATTTATAGTCGTCACATGTACCAGTTACAACCCCAATGTAAATGCAGTTTCAAAAGATAGGCAGCTGAAAATAAAATAAAAGATGATTGGATCACTACCACAATTGAATGTTTGCCAATTTCAATTAATTAAAATGATGAGCAGCACTGTTCTGAATCAGCTTTTGAGGTAAAAAACAACACAAACAAAAAAAACAGTTTATAGTTTGATAAAGATAGTTTAATTTTATTACATTTTACAATAGTTTAAAGCTTGAGCCAAAACCAATAAAGGATTTTGAAGGCCAATACCAATACAACTATTGTTGGTTTTAAGAACGATATTCGGATATATCGACAAATATTTATTATTTTACAAACGTGCAACAAAACATTAACAGATTTCTCTAACATTAGTTATTTGTAGTTATTTGTGATTTTAAATAAAAATAATATGATAAAAGCGTTTTAAAATAAAACTTGTTTCTTTTATTGTCACAACAGAACAGACTGATGATAGTGGCATTAGCTAGCTTTGTGGTTAGCTAGTCTATGATGAGCCATAATTTAGCAATGGATTACGTCATACTGCAAATTGTAAAACATACATTTTCGATATAACAGGCCAAGGAGAGATGATGCGTCTCATTGCTATAAACTGTCACATGCTATTAAAAGAAATACTTCAGTCACATTGTCAAAAGTTACAAGGACAGTCAGGTCAGCTACATTGTAACAACGTAACGATAACTATTCAAGCGATGTTCGTCCGATTTTATTTTATTTTTGAATATATATTATCGGCCATTATAGCTGCCAATACCGATAGTTTGGAAAATGCCTAATATCGGCAGATAACATCTCAGTCCTGCCAATATATCGAATCTGGCTCTAGTTTAAACTACAGTTCAAAAGTTTGTGGTCAGATAAGCTTTTATTTTATTTATTGATTTATTTTACTTTTATTCAGCAAGGACACATTAAGTGCATCAAAAGTGACAGTAAAAACATTCATAATGTTACTAAATATTTCAATTTCAAATACAAGTTTTTCTTTTGAACCTTCTGAACTTCATCAAAATGTTCTCTGTTTCCAGAGAAATATGAATCAGCACAACTGTTCAATATTCAATTTTGATAATGATAATAAATGTTTGTTGAGCATCAAATCAGCATATCAGAATGATTTCTGAAGGGTCATGTGTCAACTGCAGTAATGATCCAGAAAATTCAGCTTTCACCACAGAATAAAATGACATTTGACTATATATTCAAACAGAAAATTGGTATTTTAAATTGTAATACTTGCACAATTGTTCTGTTTTTAATGTATTTGATCAAATAAATTCAGTCATGGTGAGAAGAAGAGACTTCTTTCAAAATATGTTTTTTTTTTACATAGACTTTATTCATTAAATAATAATATATTAAAGGATAGCATATCAAATATGATTTCCTTATGGAAATGGCAATTAAATAATTCCAAAAGTGTGTGTGTGTTGCTGCTTGTGTTTCATGTCAGTCCCTTATGAGGTTCAGTTGGGATGTGGCTACAGGCAACAATCATCAAGGCTTTCTAAGTTTCTAAAGACTCTTCAAACAGCTCAAATTGTGCTAAGCTGACATATTAATATGCATTTTTGGCACTTAGATTGTCAACGTGATACACCTGTTAGATGCATTACTTTAAAGCACCAACGCTTCACTAGCAAAATCAGCTTAACTCAAAGTTTAGGGCATGTAATGACAAGTTTGGCCTAGTTAACATTACTCGTGGCTCTTAGCATGGAGGATGAGAGACGGAGGAGGTGCAGACGTCGTTCTCTTAAACCTGCTTCACCTCCGAGCCCAGGGAACTGGAAAGATATCAGAGACTGTTTTGAAGATGGGAGTGAGGGATTTTGTCATCCTGTGATAGATTTGTATATCAAATTTTACTGCATGGTTTAATCACATAGATAAACTCACAGCTGTTGAAATATGCAACATAGATCTGATTTTTAAAATTTTTTTATATAGATGGAGATTTTGGGTGTGTGTTCATTAGTCCTGCTACTTACAACTAGAGCAGTCTATTCTATCTGTCTATCTGTCTATCTGTCTATCTGTCTATTCATCTATTGAATAAATTAAATAAATTAAATACAAACTCATCTATCGTGGAAATTCTTTGCCTAGTATCTTAAATAAAAATTCAAGAACAAATGAAGATCTCGAAAGTCATAAGATACTTATTAATTTCTTGCAAGAAAGGCAGTTCACACACATACAGAGTACCTCTTATCTTCCAAAATGTACTTCTTATCTTCTTAACTTCGCACTAAGGCCCCTTGCATGTAAACAGTTCTAAGTTTCTGTATTCTAACACTTCTCATCTATGTATACACACACGTAAAACACATATTTTTTTCATTTTGCTCTTGGTGCAAGCAAACTTATCTATTTCTGAGAAGAACAGAACATTCTGTCCTTTTGCACACATCACATTGACCCATTTGCATAGAAAGATAATGCATCTTGCAATTTCCTTAACACTCTATATTTTAAAGAACACACAAACAAATATATGTTTCAAGGGATACATTTAAAAGAAAAAAATCAATAGGCTTTATGTTCGAGCGTCACGTGACCAAACCGAAAAACGGGTTTAATCTGGCATCCGCTTGTCAGAGAAAGTGTCAACGGCCATAAGAACTGACTATGATATCTATGGATTTTTATGGTAATCAGCTAACCTACCTAGTTCACTTTGTTATTGGCGTTTTATTCCATTTAAATATCTAAACTTTACTGTAGAGAAGAAAAAATAAAAAACGTTTAAATATCAATCTGCACATGTGAGGGACATTGGTTATGAATAATCTTTGCTCGCTCCTTTTAAGTTATCTTGAGTAAAACCGCAAAAAAATCAAGAAGCACGTACAAAAGACCAGAACCAGAAGCGATGACAGCCTGTTTACACAATGCGGGAAGTAGGTTGTGCATAAAGCCTATTACACTGTCTTGTTTGTCTGCCTGTCTGCCTCACACAAAAATTGCTGCAAAGGTGCTTTGCCAACGGTTTAAACGCCTCACAATCTAGACATTCTTCCATGTTTTAACCTAAAAACCGAATTATTCTTGGGACAGCAGCATTTGTTCCGAATTTCAATCATACCTCTTTAGGCGCCAAGGTTTCTTTATTTTTATTCAGGAAATAGTAGATATCGAATTCATGTTGGAATTGTTGGAGTTGGAACACCGTCATCTTTAGAATATTGTCTTTTAAATTCCGTTTTTGTGGTCCGCTCTGTATATTTCTATGGATCGCTGTTCAAGGAGTAATTTGCTGATGAAGTGGATTTACTTATTGTAGAGTTAACAAAAGTTATCATGAGCATTGTAAAGCAGATGTCTTAACAAATGTTGACGGGAATTTTTTTACGAGCAGTTCATTCATACCTATGCAAGATCGCTGTGAAAATACAGACCGGAAGTCAAGACAACGCAAGAGCAGCGCTGAAAGGGGCGAGGCTACATAAGGTCTCTAGGAACATGATGTAATTTTGATCTTGAATCAAAGTATTACATGTCTGCCACCTGCTGGTAGGGAATACAAATTAGATATTACACCATATCAGGATCTACAGCCTGTTTTATTAAGTAAGACGTCTTGTCGCAATTTTGCGACTTTGGCGCTTAAAGGGATAACCTTTCTGTTTTATCAGAAACGACCTTAAAACAGGCTTACTAACCCTTTAACTATTCTAGTGTTGCTCCTGAAATCTCAATCCCCATTTCCTCCTCCTCCTCCCGTGTCAAAGGAGGAACTTTTGAACTTCAGTTGCATCCAATGCAGGAACCTTCCATTACCGACGGCAAAGCCCAGAATGCGTTTGCCGCCTTCCGCATCACATGTGAACTCTTGAAGCAAGGTGAGATGTTCTCAGCAGAGCAGGAGGCAGCACTGACAAACTATGATAAATTAGTTGTTTACTGACATTTTATGCTGGCTGAGGATGGCGGTTAGGGAGGAGATGCGTGTTAATGAGAAGAAAATAAGTCATGGAGATATGCTCACATTGATAAGAGAAAGTCAAAAGAGCACATGGAGATGATTAGGTCACACCACAAACTACTATAATATGCGAGATATATCCCATAATGTTTATCTCATCTGATGCTGATCTTGTCCTAGATTGCATCAGATTTAATGGCTGAATCGGTAAAGTGGGAGTCATTTACAATTTTATTAGATGCTTTTTAAACTTTTTAATGCGTTTAAGTTCAAGTAAGTTACAAAATAAAAGATTAATAAGTGATTTCTTTTTTAATATGTATTGATCGTCAACTTTAAGTCATTTTTATATTGCTTGTCATTTTTTTGTGCCAGCTTCCAAGCTCCAAACCTGAGGTGCAAGTGTAGATTTGAACTTGACCGATTAAAGCCACTTTCTAAGAATGCAGTGCTAGCAGATTAAAAAGCATTTTAATGCACTTTGTAATGATCTTATATTGGGCACCTCTCTGCCTACTTCTCATATGCCCTTAAAATCCCTTACCGAGCAGATACTCCGCTGTCTGAGTCTTCATTTGACCATATAGTGGGTGGGAAATGCTTTGTCTGGATGAAGGACATTGCTGACAGCCTCATATTTTGGTGTCCTTGTAAACACTGACCAATCGAAACACCAGAGCGTGACACCTTTATCAAGCCAGTAGCACAACTACAGAAAACGACGGAAAAACTATAAAACTATAAAGGCAGCGCACATATATCACTTAAAGTATAATGATGTATAGTCAAAATAGGCATATTAAAAGAGAACCAATCAGAGTCTCTGTCACGGCGCCAATGTAATTAATGTGCCAGCGCCGGCATAGAGCTGTAACTGAAGAATCAGTATTAGCTGTCTCATTAGCATTTTACAATAAGATTGAGATTAGTTACATTGGCAAAATAATGTGGCTACCAGTGCAAGTTTGGGGCCAATTTGGGCATTTTCCGTCTCCATCCAATTAGATCTTTGACACTCACATTTCACCTCTATTTCACAGAGAGCAATTAAATGTTGAGTTTAAGCTTTAGAGAAGAATGGGAAAAGAGAACGAAGCTTATTTAGCTTGCTCAAAAACGACAGTGGAGCTAATGAAGAAGAGAATAAGAGGCGACAGAGATGAGCAGCTAAATAGTTTGGCCTGAAAAAGGTGTCACTTGATATCACTGAACAAGCCCATTTGGTTCCCATTCCAGTTAGCTTATGCTTGGATGCAGAATTGATGGAAAATGCAAAAAAGTGAAAACATGTCGCAAAATATCACAAGAAATTCATTTGATCCCTGTGGTTGACCCTTTGTTAAGTCTTTCTGACCAAGGTATTTATTAACATTATGTCACACTTGCTGTTGATGTATTGAACTTGACATATTTCTTTAACTTCACAATACATAACCATCTAAATATTATGTGACCAACTAGAAAATGTAGCTCCTTTGATGCACGATATTGCAAAAGCTGACCAAAATGCATGCAAAAATGCCAAATTAAATGACTGTATGTCTTATCCAAAGATAGTCTCTCTCATCCAAAGTAAATCATCAAAGTAACTGATAACTGATGCTAGAGATCCATCTGGTAACATATTAGGTAAATATCACATAGCATCAAAAAAGCTTCAAACTTAGGATCAAACACAGCACAACTTGGCAACCATTTACATCATCAGGCTTCTTTGGAAGATCTGCAGGCTGTATACACAAAGAATTTTAAAGCTAAAAGTAGCTCCTAACTGGCGAATTTAGGAGCAACTCCTAAAAATAATGGGCGTGTCACTCCTAACTTTAGGACTCCTAATTTTTTTCACTAAAAGTAATTCACAAAGCATTTTAGCCCTAAAAGTAGCACCTAAGTCTGGGACAGCTTAAAGAAGTCGAGAGGACTTCTTACTCACTAAGACCTATTCACAAAGGATTGTAGCGACACCAGCGCCTCTCGCAGTCGTCCGGGTCCGCAAACAAGCGAATACTGCATTCATCTGCAAACAAATCCTCTCCCATGTCTCACGCTTAGTTTTGCTTGACATCCCAGTGCCCAATTTCACTTTTATTATGTTTTTTTTTTCTAGCACCAACTGGGCCAGCAGCAGTAACTGATCCTGCATCCAGTTGGGCTTTCTTTTCCATTTTGGCGAGTTCATAATCCACTGTCATTCAACTATTACATTACTTCAATAGGAGCAACATTTCCTTGCTTTAAATAGGCTAGTTAGGCTAAAAGAATGTCAATTAACCAAGCAAGTGTTAATGCAAGTGTCGTTTTTCATTATTAGGCAAGTTGGTTTTCATTCAGGGTATTAGGTACCATTCACATCAGCGCCTGAAACGCAAGGCGCGCCGCATTCTCCCGGTGGTTGCAGCTTCCGGTTGGTTCTTGTCACGTGACCTGAACAATGAAACTCTACGGACGCGCTTGGAAAACGGCGCACATATCGTGCGCCTATATTTAAAATAACGAACTTGAGCAGCGCAAAAGACGCGATAAGTGAACACTGCAGGCCCTTAGGCTACCTTGAATAATTTCATTCATGACTTTTCTCTCTCTGCCTTTTTAGAATTACACTTCACTGTGGCCTGCACAAACATGTCATTATATAGCCTATGCATTTCAATTACATTACTTTTTTATTATTATTACTATTTTGTGTAGGACACAGACATATAGATGTCGATAATTCCATGATTTGTTGCTGTGTTATGTTCCGCATGATGGCCCTGTCATCTAACAACCAATCACCGTGATCATTGCGAGGAAGCTTGTGCATGAAAATTGACGTCATCCATAGCAACGAAGACTCACTCTTAGTTTAGGAGTTGTCATTTTTCCTTACTAAGAGTAGGTCTGAAAGGCGTTGTGAATAACTTTTAAGAGAAAACTCCTAGCTAAAATATTTTAGTGCGATTTAGGAGTACTCCTAGTGGTAAGATAAAATTCTTGTGAATACGGCCCC
>JAQIUQ010005111.1:0-19461 GCA_030378365.1 Hybognathus amarus
TTGGTACGCTTGCCTCCGAAAGCGAACCTCAGGGAGCTTCCTGTGAGATGGAAGGATGGATATGTGGAAGTATGTGTCCTTTAGATCTCTAGATGACAAACCAATCCTCAGATTGAATTTGACTGCACGATGATGGGAATAGTGAGCATCTTGAACCTGAATCTCCTCAGAGAGCGATTCAAGTGTCTAAGATCTCTTATTGGACGCAACCTCCCCATCCTTTCTGAGAGCTATAAAGTCACCGTTCCAATATCCAACCTTGCACTGGGTCGACTGCAGTCCAGACCACGCTGTTGAACCTTGGTGGGTGGAAACCTAACTGCAGCCTGTACCCCTCTTGAATAGTGTGCAGGACCCAAGGCGCAATATTTGTGAGATTTTTTCCTTGCATGGAAATATTTTACCAAGGGAACCAGGCTCTCAGAGTTTGGCTTCGGGTACCAATCTGGATTTGTTCTCGACCCCCCTGAACCGATCTCCGGCAGGTTTTGAGCCGAAAACCGGGCAACGGGAAGTCGAACATTGATTTCCTGCGGGCTCCAGTGGAGGAGGAGACCTCGATCACTCTGCCACTGATGAGGCCAACCGCGCAGAGGACCTCAGGCTGGCTAGGACCTCTCAGATGAAGCCTTCCTCAGCCTGCAAGACTGCAGCCTGCATTTTCGCCTCCTGAAACCTGTCGATGACTGTATTTATGGCGTCGACCGAACAGCCAGAAGGCGAAATCTGAGCATCAGGGAGAAAATCCCTGTCCTTATCCTTGATCTGCAACAGATGTAACCATAAATGTCTCTACCGAGACCACCATCGCTACCAGCGGACGATGGTGCGGGCTCATCTCCTTGGTGACTTGGAGAGACAAGTCTGCAGCCTTCCCTCAACTCAGCTACATCATACTGGAGCTGGTCCCTTGCCCGCATCGATATCTATATGGTTCCCCGCAAACTGTCATTCGACGCAATTTGAGTTCCCTCGAAAAGGGAACAGCTCTGTTTTCAGCACTCCGTACCAATCTCCGTACCGCACTTGGTACCGATTTTATCTTTTCAGGAGCAATTCTTAGCAAAACCAGCTTTATACTGATCCTCATTTATAAATCAGTCTGGTGAGAAATGATTCCGCAAACAAAACTCGATTCAGATTGAGGAACATCAAACATGACGGCAGTCATGTGTTCGTTATTACACCCAAGAACAGAACACCACAATCGCTTATCGCCATTCTGCTCTAGTGTTTCAACAATGGCAAACTATAATGACAGCTCGCTCAGCGGCGGGGATGTGTTGAACGCTGCTCTCAATCAACAATTGTGGGAGGAGCACCTGACTGGCTCGATTTTAATCAGGGAAAAACATATATGGAGATTTAAGCAAAAACACTGGATGTATTTTTATCATTATGTGATGGTTGTGTACAGGCACTGCCAACACACATTTCAGTAAAATCAACTTGAAAAAGTGCATGTACTATTATATGACCCCTATAACGGCGGAGTGGGCTACAACAGCAGAAGACTCCACCGGGTACCACTCATTTCCCTACAAATAGGAAAAGGAGGTTACAATTTGCAAGAGCTCACAAAAATTGGACTGGAAAAATGTTGCCTGGTCTGATGAGTCTCAATTTCTGTTGAGACATTCACATGGTAGAGTCAGAATTTGGCATAAACAGAATGAGAACATCAGATACATCCTTGTTACCACTGTGCAGGTGGTGGTGTATTGGTGTGGGGGATGTTTTCCTGGCACACTTTCAGGAACCATAGTGCCAATTGGGCATTGTTTAAGTGACACGGCCTACCTGAGCATTGTTTCTGACCATGTCCATACCTTTATGGCCACCATCCTCTGATGGCTACTTCCAGCAGCATAATGCACCATGTCACAAAGCTCAAATCATTTCAGATTGAGTTTCTTGAACATGACAATGAGTTCACTGTACTAAAATGGCCCCCACAGTCACCAGATCTTAACCCAATAGAGCATCTTTGGAATGTGGTGGTGAACAGGGAGCTTGCGTGCCCTGGATGTGCATCCCACAGATCTCCATGAACTGCAAGATGCGGGCCAACATTTCTAAAGAATGCTTCCAGCACCTTGTTGAATCAATGCCACATAGAATTAAGGCAGTTTGCTGAAGGCGAATGAGGGTCAAACACATTATTAGTATGGTGTTCCTAATAATCCTTTAGGTGAGTGTACATTAGTTATTTTCTGGCTGAAGGCCAAGAAACCGTCTGCTTGTCTTTGAAAGGTCAATGAGTTTGCAGTTGCTGTTTACTCTGGTTTCTGAACTTTTATGTTTCATTTACTAGCCACCTCTATCACTTTTTGCACCTGTAGATACAGATTTAAACCAGGCAAAATTGTCAGGGTCATCAAGGTCAGGGCACAAGGGTAACCTGTACCTCTAGGCACAGTGGAAAATACAGGATGACCAGAAAATAAAGTAACCTAAATAACAACCATTGAATACCTCCAAGCGAAGAGCAACCCAGAAAAATGCTGGAGCTCGTCTTTGGCCACAACACAAGCTTTTAATCTATTAACTGCTGATCCTTAAACTCTAATCAATGCAGGCTTTTATATTTCCATTAAACGAGAAAGGGAAATGAATAAATAAATCATGCCGTGCAGAGTGCCCAGCCTCCTTCACTTGGAAAACCATCACAGACGGACCTCTTCTTAGCGTGTGCATTGCAAATCGTGTTAGCGCCTCTGGGGCAGAGTTATTTACCCAATTTCCCTCCATCCCCTTGGCTTTTTTATGGCATGTCTGCATTATTAGTGCCTCTGATTTTGATAGCAAGCACACTCATTTATTAAGGGAAGGGGGCTGCGAGACTTTTTGGACAAGGGGGAGGCGTTGTGTTGACTGGGAAACGTTAACTGCATTAGCATTCCCTTTTGGCCTCTGATTGGAGTGGACTGGGAAAATGCCAAGGTACATTTCTCTGTTTACGCCCCTGCATGGGCTACTATGAATCCTGGCACTTATTCAAGGTTGAGGGCCTCTGGACACGCCACATTTGTGTCGCCTTAGACCTGAATATCCTACGCAAGCTGCTCTGTTCCTCTTGTGATTCAACAAACCTCATGCATAATCTGTTGATGGCATGGTGAACCTCATATGTGAATGACATTTATGTGTGAAAGTGATAATAAAGAAACGTGGTTAAATGTGAATATACAGAGGTTGATGTCTGCTAAATTGGTCAAGAGAAGGATGACCTTGTTAAAAATGAGGCATGACATGAAGCAGAGTTTACATTGTTTCACTTATGTAGTGCCAATTTCTTCAAATACATCTGATCATTCATATATGTATATATATATATATATGTGTGTGTGTGTGTGTGTGTGTTTATACTGCACATTCCATTTAGTTTCCTCCTCAACAAGGTTGCAAATTGTGTTTTTAAAATGCAGTTCAAGTACTGCCATATGTCTTAACAATGAACAACACTATTAAGCTGTCTTAATGGCAAGAAAAGACTGTTTAATATTGCATAAGTCTACCCTTTTGCTCTGCAGCTTTTCAAACGGCAAACCTGAGCGATTAGATTTTGTGAAATCCGTTTAAAATAATCTCCTCTTCTTATTCTTAACTTAACGTGCCAAGCTAACTTGTATTGTCACCTGCAAGCATGATTAGATTTAGAGAGTTTAAAAGGCTTTTAATTGAAAACGGTGGCTTTATTAACAGTGCTGTGAAGCCCCGCAGGTGGACTCAATCTGCCCTGTAATCCTAGCAGTCTGGGTGTGATACGATTGTTTTCACTAAGCATACTGAATTAGCTGTGCTCCCCGCTGCCCACAGCTGCTAGTGCCTCCATCTAGGAGCTGTTTCCTTCAAGAGAAATACTTTTCATCTCATTAATGTGGCTTAATGCGGTTGCTATGAAAAAATACAAAGATTCCTTGAGTGACCTTTTAAAGGAGTCATATCAAAATTTCCTTGATCCATTGAGGTAAAGTAGTTCATCGTACTGTGAAAACATAATGTAACAAAAAAAATAAATAAATAAATAATCCATTCCAAAAGACCAGTTTATTTGTAAGTTGTAAAGGTTTATTATTACAGGTCGTTCTTTTTTATTTTTTTATATGGCTCAATGCATTAAAAAAATGCAATATTAATTATTCTATTACGTTAATGTTCTCTCAGTTGTTTATTACTAGATTAAATTGATTTCAGAAACCCTTGTATTTGCGACACCGGTGGCCACTTAGTGAACTGCAGCCAGCAACTGCAGCCACTCGTCAGTGTTGCCAAGTCCACTTATTGTAAGCGACTTTGGGCTTGCTTAGCGACTTTGGGCTCTGTAAAGTCGCTTGCAAATATAGGTAGTCGCGGGTCGCGGTTTTTTGGGCTTGTTTCTAAAGTGTAGTTGCTTATTTGGGCTTGTTCCCAGCTCGGATATTTTCAATGTTATTTAAATGTAGGAGTTTGTCTTGTCTGTTCCCTCTCTCTTCCTTTCCCCATTCAAAGAGTTTTTCCCACCCACACCCTTCTTCTTATTGGCTCTGACCCAGATGGCAACGAGTACAATCCAATCAGAGGCAGAGAAGAGCAATCTTTTTTTTCTGGTTAGGAAAACGTCAGTGAGTGACGTTAAAATGAAAAAAAAAAACAAAAAAAACGTGCGAAGTCTGGACCATCGTCGAACTGATAGTGACTGGACTGTAGGAGTTTTATATATTAATTATATGTTAGATATTTTAGATATAGATATTATAATTTAAATTCTGTTTAACCCTTTATCTGTCACCCCATTTTTTGCATAGACATGAAAATCACTATTCAAATGGTTGTAATTTAAGAATGCTTTGGAATATTTGGTCTTGTTTTGATGAAGACATTTGCCTAATTCTTGTGAAGGATTAAGTGAAGTATTATGAAATTATGAAAGTGAAACAGAAAAAGTTATAAGTTTGAGTTTATGAAAATGAACAATGTAAAACATTAGTTCTATTTTTTTATAAAATATATTACAAAATATATTTAACTCTAGAACTGCAAGAAAATGTAAGCCAAAATCTGAAGAAGTTGTGTTCCAAATTTTAGGTTGATATCTCAAAAATGAGCTTCAGTCAGATTTTATTTGGGCGCAGTACCCACACTAGATGGACAGCCAAGCTTCATTACATAAGAAAAATAAACTGTACGTGTGCACAGTTTTACAAAACTGCGCACAGTTTACCAATCTGTCCACGTGGATGTAATTGACAAAAATATAATAAACAAATAAATAAAAAACTATTCGATCCGTCCCACAGACTGTAAAACCGTGCAAACTGTTTTTTTTTCATCTAGGGGGCTCCAAAGAAAAAGCTCTTTTACTGTCTATGAGAAAAAGTCGCTTGTTTTGGGCTTGTTTTCACGGGCCTGGTTGCTTATTTGTCTCGCGAGATCTGGCAACACTGCCACTCGTGCACAAGTAACAAGACTGTACAAGAGACTGAACGTGATTCTGTGTCCCGCTATATTCACTGCAAAGTTCTTTTTCCTTCTTTGTTAGAAGTCAAAAATAAGTTGGAAATACCTTTGAGCAATCCAGTGTTGTGTTGAGAGAAACATCCCGACGCCATGCACGCACGCTGCTGTGAGTGACATGTGCCGTCCGCTTTCCTCTCAGCGACAAATGAACAAACAATTGAATTTATGTTTGCGGTGAGCAACAAAGAAAGGATCTTATCGTAGCGATGTGGATATTGCTCCAGCTCTGCGATTCAACTGCACGATGTCGACAGATGAGGTAATTAAAATCATAACGTTACTGTTTTGATAGGGAATGCGGAGTTGACGTCACGCCATGTTGCATTATGGGTCCGCCGCCATATTTACAGGATCGCGCCCAATACCGCTGTATTTAAATGCATGTTTTGGAGGCTGTGTTTGGATTTTCTGTCGAGATTGTAATAAACGTCGATATGGTTGTTCAGTTCAACTGCCATAGCATGTCACACGATCGTTCAGTGAGGAAACCGAACAACGGAATACGTTTTTTCACCTTTCTTTCTTGGAAAAAACTATAAGGGAAGCAGGTCGAGGAGCTGACGAGAAGAAGCCGGATCGCGTAGGGGATGAGGAAGTAATGAGGAAAAACGCAATAATGAGGAAAAACTTTACTTAATGTCCTCCACAGCATACTATGTTTGTTAAAAGTTGTAAAAAGCAAGAGGTTGTGTATTGTATATTCATAAATGACTAACAGTTAGGAGGATAGTTGACTTTGTGGTTCAAGTTCTTGTTAGCAGATGATAAAGCTAGGACACATTGCATGAATCAAATTATATTTATTTTGTTTTCAATTAACAATTTGCTTTGATATTCTGTACAACTCTTTACATGCCTTTCTTTAAAACGTTTGTGAATCATGTTTTATATAACTGCTTAATAAATACATTAAGTGACTTCTCTGTTTCTGTACTGATTGCATCCGCAAAGACCCTTTAAGTACACATAAATGGGCAAAGATACATCAAACTATTTTAAAATAAACTACCAAATACCCTCATTTTTACACGTGTCATCAACATTAAATGATGACAATAAGGCACAGTTGTATTTAACAAGTTACCACATCTTGTGGCATTATAAAGTAATGTACATTGTTTTTCTTGCACAACCTATGAAAACTCAACATATAGACTGAAAATAGCAAGTTAACTTTAACTATGAGAGCTACTTTTCAGGTAAAATAGCTTGAACTTTATGTACAATAGTAACGTTAATCAACTTAGCATAGGCTTCGAACACCAAAACTAAATCAGATGCATCAACGTTGTTTATCGCGGATAGTTTGTCCAAATTACGTTTTTTTTGGCAGTGGCATTTAGTTTATTCTGGTAGGGTCCCTTCTCTCTTTCTTTAAACATCTCAATTTCTTCCGTTCTTCTTCAAATTTGCCTCGTTTTAGCCAAACACCTACTATTATCCCGAAGGTAAACAAAGATCGTGCCTGTAAAGATGGCGCCCACGTCCCATAATGCAACACGGCGTGACGTACCTCCGCATTCCCTATTGTTTGACTATAAGGCATATTTAAGACTATAGGACTATATAAATAGATATGGCTATGTGAAACTATAGCTTGAATTAATCAATGTTCTTTATCATTGCATTATCCTAAGCTTTGCAAGCATTTCATGTTTCATAGTTCAAAAGAAAAGGCTCTCGAAGCCGCGTTAACCGTCACATTTTTTTCATTTTCCCGGCAAAACGTCTCGATTTCTTAAGTCTGGCTTATCTGGCTTTCTTTCTTTCTTTCTTTCTTTCTTTCTTCTTTCTTTCTTTCTTTCTTTCTTTCTTTCTTTCTTTCTTTCTTTCTTTCTTTCTTTCTTTCTTTCTTTCTTTCTTTCTTTTTCTTTCTTTCTTTCTTTCTTTCTTTCTTTCTTTCTTTCTTTTTCTTTTTCTTTCTTTCTTTCTTTCTTTCCTTCTTTCTTTCTTTCTTTCATTCCTATTCATTTCATTCATTCATTCATTCTCATTCATTCATTCATTCACTTCATTCATTCATTCATTCATTCATTCATTCATTCATTCATTCATTCATTCATTCATTCATTCATTCATTCATTCATTCATTCATTCATTCATTTTCATTCATTCATTCATTCATTCATTCATTCATTCATTCATTCATTCATTCATTCATTCATTCATTCATTCATTCATTCATTCATTCATTCATTCATTCATTCATTCATTCATTCATTCATTTCATTCCATTCATTCAAGTTTCAAGCTGTTCACTTGTTTGGCATCAAGCTGTTCTTACATGTTGTTGATGTTGTTTGTTGTTGTTTTTGCATTGTAGTTCCATCATTATTTATTTTGTTTTAAGCTGATGATACCTATGATACCTAAAATAAAGAGTTGCTCAACAATTCGCGGATAGATATTGAACTGAATTGCTCTGAAACCAAATGATTCCAACTTTCAGGCTTGGCACAAGTAAAATCAATGGCATCAAAACACAGCATATGGATAATGTACTGTACTGCTGATATGTTTGTCATGTCAGGATGTCTCTGAGAAGAGCTGGGTGTCCAGGTGGCTTAACTGCCTACTTAATGAGCACCAAATGACTAGATCTCATCACCAGATGGCAAATGTTATAAGAACGTCATTTTTACTTTGAATCTGTCTTTGCTCCTGTTTTATTTACTTTTTTTAGAAATAATTGGACTGTGATTACAGTGAAATATCATGCTGAGTACCCTAACATCATCAGGCTGACATTGTTTCAAAAACGAGGACCCCATGCTGTTTGCTCATTAGGGGTTTTATCTAACTAGCATGGTGCTATAGGGCGGGAATGTTTTTTTGTTTTTTTTTTTGTTTTTTAAGACAAAAATTGTCCATATAGAATAATTGTAATTCTTTATTCATTCTATGATCAGTTGTTTAATAGTATGTAGTACAATAATATACATCATTGACAGGGTGCCATGATGCACATTTTGTGCATTATTCCTTGTGCGAACCAGAGAGAAGATTCTATTAGGTTGTTTGATGATGATGAAACACATTAAAAGTATATGAACACTCTGTAGTGACTCACACCTTCTGCAGTTTAATACGACCCTTCAGTAAAACATACACATGGCCTTGGTCCCCCTAGCCATTTTTTAAATGATATATCACTATTTTACACATTTTAGAGTAGTAGGAAAGTTAGACCTATGAAAACCAATGCAGACATGGAAACCAAAAATGCTCAGATTATTCATAGTAAAGGCACACACAAAGAACTGTAACTATAAAGATAAAAATATTAATATTATTACACCTACAGATGTTATCATTCAGTTTATTCTTAAGTGCACACTGCAGTTTTGTCATCTGCCTCTTTAAATTCTCATGCTAATTTTAAATATTTAACCATAACCTTTTAGATCAAAAGGCATTTAAGATTGTGAGAAACTAACTCACGTGTGTTCACACTTGACTGGTGTTTTAATAAAACACGTTAATAAAACATTTGATAAAACAATCAATTGTTCATGTAAATTTAAAATGAGTTACAGAATATATAAATTAAAGACAATAAAAGAAAATAATAGAATAGAAGGCAGTAAAATAGAAATACAGAAAGACACAATTTAGACTTAGACATTTGAGAAGATTTTCTAAAAATAAATAGTTTTAAATAAATGTTTTTTAATGCTGGTACATATTTAAATATTACAATAATATTAACAAAATTATATCAGAAAGTGTTGTCTATATATTTTTTTATGTGAATTTCCTTGTTCATCATTCTGAAAAAAAATGACCCAATGGTGACCCAAATGATAAAATAATTGTGTTTATTAATAATTAATAATTATTAATAATTGAAATAATAATCTATTTGTACCCCCCCCCAAAAAAAAATATGCAGAAAGCTGGATTTTCATCTCATCTTTACTTACTGTTCCATTGTCATTCACTGCAGACTCTTGACTCTTAGTCTCTTTGAACTTTAGACTGAACAAAATAAATGATTATTTACTGTTTCATCTAATCTTAATCATCATAATGAAGTAGGGCGGTATCATTGGAAGTAGTTAATCTGCTTAGAGAAATGCTCTCCTCTACGTCTCTATAGTCATAATTATTCCTCGTTCATTCCGTAGGGAGGCAGTTTCCTTAAGACGTTCATTAATTATGACACAAACTGTAACTCTTATCTCGTAAATAGTTCCCCCACACATTCACGCTGATTTCCTGTTTCTAAAATGAGCGGGTTTTGACAAATGTTTGACACAGGTGGCGGTGCGAGTCTGGGGTAAATTTATAGCCGTCTTGCAAAACCTGCACTTGTCCTTTTTATGTCTCCCAAAATAATAAGACATCCTGATTAAGTAGCGAGTGGTGAAGATAGCGAGGAACAAATGCGCGTAATGGCCGCTGGAAATAAAACGGTTGACAAGGCTGCATGTAATTTAAGCAGTTTGACGGCTTAGGTGATAGCGTTGTTGGAAATATAGCAGTGTATGATTTACCTGGGACAAAGTGAAGTGAAGCCAAGATTTAAACCTTGTGTAAACAGTTAGAAGTGTCTTTCAACAAAACCCATCAGTCTTTGTCACTAGATAAAGACCTCGAAGACAGTTGCAAGTCCTTCGGGGCAAGTTTCATGCACAACCATTCAAATAAAACAATTTATTAGTATTTTTGGCCAGCTTTATGCTAAAAAATACCTTTTTATTATCAGATTTGTCTTGATTCTAATAAACATATTTAAGGGGATGGTTGACCCAAAAATGAAAAATTTTGTCATCATTTACTCAACCTCATGTTGTTATGGAAGCTTGTTTCCGCCACTGAATAAAAACATAAAATAAATAATTGTGACTTTTTATCTCACAATTCTGACTTTTTTTTTCTCACAATTGCGAGTTTATATCTCAGTCAGAATTGAAAAGTCAGAATTGCGTGATAAAAAGTCGCAATTGTGAGTTATAAAGTCAGAATTGCGAGATATAAAGTCAGAATTGCGTGATATAAAGTCACAATTGTGACATATAAAGTCAGAATTGCGTGATATAAAGTCAGAATTGCGAGATATAAAGTCAGAATTGTGTGATATAAAGTCAGAATTGCGACTTATCAGGCCAATTCCTCACAATTCTGACTTTATATCATGCATTTCTGACTTTATAACACTTAATTGTGACTTTATATCTAGCAATTCTGACTTTATATCTCGCAATTCTGACTTTATATCACGCAATTCTGACTTTATATCTCGCAATTGCGACTTAATATCTCGCAATTCTGACTTTATATTACGCAATTCTGACTTTCCATCTCGCAATTCGGAGAAATAATGTCAGAATTGCGAGAAGTAAACTCGCAATTGTGAGATAAAAAGTCGTAATTACCTTTTATATTTTTCATTCTATGGCGGAAACAAGCTTTCATATGTTGTTCCAAACCTGTATGAGTTTGTATATTCTTTTGAACACAAAATAAGATATTTTGAAGAATGTTGGTAAAACCAGATTGGCGCTAGCCATTGACTTCCATAGTATTTTTTTCCCCCTACTTTTGAAATTAGTGACTACCGTCAACTGTCTGGCTACCAACATATTGAACATACTTCAAAATATATTAGTTTGCATTCAAAAGCAGAAAGATCCCTTTCATATTTTTTTTATCCCTTTAAAATTAACACAATAATCTGTTTTTACTTGCTTATTTTCTCATAAACCTCACTGACTACGTTTACATGCAGCCAATTTTGGTCGGGTCGGGTTAAGGTCACTTTTTGGGTTTCTGAAACATTAGGAATAACCCGTTTACATACGTGAGCAGAGAGAGTTTCTCTTGTATACATAGAATTGCAGTATCCCGATGTAAACGGCGGCACGCGGTTAAGCATATTGACGTACGCACAACCTTAAGACGCAATATGCATCATTTCCGATTCTTCTTCCTGTATCCAAAGACAACAACAACAGTAACACACGGATAATGGATAGTTCAGGGCAGATAGCGATTCGTCTTTGTTTGCGCTTTGATGCTGGTAACGTTACTGACCTCGCTCCAGAAGTATGCTGTGCTGTGTCTCGCCTGGTCTCCCCATGTTTACTTCCGGGATACTTGCGGATTTTTGTATGCGCCGAGAAGTTTCTCTACTCAAAAGACCAAGATTCCTTGCGAATAGAACATGCGCAGAACACAAATCACTATGGGGATATGCCGATGCGCGTTTACATGACCAAAAATTTGCGTTAGAAAAGGGGTAACCCAGATATAATATACCGTTTTTTAAAATCCGGGATATGAGCAATATTCGGGTTATTGCCGGTGTTTACATGGCTGTTCGCGACCGGGTTATTGCTACTATCCCGGTTTTGAACGGGTTATTGGCTGCATGTAAACGTAGTCATTGAAAACTCTGAAAAACAACATAAAGCAAAATGTGCACCAATTTTAAAAACAGTTTACATGCACAATTACAACTTGGTTACTAGTACAAGTTTGCAATGATTCTTTCTGGATTTAAAGAAAGTCTTGATTCATTTCAATCCCATTCATCTCAAATATGATTTCATCATGATTTAAGTCTGCCTGTTCAAAGCTAGTGACAAATGAACCTTGATGTGGAATAGCACACTAAATATATAAACAAGGAATCATGCAAATGTTAAAGGAACATGTGGTTAGCATGCTACATTTGGAAAAAGCTGTAGTAACGTAATTGTCAAGAGCTTGATTTTCCCCACTCAACATCCCGGGCTCTCAGGTAATCAACCGCACATTCAACACATGCGAGTTATGATGCAAAAACGAATTCAGACTAATTAAGACTAACAACTGTTCTATGAAAGATTTTTTTTTCTTCCAGTCCCTCGGCTGATTTGTTATGGTAATGCTCACATTTCAGGAAGTGTTTAAAAAACCAGTGAGCCACCTACATAGGCAGCATTTGTAGTCATCACATGTACCAGTTACAACCCCAATGTAAATGCAGTTTCAAAAGATAGGCAGCTGAAAAAAATAAAATACAAGATGATTGGATCACTCCACGAATTGAATGTTTGTCCAATTTCAATTCATTAAAATGATGAGCAGCACTGTTCTGAATCAGCTTTTGAGGTAAAAAACAACACAAACAAAAAAACAGTTTATAGTTTGATAAGATAGTTTAATTTATTACATTTTACAATAGTTTAAACTTGAGCCCGAAGCCAATAAAGGATTTTGAAGGCCGATACCGATACAACTATTTGTTGGTTTTAAGAACGATATTCCGATATATCGGCCAATATTTTATTATTTTACAAACGTGCAACAAAACATTAACAGATTTCTCTAACATTAGTTATTTGTAGTTATTTGTGAGTTTTAAATAAAATAATATGATAAAGCGTTTTAAAATAAAACTTGTTTCTTTTATTGTCACAACAGAACAGACTGATGATAGTGGCATTAGCTAGCTTTGTGGTTAGCTAGTCTATGATGAGCTATAATTTAGCAATGGATTACGTAATACTGCAAATTGTAAAACATACATTTTCAATATAACAGGCCAAGGAGAGATGATGCGTCTCATTGCTATAACTGTCACATGCTATTAAAGAAAATACTTCAGTCACATTGTCAAAAGTTACAAGGACAGTCAGTCAACTACATTGTAACAACGTAACGTAACTATTCAAGCGTGTTTCGTCCGTTTTTATTTTTATTTTTGAAATATATATTTATCGGCCATTATAACTGCCAATACCGATAGTTTGGAAAATGCCTAATATCGGCAGATAATATCAGCCAGCCTGGCTCTAGTTTTAAACTACCGTTCAAAAGTTTGTGGTCAGATAAGCTTTTATTTATTTATTTATTTATTTTACTTTTATTCAGCAAGGACACATTAAGTGCATCAAAAGTGAGAGTAAAAACATTCATAATGTTACTACATATTTCAATTTCAAATACAAGTTTTTCTTTTGAACCTTTCGATACATCTCTCCTGTATCATCACTCCTAGGTCCTGTTATATCTGAAAATGTATGTTTTACAATTTGCAGTATTACGTAATCCATTGCTAAATTATAGCTCATCATAGACTAGCTAACCACAAAGCTAGCTAATGCCACTATCATCAGTCTGTTCTGTTGTGACAATAAAAGAAACAAGTTTTATTTTAAAATGCATTATCATATTATTTTATTTAAAACTCACAAATAACTACAAATAACTAATGTTAGGGAAATCTGTTAATGTTTTGTTGCACGTTTGTAAAATAATAAAATATTGGCCGATATATCGGAATATATCGTTCTGTTTCCAGAGAAATATGAATCAGCACAACTGTTCAATATTCAATTTTGATAATGATAATAAATGTTTATTGAGCATCAAATCAGCATATCAGAATGATTTCTGAAGGGTCATGTGTCAACTGCAGTAATGATCCAGAAAATTCAGCTTTCACCACAGGAATAAAATGACATTTGACTATATATTCAAACAGAAAATTGGTATTTTAAATTGTAATACTTGCACAATTGTTCTGTTTTTAATGTATTTGATCAAATAAATTCAGTCATGGTGAGAAGAAGAGACTTCTTTCAAAAATATGTTTTTTTTTTACATAGACTTTATTCATTAAATAATAATATATTAAAGGATAGCATATCAAAATATGATTTCCTTATGGAAATGGCAATTAAATAATTCCAAAAGGTGTGTGTGTTGCTGCTTGTGTTTCATGTCAGTCCCTTATGAGGTTCAGTTGGGATGTGGCTACAGGCAACAATCATCAAGGCTTTCTAAGTTTCTAAAGACTCTTCAAACAGCTCAAATTGTGCTAAGCTGACATATTAATATGCATTTTTGGCACTTAGATTGTCAACGTGATACACCTGTTAGATGCATTACTTTTAAAGCACCAACGCTTCACTAGCAAAATCAGCTTAACTCAAAGTTTAGGGCATGTAAATGACAAGTTTGGCCTAGTTAACATTACTCGTGGCTCTTAGCATGGAGGATGAGAGACGGAGGAGGTGCAGACGTCGTTCTCTTAAACCTGCTTCACCTCTGGGCCCAGGGAACTGGAAAGATATCAAGACTGTTTTGAAGATGGGAGTGAGGGATTTTGTCATCCTGTGATATATTTGTATATCAAATTTTACTGCATGGTTTAATCACATAGATAAACTCACAGCTGTTGAAATATGCAACATAGATTGATTTTTTAAAATTTTTTTATATAGATGGAGATTTTGGGTGTGTGTTCATTAGTCCTGCTACTTACAACTAGAGCAGTCTATCTATCTGTTCTATCTATCGATCGATCTATCTATTCGTGGAAATTCTTTGCCTAGATCTTAAATAAAAATTCAAGAACAAATGAAGATCTCGAAAGTCATAAGTATACTTATTAATTTCTTGCAAGAAAGGCAGTTCACACACATACAGAGTACCTCTTATCTTCCAAAATGTACTTCTTATCTTCTTAACTTCGCACTAAGGCCCCTTGCACGTAAACAGTTCTAAGTTTCCGGTATTCTAACACTTCTCATCTATGTATACACACACGTAAAACACATATTTTTTTCATTTTGCTCTTGGTGCAAGCAAACTTATCTATTTCTGAGAAGAACAGAACATTCTGTCCTTTTGCACACATCACATTGACCCATTTGCATAGAAGATAATGCATCTTGCAATTTCCTTAACACTCTATATTTTAAAGAACACACAAACAAATATATGTTTCAAGAGATACATTTAAAAGAAAAAAAAATCAATTACACTGTCTGTCTGTCTGCCTGTCTGCCTCACACAAAAATTGCTGCAAAAGATGCTTTCCAACCATTTTTAAACGCCTCACAATTTGACATTCTTCCATGTTTTAACCTAAAAACCGAATTATTCTTGGGACAGCAGCATTTGTCCAAATTTCAATCTTACCTCTTTACGGCGCCAAGGTTTTTTTGCGCCAATACACCAAAATTTCAAAAGCTCGTGGCTTGAAAGGGCTTAAAGATAGAGGTCTACTGTAAATTAGAAAAGGTGTTAGGGATGACTGAAAGTTTATATCAGAGGTGTAAAGAGGTGTAAAAATACTCATCTAATTTGTATATTATGATCATAATATTCAGGAAATAGTAGATATTGAAATGATGTTTAAACTTATTTGAATATTTTATTTGTATCCTCATTCCAAATGATGAGAAAGAGGAAACCAACAATAAGTACTAAATTATTACTAAACTATATAGTAGTTAAACGCATGTTACAGTAGCCTACTTTTTCCTTGATCAGTTCATTAGTAATATTTAGGAAATAGTAGATATTAGGGCTGTATTCAACCAAAGAAATCCTTAGTCGACCAAGGTCTTGTCCTGCCGCGACGATTAGTCGACTAAAAAAAAAAAAACGGATGTTTTGATTGAACATTTTTAAACAATTGTCATAGAGCATTTATAAAACAACAACGATAAAAACATCGAAAATAAATAAAACTATAATAATAATACAATTCTTTGAAAATTAAGTGATTTGTTTAACTGCAAGTGAGGAGCTCTGTCCTTGGTCTATACTGACGGTCACAATCGCGCACCTGATCACACCAACACGCTACAAAATAATATATACCTGCTATCTGCCACATAATGAAACATCCTAACAAAAGCTCTCGTTTATACAGGCTGTATTCTTTCTTTACTTACAAAGCTATGGGTTAACTTTTGTCCAGCCGATCTGTTAGGCGTTCTTAAAACAACAGACAAAATAGCCTAAAAAAACTATCTGAAATCTAGGCTGTGTTGTAAGATAGCATATAAGTTTAATTTCGTTTTGTTACATCATTTAGGCTACTTTCAAATGAGTCAAGTGTACAGATAAAAACCTATTAAGAAAACAATCTATTGAGTCAGTATGATAAAGCCGTTAAAGAGCTGCTCACGTCTTTTGCGCGCTCAAGTTTGATTTCAAATAGGCACCGCGATGTGCGCGCTCATAATGGAGCAACACGGTCGCCACCGTCGCCTACCTCCACAAACATGTAGCCAGACAAAAGATTTAGATTTCTTGGACATTCTGTCGACTAAAGTAGCGTGAACTGAATGAATACAGCAAAACCACCTACCAGTACATCCCTTACTGAGCGCGAGCAGCAGCGCAGCCAGTAGGTGCGGTTCCCGAGTGTGTTATGTGTGTGCGCTAAACTGTGGCGCAGTTACAAGAAATAGCCTAAAAGCATTTAAAGTTGGGGATAAAACATAGGCTAATTATATTTAGAATACAGTAATAAATAACTGCTTTATAAAGGAATAAATATCAGGGAGTAAATCATTGAAAATGTATTTCTATTGGCAAAAAAAAAAAAATGCGACTGGTCAAACCAATAAAGAATTTCAGTCGACCAAGACGATATCGACTGATTAGTCGACTAAACGACTAAAGTTGACAGCCCTAGTAGATATCGAATTGATGTTGGAATTGTTGGAGTTGGACACCGTCATCTTTTGAATATTGTCTTTGAAATTCCGTTTTTGTGGTCGCTCTGTATATTTCTATGGTATTGCTGTCGAGGAGTAATTTGCTGATGAAGTGGATTTACTTATTGTAGAGTTAACAAAAGTTATCATGAGCATTGTAAAGACAGATGTCTTAACAAATGTTGACCGGGAATTTTTTTACGAGCAGTTCATTCATACCTATGCAGAGATCGCTGTGAAAATACAGACCGGAAGTCAGAGACAACGAGAGCAGCGCTGAAAGGGGCGGGGCTACATAAGGTCTCTAGGAACATGATGTATATTTTGATCTCTGAATCAAAGTATTACATGTCTGCCACCTGCTGGTAGGGAATACAAATTAGATATTACACCATATCAGGATCTACAGCCTGTCTTATTAAGTAAGACGTCTTGTCGCAATTTTGCGACTTTGGCGCTTAAAGGGTTAACCTTTCTGTTTTATCAGAAACGACCTTAAAACAGGCTTACTAACCCTTTAACTATTCTAGTGTTGCTCCTGAAATCTCAATCCCCATTTTCCTCCTCCTCCCGTGTCAAAGGAGGAACTTTGAACTTCAGTTGCATCCAATGCAGGAACCTTCCATTACCGACGACAAAGCCTCGAATCCGTTTACCGCTTTCCGCATCACATGTGAACTCTTGAAGCAAGGTGAGATGTTCTCAGCAGAGCAGGAGGCAGCACTGACAAACTATGATAAATTAGTTGTTTACTGACATTTTATGCTGGCTGAGGATGGCGGTTAGGGAGGAGATGCGTGTTAATGAGAAGAAAATAAGTCATGGAGATATGCTCACATTGATAAGAGAAAGTCAAAAGAGCACATGGAGATGATTAGGTAACACCACAAACTACTATAATATGCGAGATATATCCCATAATGTTTATTCATCTGATGCTGATCTTGTCCTAGATTGCATCAGATTTAATGGTCTTAATCGGTAAAGTGGGAGTCATTTACAATTTTATTAGATGCTTTTTAAACTTTTTAATGCGTTTAAGTTCGAGTAACGTACAAAATAAAAGATTAATAAGTGATTTCTTTTTTAATATGTATTGATCGTTCAACTTTAAGTCATTTTTATATTGCTTGTCATTTTTTTGTGCCAGCTTCCAAGCTCCAAACCTGAGGTGCAAGTGTAGATTTGGACTTGACCGATTAAAACCACTTTCGAGAATGCAGTGCTAGCAGATTAAAAAGCATTTTAATGCACTTTGTAATGATCTTATATTGGGCACCTCCTCTGCCTACTTCTCCATATGCCCTTAAAATCCCCTTACCGAGCAGATACTCCGCTGTCTGAGTCTTCATTTGTCCATATAGTGGGTGGGGAATGCTTTGTCTGGATGAAGGACATTGCTGACAGCCTCATATTTTGGTGTCCTTGTAAACACTGACCAATCGAAAAACACCAGAGCGTGACACCTTTATCAAGCCAGTAGCACAACTACAGAAACGACGGAAAAACTATAAAACTATAAAGGCAGCGCACATATATCACTTAAAGTATAATGATGTATAGTCAAAATAGGCATATTAAAAGAGAACCAATCAGAGTCTCTGTCACGGCGCCAATGTAATTAATGTGCCAGCGCCGGCATAGAGCTGTAACTGAAGATCAGTATTAGCTGTCTCATTAGCATTTTAAATAAGATTGAGATTAGTTACATTGGCAAAATAATGTGGCTACCAGTGCAAGTTTGGGGCCAATTTGGGCATTTTCCCGTCTCCATCCAATTAGATCTTTGACACTCACATTTCACCTCTATTTCACAGAGAGCAATTAAATGTTGAGTTTAAGCTTTAGAGAAGAATGGGGAAAAGAGAACGAAGCTTATTTAGCTTGCTCAAAAAACGACAGTGGAGCTAATGAAGAAGAGAATAAGAGGCGACAGAGATGAGCAGCTAAATAGTTTGGCCTGAAAAAGGTGTCACTTGATATCACTGAACAAGCCCATTTGGTTCCCATTCCAGTTAGCTTATGCTTGGATGCAGAATTGATGGAAAATGCAAAAAAGTGAAAACATGTCCAAAATATCACAAGAAATTCATTTGATCCTGTGGTTGACCTTTCGCTAAGTCTTTCTGACCAAGGTATTTATTAACATTATGTCACACTTGCTCTTGATGTATTGAACTTGGCATATTTCTTTAACTTCAGAATACATAACCATCTAAATATTATGTGACCAACTGAGAAAATGTAGCTCCTTTGTCACGAATATTGCAAAAGCTGACCAAAATGCATGCAAAAATGCCAAATTAAATGACTGTATGTCTTATCCAAAGATAGTCTCTCTCATCCAAAGTAAATCATCAAAGTAACTGATAACTGATGCTAGAGATCCATCTGGTAACATATTAGGTAAATATCACATAGCATCAAAAAAGCTTCAAACTTAGGATCAAACACAGCACAACTTGGCAACCATTTACATCATCAGGCTTCTTTTGGAAAGATCTGAACTTTTATC
>JAQIUQ010005112.1:0-90710 GCA_030378365.1 Hybognathus amarus
GTTTCAAGAAAATCAAAATTTTGACCCGAAAAAAAAACGACAGTGGTACCCCTTGACGTTTTTTTTGGGTCAAAATTTTGATTTTCTTGAAACTCTGGATTCTGATAGAGGGCCATGGGACTTAGATCTGAGTGCAAAAATGGAGGCTCTAGACCCTTCCAGAGCTGAGATATTGAGATTTCACGTAGCATTTATGCCATTGTAAATATCTCAATATCTCAGCTCTGTATGCCATTATAAATATCTAAATATCTCAGCTCTGGAAGGGTCTAGAGCCTCCATTTTTGCACTCAGATCTAAGTCCCATGGCCCTCTATCAGAATCCAGAGTTTCAAGAAAATCAAAATTTTGACCCGAAAAAAAAACGTAAGGGGTACCACTGTCGTTTTTTTTGGGTCGAAATTTTGATTTTCTTGAAACTCTGGATTCTGATAAGAGGCCATGGGACTTAGATCTGAGTGCAAAAATGGAGGCTCTAGACCCTTCCAGAGCTGAGATATTTAGATATTTATAATGGCATACAGAGCTGAGAATATTGAGATATTTACAATGGCATAAATGCTACGTGAGATCTCAATATCTCAGCTCTGAAGGTCTGAGCCTCCATTTTTGCACTCAGATCTAAGTCCCATGGCCCTCTATCAGAATCCAGAGTTTCAAGAAAATCAAAATTTTGACCCGAAAAAAAAACGACAGTGGTACCCCTTCGTTTTTTTTTCGGGTCAGAATTTTGATTTTCTTGAAACTCTGGATTCTGATAGAGGGCCATGGGACTTAGATCTGAGTGCAAAAATGGAGGCTCTAGACCCTTCCAGAGCTGAGATATTTAGATATTTATAATGGCATACAGAGCTGAGATATTGAGATATTTACAATGGCATAAATGCTACGTGAAATCTCAATATCTCAGCTCTGGAAGGTCTGAGCCTCCATTTTTGCACTCAGATCTAAGTCACATGGCCCTCTATCAGAATCCAGAGTTTCAAGAAAATCAAAATTTTGACCCGAAAAAAAAACGACAGTGGTACCCCTTACGTTTTTTTTCGGGTCAAAATTTTGATTTTCTTGAAACTCTGGATTCTGATAGAGGGCCATGGGACTTAGATCTGAGTGCAAAAATGGAGGCTCTAGACCCTTCCAGAGCTGAGATATTTAGATATTTATAATGGCATACAGAGCTGAGATATTGAGATATTTACAATGGCATAAATGCTACGTGAAATCTCAATATCTCAGCTCTGGAAGGGTCTAGAGCCTCCATTTTTGCACTCAGATCTAAGTCCCATGGCCCTCTATCAGAATCCAGAGTTTCAAGAAAATCAAAATTTTGACCCGAAAAAAAAACGTAAGGGGTACCCCTTTCCCATTTTCGGGTCAGAGTTTTGATTTTCTTGAAACTCTGATTTGATAGAGGGCCATGGGACGTTTTAATCTGAGTGCAAAAATGGAGGCTCTAGACCCTTCCAGAGCTGTTAGATATTTATAATGGCATACAGAGCTGAGATATTGAGATATTTACAATGGCATAAATGCTACGTGAAATCTCAATATCTCAGCTCTGGAAGGTCTAGAGCCTCCATTTTTGCACTCAGATCTAAGTCACATGGCCCTCTATCAGAATCCAGAGTTTCAAGAAAATCAAAATTTTGACCCAAAAAAAAACGTAAGGGGTACCACTGTCGTTTTTTTTTCGGGTCAAAATTTTGATTTTCTTGAAACTCTGGATTCTGATAGAGGGCCATGTGACTTAGATCTGAGTGCAAAAATGGAGGCTCTAGACCCTTCCAGAGCTGAGATATTGAGATTTCACGTAGCATTTATGCCATTGTAAATATCTCAATATCTCAGCTCTGTATGCTATATGAATATCTAAATATCTCAGCTCTGGAAGGGTCTAGAGCCTCCATTTTTGCACTCAGATCTAAGTCCCATGGCCCTCTATCAGAATCCAGAGTTTCAAGAAAATCAAAATTTTAACCCAAAAAAAACGACAGTGGTACCACTTGTCGTTTTTTTTCGAGGTCAAAATTTTAGATTTTCTTGAAACTCTGGATTCTGATAGAGGGCCATGGGACTTAGATCTGAGTGCAAAAATGGAGGCTCTAGACCCTTCCAGAGCTGAGATATTGAGATCTCACGTAGCATTTATGCCATTGTAAATATCTCAATATCTCAGCTCTGTATGCCATTATAAATATCTAAATATCTCAGCTCTGGAAGGGTCTAGAGCCTCCATTTTGCACTCAGATCTAAGTCCCATGGCCCTCTATCAGAATCCAGAGTTTCAAGAAAATCAAAATTTTGACCCGAAAAAAAAAACGTACAGGGGTACCACTGTACGTTTTTTTTTCGGGTCAAAATTTTGATTTTCTTGAAACTCTGGATTCTGATAGAGGGCCATGTGACTTAGATCTGAGTGCAAAAATGGAGGCTCTAGACCCTTTCCAGAGCTGAGATATTGAGATTTCACGTAGCATTTATGCCATTGTAAATATCTCAATATCTCAGCTCTGTATGCCATTATAAATATCTAAATATCTCAGCTCTGGAAGGGTCTAGAGCCTCCATTTTTGCACTCAGATCTAAGTCCCATGGCCCTCTATCAGAATCCAGAGTTTCAAGAAAATCAAAATTTTGACCCGAAAAAAAAACGTATTTATAATGGCATACAGAGCTGAGATATTGAGATATTTACAATGGCATAAATGCTACGTGAGATCTCAATATCTCAGCTCTGGAAGGGTCTAGAGCCTCCATTTTTGCACTCAGATCTAAGTCCCATGGCCCTCTATCAGAATCCAGAGTTTCAAGAAAATCAAAATTTTGACCCCGAAAAAAAAACGTAAGGGGTACCACTGTCGTTTTTTTTTTCGGGTCAAAATTTTGATTTTCTTGAAACTCTGGATTCTGATAGAGGGCCATGTGACTTAGATCTGAGTGCAAAAATGGAGGCTCTAGACCCTTCCAGAGCTGAGATATTTAGATATTTATAATGGCATACAGAGCTGAGATATTGAGATATTTACAATGGCATAAATGCTACGTGAAATCTCAATATCTCAGCTCTGGAAGGGTCTAGAGCCTCCATTTTTGCACTCAGATCTAAGTCACATGGCCCTCTATCAGAATCCAGAGTTTCAAGAAAATCAAAATTTTTGACCCGAAAAAAAAAACGTAAGGGGTACCACTGTCGTTTTTTTTTGGGTCAAAGATTTTGATTTTCTTGAAACTCTGGATTCTGATAGAGGGCCATGTGACTTAGATCTGAGTGCAAAAATGGAGGCTCTAGACCCTTCCAGAGCTGAGATATTGAGATCTCACGTAGCATTTATGCCTTTTGCACTCAGATCTAAGTCCCATGGCCCTCTATCAGAATCCAGAGTTTCAAGAAAATCAAAATTTTGACCCGAAAAAAAAACGTAAGGGGTACCACTGTCGTTTTTTTTCGGGTCAAAATTTAGATTTTCTTGAAACTCTGGATTCTGATAGAGGGCCATGTGACTTAGATCTGAGTGCAAAAATGGAGGCTCTAGACCCTTCCAGAGCTGAGATATTGAGATCTCACGTAGCATTTATGCCATTGTAAATATCTCAATATCTCAGCTCTGTATGCCATTATAAATATCTAAATATCTCAGCTCTGGAAGGGTCTAGAGCCTCCATTTTTGCACTCAGATCTAAGTCCCATGGCCCTCTATCAGAATCCAGAGTTTCAAGAAAATCAAAATTTTGACCCGAAAAAAAAACGTAAGGGGTACCACTGTCGTTTTTTTTCGGGTCAAAATTTAGATTTTCTTGAAACTCTGGATTCTGATAGAGGGCCATGTGACTTAGATCTGAGTGCAAAAATGGAGGCTCTAGACACCTTCCAGAGCTGAGATATTGAGATCTCACGTAGCATTTATGCCATTGTAAATATCTCAATATCTCAGCTCTGTATGCCATTATAAATATCTAAATATCTCAGCTCTGGAAGGGTCTAGAGCCTCCATTTTTGCACTCAGATCTAAGTCCCATGGCCCTCTATCAGAATCCAGAGTTTCAAGAAAATCAAAATTTTGACCCCGAAAAAAAACGTAAGGGGTACCACTGTCGTTTTTTCGGGTCAAAATTTAATTTTCTTGAAACTCTGGATTCTGATAGAGGGCCATGGGACTTAGATCTGAGTGCAAAAATGGAGGCTCTAGACCCTTCCAGAGCTGAGATATTGAGATCTCACGTAGCATTTATGCCATTGTAAATATCTCAATATCTCAGCTCTGTATGCCATTATAAATATCTAAATATCTCAGCTCTGGAAGGGTCTAGAGCCTCCATTTTTGCACTCAGATCTAAGTCCCATGGCCCTCTATCAGAATCCAGAGTTTCAAGAAAATCAAAATTTTGACCCGAAAAAAAAAAACGTAAGGGGTACCACTGTCGTTTTTTTTTAGGGTCAAAGTTTAGATTTTCTTGAAACTCTGGATTCTGATAGAGGGCCATGTGACTTAGATCTGAGTGCAAAATGGAGGCTCTAGACCCTTCCAGAGCTGAGATATTGAGATTTCACGTAGCATTTATGCCATTGTAAATATCTCAATATCTCAGCTCTGTATGCCATTATAAAATATCTAAATATCTCAGCTCTGGAAGGGTCTAGAGCCTCCATTTTTGCACTCAGATCTAAGTCCCATGGCCCTCTATCAGAATCCAGAGTTTCAAGAAAATCAAAATTTTGACCCGAAAAAAAAAAACGTATTTATAATGGCATACAGAGCTGAGATATTGAGATATTTACAATGGCATAAATTCTACGTGAGATCTCAATATCTCAGCTCTGGAAGGGTCTAGAGCCTCCATTTTTGCACTCAGATCTAAGTCACATGGCCCTCTATCAGAATCCAGAGTTTCAAGAAAATCAAAATTTTGACCCGAAAAAAAAAACGTAAGGGGTACCACTATGTCTTTTTTCGGGTCAAATTTTGATTTTCTTGAAACTCTGGATTCTGATAGAGGGCCATGTGACTTAGATCTGAGTGCAAAATGGAGGCTCTAGACCCTTCCAGAGCTGAGATATTTAGATATTTATAATGGCATACAGAGCTGAGATATTGAGATATTTACAATGGCATAAATGCTACGTGAAATCTCAATATCTCAGCTCTGGAAGGGTCTAGAGCCTCCATTTTTGCACTCAGATCTAAGTCCCATGGCCCTCTATCAGAATCCAGAGTTTCAAGAAAATCAAAATTTTGACCCGAAAAAAAAAACGTAAGGGGTCCACTGTGTTTTTTTTCGGGTGAGAATTTTGATTTTCTTGAAACTCTGGATTCTGATAGAGGCCATGTGACTTAGATCTAAGTGCAAAAATGGAGGCTCTAGACCCTTCCAGAGCTGAGATATTGAGATTTCACGTAGCATTTATGCCATTGTAAATATCTCAATATCTCAGCTCTGTATGCCATTATAAATATAAATATCTCAGCTCTGGAAGGGTCTAGAGCCTCCATTTTTGCACTCAGATCTAAGTCCCATGGCCCTCTATCAGAATCCAGAGTTTCAAGAAAATCAAAATTTTGACCCAAAAAAAAACGTACAGTGGTACCACTGTCGTTTTTTTTCGGGTCAAAATTTTGATTTCTTGAAACTCTGGATTCTGATAGAGGGCCATGGGACTTAGATCTGAGTGCAAAAATGGAGGCTCTAGACCCTTCCAGAGCTGAGATATTGAGATTTCACGTAGCATTTATGCCATTGTAAATATCTCAATATCTCAGCTCTGTATGCCATTATAAATATCTAAATATCTCAGCTCTGGAAGGGTCTAGAGCCTCCATTTTTGCACTCAGATCTAAGTCCCATGGCCCTCTATCAGAATCCAGAGTTTCAAGAAAATCAAAATTTTGACCCGAAAAAAAAACGACAGTGGTACCCCTTCGTTTTTTTCGAGGTCAAAATTTTGATTTTCTTGAAACTCTGGATTCTGATAGAGGCCATGTGACTTAGATCTGAGTGCAAAATGGAGGCTCTAGACCCTTTCAGAGCTGAGATATTGAGATTTCACGTAGCATTTATGCCATTGTAAATATCTCAATATCTCAGCTCTGTATGCCATTATAAATATCTAAATATCTCAGCTCTGGAAGGGTCTAGAGCCTCCATTTTTGCACTCAGATCTAAGTCCCATGGCCCTCTATCAGAATCCAGAGTTTCAAGAAAATCAAAATTTTGACCCGAAAAAAAACGACAGTGGTACCCCTTACGTTTTTTTTTTCGGGTAAAAATTTTGATTTCTTGAAACTCTGGATTCTGATAGACGGCCATGGGACTTAGATCTGAGTGCAAAAATGGAGGCTCTAGACCCTTCCAGAGCTGAGATATTTAGATATTTATAATGGCATACAGAGCTGAGATATTGAGATATTTACAATGGCATAAATGCTACGTGATATCTCAATATCTCAGCTCTGGAAGGGTCTAGAGCCTCCATTTTTGCACTCAGATCTAAGTCCCATGGCCCTCTATCAGAATCCAGAGTTTCAAGAAAATCAAAATTTTGACCCAAAAAAAAACGTATTTATAATGGCATACAGAGCTGAGATATTGAGATATTTACAATGGCATAAATGCTACTGTGAGATCTCAATATCTCAGCTCTGGAAGGGTCTGAGAGCCTCCAATTTTGCACTCAGATCTAAGTCCCATGGCCCTCTATCAGAATCCAGAGTTTCAAGAAAATCAAAATTTTGACCCGAAAAAAAAACGTAAGGGGTACCACTGTCGTTTTTTTTTCGGGTCAAAATTTTGATTTTCTTGAAACTCTGGATTCTGATAGAGGGCCATGTGACTTAGATCTAAGTGCAAAAATGGAGGCTCTAGACCCTTCCAGAGCTGAGATATTTAGATATTTATAATGGCATACAGAGCTGAGAATATTGAGATATTTACAATGGCATAAATGCTATATAAAATCTCAATATCTCAGCTCTGGAAGGGTCTAGAGCCTCCATTTTTGCACTCAGATCTAAGTCCCATGGCCCTCTATCAGAATCCAGAGTTTCAAGAAAATCAAAATTTTGAACCCGAAAAAAAAACGTAAGGGGTACCACTGTCGTTTTTTTCGGGTCAAAATTTTGATTTTCTTGAAACTCTGGATTCTGATAGAGGGCCATGTGACTTAGATCTGAGTGCAAAAATGGAGGCTCTAGACCCTTCCAGAGCTGAGATGTTGAGATCTCACGTAGCATTTATGCCATTGTAAATATCTCAATATCTCAGCTCTGTATGCCATTATAAATATCTAAATATCTCAGCTCTGGAAGGGTCTAGAGCCTCCATTTTTGCACTCAGATCTAAGTCACATGGCCCTCTATCAGAATCCAGAGTTTCAAGAAAATCAAAATTTTGACCCCAAAAAAAAACGACAGTGGTACCCCTTACGTTTTTTTTTCGGGTCAAAATTTTGATTTTCTTGAAACTCTGGAATTCTGATAGAGGGCCATGTGACTTAGACCTGAGTGCAAAAATGGAGGCTCTAGACCCTTCCAGAGCTGAGATATTGAGATATTTATGACATACTAAAATATTGAGCCATTATAAATATCTCAATATCTCAGCTCTGGAAGGGTCTAGAGCCTCCATTTTTGCACTCAGGTCTCAGTCCCATGGCCCTCAATCAGAATCCAGAGTTTCAAGAAGATTGGAGAAACTTTTTTTTTCGCACAAAAAAACATAAGGGGTACCCCTTATGTTTTTTTTTTGTGCGAAAAAAAGTTGCTCCAATCTTCTTGAAACTCTGGATTCTGATTGAGGGCCATGGGACTGAGACCTGAGTGCAAAATGGAGGCTCTAGACCCTTCCAGAGCTGAGATATTGAGATATTTATAATGGCTCAATATTTTAGTATGTCATAAATATCTCAATATCTCAGCTCTGGAAGGGTCTAGAGCCAAAACGGTGTAAACAAGGCGACCGATGACATCAACATGATATTCCATAAAGCAGCTATCCGAGCTGACCTCATAAAAACGGAAACAGAAGCCTATTAGAAGACAAAATGTTGAGAAATGGTTTGATAAAGAATGCAAAACCATCAGAAAAGACCGTAGAAATATAGCAAATGAAAAACACCGCCAACCAAACAACCCGGCCTTACGCATAAGATACAATGACATTTTAAATAAATACAAATGTACAATTAGGAACAAAAAACAAAATTATACCCACATGAAACTTGAAGACATTGAAAATGCCATTAATCAAGATCAATTGTGGAATATGTGGAACAAGTTCAACACAAAACCACAACAAGCATTACCCATTCAACATGGTGATATCTGGAAAACACATTTTGAAAACCTTTACAAATACATACCAATTAAACAAATTAGACCAGAACAAATTTTGTAAAAGAAAAACTCCAAATATTAGAACAGACAATTAAAGACAACCAAAACCCTCTCGATTCTCCAATTACTTGGGAAGAATTGATCACACAGACAAAATCTCTCCAGCCGAGGAAAGCTTGTGGTCCAGACAGCATTAAAAATGAGATGCTCAAAAGCAGCACCCCAGAGATGCAGACTGCAGTGTTAAAGCAGTTCAATCTTGTTCTACAGTCAGGATGTTTTCCTGACATCTGGTGCAAAGGGCTCATTTCCCCCATTCATAAGAGTGGGGACAAATCAGACCCTAATAACTACCGTGGCATCTCTGTCAGCAGCTGTCTAGGCAAATTATTCTGCAGCATTCTCAATAAAAGAATGCTAGATTTCATTGAGGAACACTCCATCTTAAGTAAAAGTCAGATTGGTTTCCTCCCAAAACACCGCACCACTGATCATATATATACCTTACACACATTAATTAATAAACATGTACACCAAACTAAAAATGGTAAAATATTCTCTTGTTTCATTGATTTCAGAAAAGCTTTTGATTCTATTTGGCACGAAGGTCTCTTTTACAGACTTCTACAATGTGGTATAGGGGGCAAAATGTATGATCTAGTTAAATCTATGTATTTAGAAAATATGTGTGCTGTTAAAATTGGCAACAAACAAACTGATTTCTTCACCCAAAGAAGAGGTGTTCGGCAGGGTTGCAATTTAAGTCCAACATTATTTAATATATACATCAATGAGCTTGCTGTTGAGTTAGATCAGTGTACTGCTCCTGGCCTCTCCCTTCTAGATAGAGAGGTGAAGTCCCTGTTTTATGCTGACGATCTCGTTCTACTGTCTCCTACTGAAACAAGGATTACAGCAACAGCTAGACATAGTAGAAAAGTTCTGTCAGAACTGGGCTCTGGCTGTAAATATGAAGAAAACTAATATCATGATCTTCCAAAAACGCCCAAGATGTCAGGAGAACAAACATCAATTCACCATCAATAATGATGTCATTGAACACAGCATGAGCTATACCTACCTTGGTATAACCATATCAGCATCAGGGAGTTTCAACATGGCAGTGAATGCACTAAAAGAAAAAGCTCGAAGAGCTATACATGCAATTAAGAGAAAATTCTATAACTTCCAAATTCCAATTAAAATCTGGCTTAAAATATTTGACAGTGTCATCCAGCCCATTGCGCTGTACGGTAGTGAAATATGGGGTCCACTCAGTCATCAGGGCTATACCCGTTGGGACAAACACCCAACAGAATCTCTTCATGCAGAATTTTGCAGAGACATTCTACACGTACACAGAAACACACCAACAAATGCATGCAGAGCAGAATTAGGCATAGATACCCCCTGATAATTAACATCCAAAAGAGAACACTCAACTTTTTCAACCACCTGAAATCCAGCCCCCAAAACACACTTCACTCCAAGGCCCTCCGAACCCAGGAGCTGAGCCCAGAAAAGAGTCCCCTATGTCAACTGGTACTAAGACAAACTGGCCCACATCAGAGACAGCCTGAGCAGCCTCAGAACAACACTGCCTTCCAAACACCAATCAGAGTCAAACAAATCATAGCACAATGCAAAGAAACCTATCTGGAACATTGGAAAGAAGAAACTAAAAGCCAAAGTAGACTAGAATCTTATCTGACCCTAAAAAGAGAATATAAATTAGCAGAATATCTCTCTACTGTCAGAGATAGAAAGCAGAGGCAGATCCTAACCAGGTACAGGCTCAGTGATCACAAATTGGCAATTGAAACAGGAAGGCACAAAAAATCGTGGCAACCAAAAGAAAACAGAACGTGTGATCACTGTTTGACAGGTGAGGTTGAGACAGAGATGCACTTTCTCCTAAAATGTGAAGCGTTCAAAAACACAAGGAACCTTTACTTTAACAAATTTAACTATATAATCCCAAATTTCAAAGACCTGGATGACATTTCAAAATTAAACTTTATCCTGGGAGAAGGAGACAAAACTTATCTTGCTGCCCAATATGTACAAACATGCCACAACCTGAGGGGCAGTGAATGACCGACACACACACAAAAATATCCAAATATTGTGTTAAATGTTTATGTATGTATGTATTTGTATATGCTTTGGCAACATTGTTTGAAAAACTTTCATGCCAATAAAGCCCCTTTGAATTGAATTATATACATACATACATACGTACGTACATATATATATATACATATATACATATATACATATATATATATATATATATATATATATATATATATATATATATATGTATATATATATATATATATATATATATATATATATATATCGTATATATGATATATATATATATATATATATATATATATATATATATATACATATACATATAAATATACATATATATATATATATATATATATATATATATATATATATATATATATATACATACATATATACATACATACATACATACATACATATATATATATATATATATATATACACATATATACATACATACATACATACATACATACATACATACATACATACATACATACATACATACATACATACATACATATATATATACATACTAGGGGTGTGCAAAGCAGCCGGTATTTGTATCTGTATTTGTATTTGTTGAGGGGGGAAAAGTATCTGTATTTGTATTCAAGTTCAAAATTGGGGTAAACATTCGTTTTTTTGCGTTACACTTATGGTTAAACTTCAAATTTACGATATAGTGTAAGGATTCTTTAATTATATCCATTATAATAATTATGCAAATGCAATATTGATGTTTTTCTATAAATCCAGAAATGAACATGTAACATTAAAAATAAAATAACATAACAGCCAACCTCATCCATGATTAAACCAAAAACTATTAAAATACAATTGTGAACATTATGAACCCCACCACCACTTGTCCTTGTTGGAGGACGCTGAACAGACAGAATAAGTTAGGGATAATGTTTAATGTAATGTAGGCGGATAATTATGAGCTGACGCTGAAGCGGAGGGGTCTTGAATCAGCCTGAATCTGAAGGGTTTGTATTCGCTATAACAACCGCCTCGCTATACATTATCCCGCTTATTGCATGGCTACCTAACAAATAAATCAATAATTTGACTCAAAATATTGATTTAAAAAGGAGTTTATTGATTTAAAAATGATTGTATTTCTTCCGCTAAAAAAAAAATAGTCCGTTCCGTCTCTACGTTTAGAATCCATGGCAATGTGTTATAATTAGCAGCGGTCTGTTATTAAGAAATAACAAAGAAATAACAAACCGCATTCTACATTAGAATTCAACGAAGCCATGTAATAAAAACAAATAATTACCGAGCTAACAGAGCTACGTAAACAGAGCGGAACACGAGAGAACCCAACTATATGAGCCCAACAAAAAGCCTTGGTGTTATTTTTGATTTAGAGCTAAAAATGAACAAGCAAATTAACTCTGGTGGTCAGATCTAGTTTTTTTCATTTAAGACTTTTAGCAAAAACTAAACCATTTCTTTCTCAAACAAATCTCGAAAGAGCTATTTCGGCAGTCATATTCTCTAGAATGGATTATTGTAATTCACTATATGTGGGAATTAAGAAAAAGCGCTGGCACGTCTGCAAAACATACAAAATGCTGCAGCCAGATTGATTAAGTCTGCTAAGAAAATGGATCATGTTACACCTTTACTGAGATCTTTGAACTGGCTGCCAGTAGAGCTTAGAGTAAAGTATAAGATCATTATCTTGGTTTTTAAAGCACTACATAACTTGGCACCACCTTATCTTGCTGAGTTGGTGGCCGTCTCACACTCCATCTAGGGCTCTGAGATCTGAACATTTGAATCTCCTGGTGACTACAAAACAAATCGGAAACGTAAAGGTGACAGAGCATTTTCGAGAGTTGGTCCTATGCTCTGGAACAACCTCCCGCTATCTATTAGAGCAGTAAAGTCACTGACTGCATTCAAGACAGTGTTAGAAACTCACTTTTTAGACATAGCATGGGGGTCAGTTTAAAGTAGCTTGGCGTGGAGGTGTGATTGAGACAGCCAATATTTGTTTCTGTTTCTCTTTTTTTTTCTGTATGTAATGGTATGTTATTGTAGGTAAATTGTTTTAAAATGTCTTAGTTTTTATTGTATGTGAAGCACCTTGGACAACACTCTGTTGTATTATGTGTGCTATATAAATAAAATAAAAAAAATAAAAAAAAAACTGCAGAGGTCAATACTGAAGCGAAATGGAATAATCTTCCGATCAAACTTCTCTTCCCGAACGTTATAAACTGCATCCGGAACCCAGTTAAGGTACAAACATCTATTTAACAAAAATAGTGATGCAGTTAAGTGTTTTCGCTCAGCCGAGCCTTCTCTGTTGCTGTGTGGAGCAGCGTGTGTCAGTCATCTCTTCCTGAACGTCACTCGCGCACTGCGGTCTCGTGAGGAAACAGTTTTTTGATATAAAGTTTTTCTTGTTCCCGAATACAAATATTTTTTAAGTATTTGTTCGAAATAAGTATTCGTAAAAAACACGTTATTTGTGCCTTTCCGAATACCGTATTCGGATTCGGCTCCACCCCTAATACATACATATACATACATACATATATACATATATATATATATATATATATAATATACATACATATACATACATATATATATATATATACATATATATACATATATACATACATATATATAAATACATATATATACATGCATACATATATATACATACATATATATATATATATATATATATATATATATACATACATATACATACATATATATATATATATATATATATTAACTGGGTTCCGGATGCAGTTTATAACGTTACGAAAGAGAAGTTTGATCGGGAGATTATTCCAGTTTCGCTTCAGTATTGACCTCTGCAGTCGGGTTCTCTCGTGTTCGCTCTGTTTACGTAGCTCTGTTAGCTCGGTAATTATTTGTTTTTATTACATGGCTTGGTTGAATTCTAATGTAGAATGCGGTTTGTTATTTCCTTGTTATTTCTTAATAACAGACCGCTGCTAATTATAACACATTGCCATGGATTCTAAACGTAAGAGACGGAACGGACTATTTTTTTTAGCGGAAGCAATACAATCATTTTTAAATCAATAAACTCCTTTTTAAATCAATATTTTGAGTCAAATTATTGATTTATTTGTTAGGTAGCCATGCAATAAGCGGGATAATGTATAGCGAGGCGGTTGTTATAGCGAATACAAACCCTTCAGATTCAGGCTGATTCAAGACCCCTCCGCTTCGCGTCAGCTCATAATTATCCGCCTACATTACGTTAAACATTATCCCTAACTTATTCTGTCTGTTCAGCGTCCTCCAACAAGGACAAGTGGTGGTGGGGTTCATAATGTTCACAATTGTATTTTAATAGTTTTTGGTTTAATCATGGATGAGGTTTAGTTTAGTTTAGTAAGTTAGTTTATTCAGGAATACACGGCCTCTCTGCCCATAGTTCCAAAGTCACAATAGCATGACAGATGCTCTTTTTTCATTCCATGATAAATATACAATGCCAATCTCCATACATGCTTTGACTCACAAACCTGTGACAAATCAACACCAACAACACCCACAAGTGTCAGAGATCACACAAATATTTCTTACGCAGATCAGTATACAAAGGACAATCATAGAGAAAATGTTTCTCATCTTCAATCACCAAGGTATTAGTTAATTTACAATAATTACAGATTCTCTCTGACATAGGTATATTGTTCCATCTACCCGTTTCTATGGCTAAACAGTGCCCTGAGCATCTAAACAATAACAGAGATCGTACCAACTGTATGTTGTGTAAAGATGCAATGTAGCTCTCCCGTACCACCATTGACTTGCATTGTGAGTAAATGTTCAACTTTTTATTATCTAGCACTGATGTGTACCATGCATTTTGTGCCCTTTCTCTCAATCGTTGATTTAGAATAGATGTAAATATTCTTATGTCACCCACACTTTGAGCCTCCCAAGCACTAAATAAACCGTTGGTATACAATAAGACCCGAATACAGGACACCCAGGAGTTTCTCCCTACCTCATCTAAGTGAAAAAGCATATTATAACATTTTCTTGGATACCGGTAATTAGGCATGGACACTAATTTTATCCAGTACATGATGCACCTTTTCATGTAAGTAGTAGACAATGCAAATCTACCCAGGTCTCCCAGAACAGCCACATTGCTCACACCCGTGCTGACACAAAGGAGCCTTTTACAGAAGGATACCTGAACATTCTCAATACACTCCACTGGTTCAAAACCCCATATCTCAGATCCATAATATAATATGGGTGCAACCATGTGGTCAAACAAATACAGCGCTTGGTTACAGCTAATTTTATGCTTACGAACAAACCTTAATAAAGAGAGCATTGCCTTCTTTCCTTGATTTGCTAAGTGTTGTCGAGTTTTCCACCATGATAATTTTGGTGTATACCATATACCTAAATATTTGTAAGCGTTAACGACTTCAATCTGTTCACCAGCAAACTGCCATTTTTCATTCTTATTTAAACAGCCCCCTCTTCTAAAAACCATAACCTTAGTTTTACTCAAATTCACTCTCATACCGTATCGGTTACAGAATGTTTCGAGCTGTTCAATTTCCTTCTGCAATCCACCAATTGTGTCTGACACATTAACCATATCATCAGCATACAACAAGGTCTGTACTTCTGTGATACTTTCAATCTGAATGCCTTTGCCTCTACAGTTTTCCTTTAGCATAGTTATATATCCGTTTAGAAAAAGAGTAAACAAAAGAGGACTCACCATACAGCCCTGTCATACACCAATGTTACAGTCAAAATACTCAGTTAAACCATCCATTCCTTTCACACATGATTTTAGTTTAGAATACATACACTCACCGGCCACTTTATTAGGTACCCCATGCTAGTAACGGGTTGGACCCCCTTTTGCCTTCAGAACTGCCTCAATTCTTCGTGGCATAGATTCAACAAGGTGCTGGAAGCATTCCTCAGGGAGTTTGGTCCATATTGACATGATGGCATCACACAGTTGCCGCAGATTTGTCGGCTGCACATCCATGATGCGAATCTCCCGTTCCACCACATCCCAAAGATGCTCTATTGGATTGAGATCTGGTGACTGTGGAGGCCATTTGAGTACAGCGAACTCATTGTCATGTTCAAGAAACCAGTCTGAGATGATTCCAGCTTTATGACATGGCGCATTATCCTGCTGAAAGTAGCCATCAGAAGTTGGGTACATTGTGGTCATAAAGGGATGGACATGGTCAGCAACAATACTCAGGTAGGCTGTGGCGTTGCAACGATGCTCAATTGGTACCAAGGGGCCCAAAGAGTGCCAAGAAATATTCCCCACACCATGACACCACCACCACCAGCCTGAACCGTTGATACAAGGCAGGATGGATCCATGCTTTCATGTTGTAGACGCCAAATTCTGACCCTACCATCCGAATGTCGCAGCAGAAATTGAGACTCATCAGACCAGGCAACGTTTTTCCAATCTTCTATTGTCCAATTTCGATGAGCTTGTGCAAATTGTAGCCTCAGTTTCCTGTTCTTAGCTGAAAGGAGTGGCACCCGGTGTGGTCTTCTGCTGCTGTAGCCCATCTGCCTCAAAGTTTGACGTACTGTGCATTCAGAGATGCTCTTCTGCCCACCTTGGTTGTAACGGGTGGTTATTTGAGTCACTGTTGCCCTTCTATCAGCTCGAACCAGTCTGGCCATTCTCCTCTGACCTCTGGCATCAACAAGGCATTTCCGCCCACAGAACTGCCGCTCACTGGATGTTTTTTCTTTTTCGGACCATTCTCTGTAAACCCTAGAGATGGTTGTGCGTGAAAATCCCAGTAGATTAGCAGTTTCTGAAATACTCAGACCAGCCCTTCTGGCACCAACAATCATGCCACATTCAAAGTCACTCAAATCACCTTTCTTCCCCATACTGATGCTCGGTTTGAACTGCAGGAGATTGTCTTGACCATGTCTACATGCCTAAATGCAATGAGTTGCCGCCATGTGATTGGCTGCTTAGAAATTAAGTGTTAACGAGCAGTTTGGACAGGTGTACCTAATAAAGTGGCCGGTGAGTGTATATATATATATATGTTCCGGCTCGGCCGCAGTCACTCGTGAACTGATGCACATCTCTCGTCATAAATGAAACGAAACTATGAGAAATACCCTAGAGTTGTCTATTTATTTTAGTTTTGAACTGTTTCGTTTCCTGATGGTTTTTCAAAAAAAGTCACACTCGTGGTCTTCGGGGTCAGACAATAATATTTCATTTTGTAACAGAACAATGTTTTTTTAACATATAGCCTATAATTTTACTCTGTTTATTCATGTTTTTACTCAACATCTGTGCAGTTTTTGGATGATTTATGATTTTTTATTTATTTCTATAAATACATATTTATTTAAATAGGATTTTTACAACAAAAAAAACCCTGCATTTTATGTTAAATAAACTTTATAAAAGACCCAGATTTCTAACTTTCATTCCTGGGGATACCATGGATAATTTTACAAGGTTTCATGTAAGATTTTTGCACAATTTTTGTTTTGGAAAAACAGGTTAAAATTTGTAATAATTCACTTTAACCACTAGATGGCTATAGAGCTCCACTGGGCCTATATACTGTTTTGAATTACTGAAAGATATAGTTTCTAAAGTTGGATTCATATGTAAATATTATAAAATCACAATTATAGCAAAAATAAAATACTTTTTGTCAAAGTTATAGCATTTGTTTTTGTACTGAAAAAACAATAGTTTTTGAATAATGTTACATTGTGATTAAAATCAAACCTGAACAACATGTTACAGAGAAATGTTGGAGTCCTAAGATTTGATCATTAATTTCAACTGCACAGCAATAACAAATTAGCAAATAAAACCGTACAAATAAATTATTTGTAAAAAAACAAAAAACAAAAAAAAAAACTTGTTCTGTTACAAAATTAAATGTTATTTTTGGGTCATAAAAACAGATAACATTCCATTTTAATTATTATTTTTAATTAATTAATTAAATTATTTGTAGATCTAGAAAGTGTTGAGAAGCCGTAGGAAGTTTCATACCATTTGGAAAAAGAAAACTTTTTTTTTAATTCAAGCAAAAGTCATTTGGGGTCCAGTGGACCCTGAAGACCATCAGAGGGTTAAAGACATTTCAACTTTCTATACAGAAAGCTTGAAATGTCTTTAAGCAGAAACAATTCAATATTAAAATAAATACTCTCTGTAATCCATTACACACGTTACGTTATCCACACGCTTATACCACACGTACGTATGTTATCACACGTCATTGGTCACGGCATTGTACGTGACGTTCGAACACGATGATTGCTTAGTTTGCAAAGTAAATGCACAAATCACACCTCATATTTCTCCACTGGAACGTGTTAACGCATAAGTTTCACGTTTGAGGGGGTTAAACCGTGACATCTCACACGTATTCCAAAGTGGCCCAACGTGATTATTTCACGTCTGATGAGGAGTGATGAGAGGGACAACCTCTTGAGGGCGCTGTTGATTGTCATTCCCGAGGTGAGAGATTTTTCTTTTAATTTATGATATGCTTTCATATCCATTGCACAAGAAGTATGAGCAAGCAGTATGATACAGATATTAAAAAAGTTTGTATAGTGTTTGTATAGTGTCATTGTAATGGGTACCGTGGCGTCGGCACCCGTGAGGGACAGATTATTCTCCTGTAACACAGGAGAGAAACGAAGGAGACATTTCGTGTCAGTTTAAGCTCTCTGGAGTAATTTATTCACAATATATTCATTAAAGCTACAATATGGAACTTTAGTGGGCACAAGAGGCGCCGTTTCCAACTCAGGGATGTACACGAATATTCGAATTTTGGAATATTCGATATGTAATTATTATTCGAAAAATAAAATACTATTCGAATTTTGAATTCGTTGCTTTGCTGGCCGTAAATGCAGTGAGTCCATGATAAATCCTAAAGAACTAACTCGCAGTAATAATTAAATGCACTGGATGGCGCTGTGGAGTGTGTTAACAAGTTGTCTGTATTTGATCACATGTTGTCGTCTGCCTCAGCGAAGTTTGGAATTAACGTTACTTGAAAAGGATCTTACTAAACGGAATTACTTTTGATCAAATTAATTAATTAACCTGAGTTATGATATCATCACCATGAGAAATCACATAAAATCCAAACAGTCGAGATGAGGAAAGACAGCTGTTCATCATTGCATCACAACTGCAGGTAAGCGCACCTGGACCCCACGTGATCAAAGATGTTAACTTACCTAATAGCAAAATGATTTTGAGACACACTTATTTTAAGTTTCGTTAGGGGAGACCGGTTTAAGAGACAGAAAATGCAAAGTGCTGTTAGAAACACTGTTCTCTTTGTGTCTCTGAAACGTCTGTCAGCGCAGCGTCTTTTCTCACTCGAGCATAAAGTGCTGGCGACGCCCTGCATGTAACGTTAGATATTATTGTTTTTCTCAACATAAACGTGAGACAATATAAACACGATAATCAATCATTTGCTGACTCGTGTGTATGCGTGTACGTTCTGTACGTTATCTGACGCAATCTGCTTTTTTAGGGTTTTTTATTTCGCTCGCGCTGCTTGAGCATGCTTTTAATAATGCTTTTTTATATATATTTTGTTTACAGATAGGCCTAATGTTTAATGTTTTCAACTAAAAGAAAACTTTAATTACTATTGTAAGCTTGTTGTGTATTGCCTAATTGTAAGCTTGTCCAGAAATGGTGACAAATACGAAAGAAAAAAAAACCTTAAAAATAACGTCTTTTCGTTAACCACTTAACTGTCACCGTCCCACAGGTGGGACAGTTTGCCACTATATTTTTAAAACAATAATATCTTAGTAAATACCTTTAGTAATATTGACAAACTATATATCATTTGAAAGCTTAGAATCTCTAGTTTCCATATTTGGTGATTGATTTTCAAAATATATTACAGAGGAACCATAATTTATCAGTATGCAACAAGAATATTTTCATACTCATAAAGCGATTTCAGACCTTTATTTTAAAATAGCAGTGAACATGAAAAAATGGTAGATACCTCAGTTTGTTTTCATGCCAAAAGTTCAAAAGATAGCATCAATTCAATTGTTTTGGAAAAAAAGGTCTGAAAAGTTTGAAATATCAAGAAAAAATAATAAATAAAACACAAATGGAAATGCAGGCGCCCTTATATGGGCAGTAATGGAGTCTGATTGTGCCCTAGTGAAAAAGTTTGGCACTGCACTCAAACAAAATCTTACTGAAAGCTCATTTTTTGAGATATCAACCTAAAATTTGAAACACAACTTGTTCAGATTTTTGGCTTTGATTTTTCTGCAGTTTTAGAGTAGCCCAGGTTTTGAAAATATATATTTTATGTAAAATATAAATAATTAATATTTTTACATTGTACATTTCCATAAACTCAAACTTCTATAACTTTTTTTCTGTTTAACTTTCTTAATTTATTTCACTTCTACATAAATCTGCCAAATGTCTTCTTTAAAACAAGACCAATCATATGTCTATATTCCAAAGCATTCTTGAATTACAACCATTTAAGTTTGAAATGTGCATTTTCATGTCTATTCAAAAAAGGGGGGTGACAGTTAAGGGGTTAAACATAATTTAAATAAACGAATATTCGAATATTGGATTTTTATGAGCCCGAATATTCGAAATGCAATGTCTCTGAAAAATGCCCATCCCAAAAAGGAATAAGGAAATTCCATCCTATTGAACTACACTGGCAAGTGCTGGATTACTCACACAGGTCAGTTTATTAGATGAATTAATCTTGTGAGGGAAACGCAGCGCTGTTCCACTTGGAATGACATTACACTATCACACTAAAAGGCATTTAAATGTGTGTTTAAAGTTATAATGTTATTCTACGTGTTTATGTTTGCTATACGAAACTAGCAGCTTAATCAACATGAGAATAACATACTGACCATATTCTAACATTTCATCATGTCAAGCTAACGTTATAACATTGATTTGTTTTATGTACTTTTGCTCACCTGTCTAATAAAGCTGTAAAGTCGTGACTCGTGAAGTTCTGTCAGTGTCAAGTCCAAATTAGTCACGGACGCTAGCTCTCTGTCGAGTGGAAGTCAGTCTCGGACGCTAGCTCTCGGCATCTCAGAAACATCACGCTGATATTGATCCTCATTCTAGTTCTCCTTGTTTGTCCCAAAGTCTGCTTGCCATGGTCTATGATTGAACGAAACAAGAACTGGGTGCCGCTAAACGTTACTCACTATGCAGTTGTCCGCGTCTGTCGCCATGGTTAAGTCATGGCTATGGCAATACGAGCGGAAACGAGGATAGCCGAGGATAGCGCGGATATTGCGTCATTTACAGGCGACATTTTTTTTTCTGGGACGGCCACTTATTTAAAATTGGAATTTCTCTGAAATAAAAGAACTTTGGAGACTTTTGGGTAGGGGTGTAACGATTTTCGAACCGAACCGAAAACCGCAGATACTGAACTAGCGAATTCGATCGCGATACTGTCATTGCGTACCGAACACGCCCCGCCCCTGCTCCCCGGCCCCGCCCAGCCCGGCTCAATGGACCTCATGTCTTATGTAAACAGTACACAATGAATTCAGTTTTGTAGCCTAACCACCATTAACACCAAATAACAAGCTCCGTGTTTTGTTACTTTCGATAATAAGCAAGGTGTAATCTTTCAGATTCTGTCTATTTGATCACGAAATTCAAACAATAAATGGCGTTTTGGCGCTCTTTGATGTGACGTGACAGATCGCTTACTAGGCTCCTCATTTCAAGCGGCAGGCGCGCGCGAGTAAACGCGATCATCTCTTCCTCAGTTACAGAAAAGACACCTGAAGGTATGTTGAAAGATACAGTATACTTACTGAAAGGCATCATAACTCGTGTAATCGCTCAATCAGTGTTTCAGCCGCGGAAAGACGTCAATAAAACAGCATAGCTTTAGCTTGTCACTAGCATTATATTTACCTCAGCAGGCAAGTGATTCAGTGTCCACAACTTCCTATAAATGAACCTTTGCACTAAATAAATGCACTATGTTAGCCTGTATATTATATTTTACTTAACCTGTTAATGATATCTTGATTATTTAATTTTATGTTTAAAATATCTTTCATGAAAATGACAACTGTGTAAATTATTAGAGTAAAAACACAAGTTAATGTAAAAACTGCCTTATGTTCAGTTTACATGTTTTCATACAATGTGTTGTGTGTTGATTATTATATCTAAAAAATAAATGGCATCTGAATTTAGGTTAAAAGTCTAGGCTACAACATTTAATGTTATAGTAATGTGCAGCCTTCAATATAGTTCACAGCATTAGCAGATTTTTTTTAATCCTTGTGAAATGTTTAATTGTAACTGAATTAATTTAAAGACAAAGACCTTTTTTTCATTAAACCACTGTTTAAAAAAAAGCCATTTTAGCTTTCTAAACCGAACCGAACCGAACCGAGACGTCAAAACCGTGGGAAAACCGAACCGTCAGTTTTGTGTATCGTTACACCCTACTTTTGGGATATTGTTATTTAGTGTTGTCAGCGATACTAGAATTTCTAACTTGGATACGATACCTTGAAAAATATCGATATTCGATACCATTTTCGATACCACAGAGAAAAAACTGCCATAATATTAAGGGGGAAGTTTTTTTTTTTTAATTTAAAGCTAAATATAACAAGTCTAGAACATGACAATGAGGTACATTTTACATGAACAAAAATGTCCTGAGTTCTATTTGTTAATATTTTTTAATTGTACCAGAGCTAACACTATCTGTTGTATTTTTATTACTGCTATCAAAGATTAAAATATACTATAATAACATAAAAGCACTTAACAGTATCAAATTGGAGGATAGAGTGTCAGTAATGTAATAATTAGATTAAACATTCAATTTTCAGTTAAAGGCATTTCATTATTGAATTATAAGAGATGCCATTGTCTATTTAGTTTAATTAGTCTGTGTAATCCTAATCGCTAATGAAGGCAAATTGCAGAATTAAATAATAAAGTTAAATAGGCAGGCACAAGCTTTACATTTGACCTCAGTTACAATATTTACTAATCTAAGATTCCTCAGTCAGATTATGTTAACTTTAAGAAAACGGCGAAAAAAACTAGACAACACAGACTCATATCAACAACAATATTAGGCAATCTTGGTTAATGTTTCAGGAAAAGTTCAAATGAAAAGAGTTACGTGTTTCCTTTAGGATTTTAATTACCAGTGTGGAGGTCTGTCCAAACAACAAACACCCCTGATGCTGAGCATATATGCTGCTAAAAGGTAACTTTACCACTGGAGCCTGTTCCTTAAGTATGTTTTCATTCTCCGACATGCCTGCTCGCGGTGTGTTTCCTCGCTCAGCGGTGTGTGGCGCGCGTCCGCGCTATTCTCCGAGATGCCTGCTCGCGGTTTGTTGTTAATGCGTGTCCGCGTTATTCTCCGACTTGCTCGCTCGCGGAGTGTTGCGCGCGTCCGCGCTACTCTCCGAGATGCCTGCTCGCGAATGTGTTTCCTCGCTCGCGGTGTGTGGCGCGCATCCGCGCTACTCTCCGAGATGTCTGCTCGCGGTGTTTTTAATGCGTGTCCGCTCTATTCTCCTACATTAACTTAACTTTTGCTATTTAACCAGAGCAAATGAGACGCGTCACGTGTAGTGTTTGTCAACGCGCCTTTGGAGAGAAGTGAAAGTGACCGCACGGCTAGTATTCGAATACTTCGGGAAATTAGTATTGGTATCGTTCAGATATTTCAGTATCGATATTTATTCGAAATATCGATATTTTGACAACACTATTGTTATTACACAACTGCAGGAAATATATCACACTGTGCAAGTGATTTTTGGATATTTTCTACAAAATCCTTACATATTGGACCTTTAAACAAATATCCGTTTCTCAGAGTCACATTATGCTTCACATATCACATTTTCAATGTCTTCTTTAACATTATAATGACTTTTAGTGTTCATGTCAATTCACAATCTGCAATGAAATAAACTTCTCAATTTCACATTCATGTTCACTGACTCTGTATTTCTGTATTTCACACTATTCATCAAAAAAGAAATACAAAAACCATTATGGCAAGCAGTTTTAACTTTTAATCATCGCAAGATATACATTCTTTGATATCAACAATTGCATTTTCACTAGTTAAAATAATAGCTTTTGATATCAAGAATTAGATTTCTTCTAGTAACAATGGCAATTTTTACAATATCAGGAATTACATTTCAACTAGTAAAAATTGTCATTCTTGATATCAACAATTAAATTTTAACTTAAAAACTATAATTCTTGATATTAACAGTTGAATTTCAACTCAGTAAAAGCTATAATTCTTGATATTAACAATTTATATCCTGGGAATGGCAATAGGCAAGCCGTTTTGACTTTTAATCATTCGCAGTATATAAAATTCTTGATATCAAAAACTACATTTTCACTAGTTAAAATGATACTAATTGATATCAGGAATTAGATTTCTCCTAGTAACAATGAACACTTTTGATATCAGGAATAACATTTCCACTAGTAACAATGCTAATTCTTGATATCAACAATTACATTTTCACTAGTTAAAATGATAATTCTTGATATCAACAATTAATTTTGAACTAGTAAAAATTATAATTGTTGATATCTGTAATTGTATTTTCACTAGTGAAATGTCACCATAGACTGCCATTCAAAACCAATTGTTGATATCAAGAATTGATTTCTTACTAGTTGAAATTCCAATTTCACATATCAGAAATACAATTCTTACTAGTAAAAACCTTTATTTTTGATATCAAGAATTAAATTGTTACTAGTTGAAATGTTATTCTTGACATCCACAATTTAATTGCTACTAGTAACAATGTTCATCAACAATTACATTTTTGATATCAACAATTAAATTCAATAATATCAACAATTACATTCTTGATATCACTTTATAAGCAGTCTTCATTACTATGCACATATCCAAAAACGAATTATTGATATCTGCAATAACAATTTTTACTAGTGAAAATTACATTTTTGCATGTAAGAATTAAATTACAGATATAAGAATTAAATTACAGATATCAAGAATTATGTTTCTTACTAGTTGTAATTTCATTTGTGATATCATGAATGCATTTCTGCGAGTGATGACGTCATTGTTTATATCAAGAATTGAATTCCTGATATCAACAATGAGCATTTCTGATATCCAGAATTTCATTGTTGATATCAATAACTGAATTGTTGATATCAACAATTCATATCCCACATGTGATTAAATATTAAAAGGGCGACTAAACTATTACAGATATCAAGACTAGATATCTTACTAGTTGAAATTCCAATTTCACATATCAGAAATACAATTCTTACTAGTAACAACCTTTATTTATGATATCAATAATTCAATTGTCACTAGTTGAAATGTTATTCTTGAAATCAGACAATTAAATTGTTACTAGTAAAAATGTTCATTTTTGATATCAATAATTAAATTTTCACTGGTGACAATGTTAATTTCTGATATCATGAATGTGATTGTTACTAGTAAGAAAGACATTTTAGATATCTGAAATAATATTGATATCAGAAATACATTTCAGATATCAAAAATGATAATTTTTACTAGTAGCAATTGAATTGTTGATATCAAGAATAGACATTTCAACTAGTGACAATTTAATTATTGATATCAGGAATTCGCATTTTTACTAGTAACAATGTAATTATTGATATCAAAAATTATATTTCTACTAGTAAAAAATTAATTCTTGATATCAACAATTGATTTTGAATGGCAGCCTATGGTGACATTTTACTAGTGAAAATACAATTACAGATATCAGCAATTAAATTGTTGATATCAAGAATTCAATTGTTGATATCAACAATTACATTTTCTGATATCAAGAATTCAGTTGTTGATATCAAGAACTCAATTCTTGATATCAACAATTGAATTCTTGATATCAAAAAATGTAATTGTTGATATCAAGAATTCATATCCTGCGAATGATTAAAAGTTAAAACGGCTTGCCATAAAACCATAGTAACATACTTCAATTACTCCTCTTAAATGATTGATCATTTCTATTCACAGTATTTACCAGTATTACATTGCTGCAAATCAGCTCTCAGAATTATTAATATACTTCAAACATAACTTTAAACCTTATTTAACACATTAACAATTATCAATCAATCTTCAAAACACATATATAGTACATTAAACAATGCCTATTAAACTTTAAAGCTTATAAAGTACCTTCATGTGCATTTGTACAAGGAAAAGTATATATTTTTAACTGACACGCCCACTAACGTTACATGTGCGTTCTCAGTATAGGCCGCTAATCAGTTCAGAGTTGTTCTCTCTCTTAAATCAAACTCAAAACCAACCTCCGACGAACATCACTTCTCTAAAACTATTCACTTATATTTTCAACAACATTTCAGCATGGTTAAATTCAATTTTAAAGTGTTTTTATACATAAACACCCACCTGTAACACAGGAGAGAAACAAGGAGACAGTCAAGATCAGTTACAAGCTCTCTGGAGTAATGAGAACTCACGACTCGCCATCACTCAACTCTGCCCCTAACGGTCAGGAGTAGCATAGCACACTTTTCACTTTTTCTTTTTAAAAAGGAATCAAATTTAGAATAAAACCCTTCTGAATGTTTCTTTTTCCAAAAATAACACAATAACATCAAAACGAAACAAATAATTTTGAATATATTTAACATACAATTTCAACATTTTTGTGATCGTCACATTATTGAATATAAAATAAATGTTATGAGTCTGCATGTTCTCATGTGGTATGGTTTCCACAATCTAAAAACGGTGAATTGGAGAAGCTAAAATTGTGTGAATGAGAGTCTGAATGTCTGCATTGCGAACTAGGGCTAAACTACTAACTAAAAAATAACAATTAATAAAAAAATCAATAACAAGCTAATCGTTAATGAAAATCAAAGACAATGAATGTCATTTTTGATTAGTCACGTCTGCTCGCCACAAAGCTGTCAAATAAGTCAGTACATGTTTTGATGGTCCAATGATAAAGTTTTCCAGTGAGGCCGACACTGGAAATATTTTGTATTGTAATACCGAAATTCAGTAATGGTGGAAATGATTAACAGTGCTAAACCCGGTATCACGACAAGACGTGAAATAATCACGTTGGTCCACTTTGGAAGACGTGTAGATGTCACGGTTTAATCACGCTCGAACGGTGAAACTTACACGTATGTGTTCAGCACGTTCCAGCGACTATTGGTTTTCATTAAACCGAGAAAAATGGAATTTTGGAAGTTTCGAATCGATCGAACAAAATTCCATTTTCTCAGGTTTAATGAAAACCAGTGAGTTGTGGCAGAGGAGATTGAGTGTAGAGTAGGTCTGGTATTTCTCCACTGGAACGTGTGAACGCATACGTGTAAGTTTCACGTTTCAGCGAGTTAAACCGTTTTTTCTAATTCACCGTTTTAGATTGTGGAAACCATACCACATGAGAACATGCAGACTCATAACCTATTCTACAGGCAATCTGCCATAACGACCTATTGGTTTTCATTAAACTGAGAAAAATAGAATTTTAGTTACGATCACTGAGAAATGTTCTATTATTTAAAATGCAAAAAATAATTTATTATTTTTAAGGTGAAAAGGATTCCGTGACATCTACATGTTTTCCAAAGTGGTCTTGTCGTGATACAGGGTTGAACATTTTGTGCTGTTGTTGAAGCCCATCCCTACCCATCTCCACCCCCTGATCCCTAACCCTACCCATCTCCACCCCTGATCCCTAACCCTACCCATCTCTCACCCCCTGATCCCTAACCCTACCCATCTCCACCCCTGATCCCTAACCCTACCCATCTCCACCCCCTGATCCCTAACCCCACCCATCTCCACCCCGATCCCTAACCCTACCCATCTCCACCCCCTGATCCCTAACCCCACCCATCTCCACCCCGATCCCTAACCCTACCCATCTCCACCCCCTGATCCCTAACCCTACCCATCTCCACCCCCTGATCCCTAACCCCACCCATCTCCACCCCTGATCCCTAACCCTACCCATCTCCACCCCCTGATCCCTAACCCTACCCATCTCCACCCCCTGATCCCTAACCCCACCCATCTCCACCCTGATCCCTGACCCTACCCATCTCCACCCCCTGATCCCTAACCCTACCCATCTCCACCCCCTGATCCCTAACCCTACCCATCTCCACCCCGATCCCTAACCCCACCCATCTCCACCCCCTGATCCCTAACCCTACCCATCTCCACCCCCTGATCCCTAACCCTACCCATCTCCACCCCCTGATCCCTAACCCTACCCATCTCCACCCCTGATCCCTAACCCTACCCATCTCCACCCCCTGATCCCTAACCCTACCCATCTCCACTCCGATCCCTAACCCTACCCATCTCCGCCCCCTGATCCCTAACCCCACCCAACTCCACCCCCCTGATCCCTAACCCTACCCATCTCCACCCCGATCCCTAACCCTACCCATCTCCGCCCCCCAATCCCTAACCCCACCCATCTCCACCCCCTGATCCCTAACCCTACCCATCTCCACCCCCTGATCCCTAACCCTACCCATCTCCACCCCTGATCCCTAACCCTACCCATCTCCACCCCTGATCCCTAACCCTACCCATCTCCACCCCCTGATCCCTAACCCCACCCATCTCCACCCCTGATCCCTAACCCTACCCATCTCCACCCCCTGATCCCTAACCCCACCCATCTCCACCCCTGATCCCTAACCCTACCCATCTCCACCCCCCTGATCCCTAACCTACCCATCTCCACCCCCCTGATCCCTAACCCCACCCATCTCCACCCCGATCCCTAACCCTACCCATCTCCACCCCTGATCCCTAACCCTACCCATCTCCACCCCCCTGATCCCTAACCCCACCCATCTCCACCCCGATCCCTAACCCTACCCATCTCCACCCCTGATCCCTAACCCTACCCATCTCCACCCCCTGATCCCTAACCCTACCCATCTCCACCCCCGATCCCTAACCCTCACCCATCTCCACCCCCTGATCCCTAACCCTACCCATCTCCACCCCCCTGATCCCTAACCCTACCCATCTCCACCCCTGATCCCTAACCCTACCCATCTCCACCCCTGATCCCTAACCCCACCCATCTCCACCCCCTGATCCCTAACCCTACCCATCTCCACTCCGATCCCTAACCCTACCCATCTCCGCCCCCCGATCCCTAACCCCACCCAACTCCACCCCCTGATCCCTAACCCTACCCATCTCCACCCCCATCCCTAACCCTACCCATCTCCGCCCCCCTATCCCTAACCCCACACCAACTCCACCCCCTGATCCCTAACCCTACCCATCTCCACCCCCTGATCCCTAACCCTACCCATCTCCACCCCCTGATCCCTAAACCCTACCCATCTCCGCCCCCCCCGATCCCTAACCCCACCCAACTCCACCCCTTATATCTGGATCCAACTCCGCCCCCTGGATCTTGTGTACTGCAATGAGGTGCTACTGAATTACTACCAAGGGGGTAATCCATCAGCCGGACGCTGAAGCTGCCTCTGGGGCCGCCATTGTAGCGGACTATCTCCCTGCTGTTAGCATCCCATTGATTCCCATTCATTTAGGCGTCACTTTGACAGCGAATAACTTTACATCTGAGGCGTCCAAAGACTCCATTTATCCATTATTTATTTCTAAAGAAACACGACAATGTATAAAAGGCTTCATTACTTTGTATGTTACGTTATGGCCCCGTAGAAGCCGTTCTTGTAAAAATAGGCTAAAAATTGCGTCATAACCACTTCGACTGTCCGTCGCGCAGTGGAGAAGTTACCGTATACACAGGAGGAGAAGCTCGCACAGCCTTGCAGGCAATCTTTTACTGTCTTAAAGTCAGCCCTTGGCATAGATAGAAGCAAAATGACAAAATAATTAATCAGAATACTTACAAAAGGTCGCGCTTCGCCGTCTCTGTGCACGATTCAAATTTGTGTAGGCACAGCTACTAGACGATTTACAACTGTCAGTCAGATTGCTCACGTGACATCTACGTCGCTGAGCCTGCGCAGAACGCTCGACTATCAGGAAGTGAGTGCCCATGTTGAGCTTCAGCTCTCTCCGTTGAAATCAACGGGGTCGCTGTGTCCATTTCTTTTACTGTCTATAATTACTACAGTAATAACTTTACACACAACTAACCCTATAGTCCCTGCATGCAGTTAATATTACTCTGTATGTACAACTGCACTGCAACAAGGACATCTGAAATGTGTAACACTTTCTTTATAATAAACTGCTTGGTTTGATATCCAACACAATAATATTCACAACTCTTATGGCCACTGTACATATTCATTTAGTGCCAATACACACTACCTCCTCCAGGTGGCACTGCAAAGTAATTAAGCTCTACCTGTCTCATCATGTGTGTTACCATGCCAAACATTCACGGTCACATGTAGAGGAACATACAACCTGCCTGTCAAGGGCTGTTTCTCTCAAAAGCTTTGAGCCTAAGATGATCATAGAGGCCATTGGTGGCAATAGTTCTACTATCTACTCAGGCCTACCATGCTTTTGGGAAATGCAGTCAAGGTTGCTACGTAAAATAAAAATCTTTAGGTGAATGCATAAATGCTTCTGTCATCAGTGATGTGAAGGAGAAACTGGGGTGATGTAACAAGATAAAAAGTCAACAAATTTCCCCTTTAATTTCTAAAGATTGTTCTCATCAGAAGTATTCAGTAACATTTTTAATGAGCATATCTGGTATAAATATTCCCCTGCAGACCGCATGCACAAACCTTCACTTCCTGCTGTGCAAGACGGCGGTGAGCTTTTGAACAATAGGTGTAAACATTGACAGGAAACGCCTCATTCAAGATGCTTTTGTCAGCTTCAACAAATACAAAGATTAGATAAACTCAAAAGAAAAATCTGTTTATTTAAATGAGCATAACTGATGTAAAGTCCATTAAAGGGATAGTTCAGCAAGAAATTAAAATGGCCATCATTTACTCACCCTCGTTCAAAAGCAGAATCACTTTCTTTTAAAAAAAAAAAAAGAATGTTGGTGACAGTTTTGGTCAAGTCCATTGTATGGTCAAAAATATCAAGAAAGTCAATGGGAACCAAAACTTTTCTTTATATTTTGGAGAAGAAAGACGTGAGGGTGAATGATGACAAAACTGCCATTTTTGGGGTGAACTGTCCCTTTAAGGCACTGTATACATTTACAAAGATTCACAACTTATATGCCATAAATAAGTATTTTGTTTGTGATTTTTCCACAAATATTGCGATATCACAATATCTTAATATCTCTGGCGGTCTCGTTATGCACCTCGCCAGTCTATGATCGCGATGATATTTGTAACAAATACGTTACATTTTTGTCATGATGAAAGTGTGAGAGGCGTGGAAATGGATGCGTGCGCCACCCAGCTGTGTTCCCCCTCCCACTCTCCTCTGTCGTTCTTTCCTTCAGTCATGCTCTCTTTCATGTCCGCCAGGAACGAGTGCACACAGGAAACTGTGACAGCTTTGTCTCCAGCGTCACCCACTCTGGAAGAACAGCAATGAGTCAGTGCGCTTCATGGGCCGGGAGCTTCATCCAGACGCCGCTTTCGCTCTTAAACTAATTTTACGCATCTCTTCAAAGAAATACACGAATGAAAACAGACGCTTAGATGCATTTTTAGGGTTATTTTTCATTTCTGGGTCAGTTTTCTTTATGTATGAAAGTGTGTCATCCCAAATCCCAGCATCAATAATCCAAAGTCATTCAAACACTCGTTCTCCGAACCGATCTTCCTCATGTTTTCCAGAGCTCACAGCAGTCCTCGCATTCCTCCGTCATGTGAGAGGTCAGAGTTGATGGCCTCCTTCAGGCCTTCGCTCACCAGAGACTCCTCCGCACCCTCTTTACTCTGCCCGAAGATCATGGAGCTGTGAAGAGAGCTCGGTTACAAACTGTCTACTAGGTTTTCATGGCTCATTGTGAAGCGCTTAAAGTGATAGTTCACTTTAAAATGATAATTCTGTCATCTGAAGTTGTTTCAACCCTGTGTGAGTTTCTTTCTTCTGTTGAACACAAAGGAAGATATTTTGAAGAATGTCAAAATCCAAACAGTTGTTGGACCCCATTGACTTCTACAGTATTTTTCTGTTTGGTGACCAACACTCTTCTAAATACCTTCCTTTGTGTTCAACGGAGGAAAGAAACTTGTACAGGGTTGAAGCAACTTGAGGGAATGATGACAGAATGAACTATCCCTTTAAGATGATATTCCTAGTGTCATTGACGGACTGATTATGATGTGTTTGCCTCACCTGTCCACATCTTTCCAGTTTATAGTGGGCCTCTTTATGGCAATCGGAGGTGCGCTGGTTACAACGGGAACATTGTTAGATCCAAGGATAAAGCACGGCTCCCCGAGAGTACAGCATAACCCGTCCGATACTTCTGAGGGACAGTTCACATTTAGACTCTGGCCACACACTTACACAAAAGCACTTTATTTTTACAGTCCTGTTCCCCATCTACATACTATGTATTTACTATAGTATAACTGGGTAATAACTAGGTACTATATATAATGTCTTCAGAACTATTAGTGCATTACAAAGTCATGTGTCAACCATAAACCTAGCAATGCCACACAGAATAATGAGTTAGGCCGTGTGTCCACCGAAGCGTTCTTGAGCTGTGGGAGCTTGAAGGCTCTTCAGCGGTGCAGTGTTTTTATTTTATTTGATGCGCTTTATGTGCTGATACGAAATATTGGCGGAACAACTCTTAGTACCTTATTTAGCAAATAGTTTGTTTCTGAATATAAAACGTCAACACAATGTAACGTACTTCGGTACTGGGTTTGGATGAAGAGATGTGCTTCAGGGTTGCTAAAACCCACCTACCAAAGGCTCAAAGTAGCCCAAGCCTTACAAAAATTAACCATGGTTGTTTTATAGTAAAAGCGTAGTAACTATGTTAATTTCGTCAGACTGATTCAAATTTTTAATTTTTTGAAGTGTCAGGTTTGAATTCAGAATTTCAAATTTGAATCAAACCTACACTTCAAAAATTCAAAATTTGAATTTTGAAAAAAAAATTTTTATTTTCGTCAGACTGATTCAAATTTGAATAAAATTCAAATTAGAATTTTTTCAAAAAAGTGTAGATGTCGATTTCAAATTTGAATCAAACCTACACTAACCAAGGCATTTGTTTTACTATAAATGCCATGGTTAGTGTAGCAAAACCATGGTTAATTTGTGGTTCTCATGGTTTTACCACAATAACCATGTTTTTTTTGTTTGTTTTATTTGTAGTAAAACCATGACTGGAGGTTTGCTGGTAAAAATTGCATTCCAGAGGGTAAAATTGAGTCACGGGGTGAGTTACGCTTCAACCTGCGGCAACAGTGTAAAAGTAGTCCAATACCGCAGGAAAACTACACACTTCTCAAAACTGATGTGCTTTTTGACGTTAGTTATTGTATAAGCAGAAAGCAACGGCTGGTCGGGGATAGTGTATGTCCCGCCCCTCCACTGTGATTGGACAGCTGAGTTAGAAGTGACAGTGATGAGCGCCGACCAATCTTCAACTCTCGGCTGGTAAAAAAAAAAAAACGCATTGCTTCTATTGAAAAAAACTGACTGTTCGCAAAGTCCCCGCCCCCCTTAGTTACTGTTGCTATGTCCAACAAGCTACGCCGCTCTCACGCCATCACCATGTTCTCACGCAGTGAAAAATACATCACGCAGCAGAGAGAGAGACCTATGACAACACGCTGACAGACCAGGTTACTTTTGAGTTACTTTTGATATGAAACATTAAACAAAGTCTCACTTTTCAAATTTGGTCATTTTTTAAAATAAATTAAACAATAAATACCGTTTTGTGGCTCTTTAATGTGTCGTGACAGATTGCGGTAGAGCATCAGTTAAAGCTAGTTCCTTCTAGTTTATTTATAGCATCAAATCAACTTGAAAGAACATAAGGAATGTTGCTTTAACTGCGGAAGGCGTCAGTATATTCTGTTTTTCAAGTGCAGATCCCCCCATGTTAATCTACGAACTCTCCTGACTGCTTTGTTCGGACAAAATGGCGACGACGGAAGTATGATTGGTAGGGCTGGGTAATACATATCGATTTCTCAATATTAATCGATTCTCATTTTTCCGAACCGATATCGATTCTTAAATCTCAAGAATCGATTAGTCATCCTGTTTCATTTGAATGAATGGAACATTGTATCGCGGCTGCGCGCATCCAAAAAAACAAAAAAACGAAGGGAAAAACGCAATAATCTTTGTCCTTTGTTACTATTGATATGAAACAAAGTCTCAATTTTCAAATTACGTCCATTTTCTTTGGAAATTCAAAAACCAAAATAACGTTTTGGCACTGTGGCAGTGAGATCGCTCTGGCACAGCTCAAGAGAAGCAGCAGCGCTGATCTCTCTTCCGGCTTAATAAAACCAGTTACAGCGCGAAATAAACATGAATGAGCATCTGAAAGTGTGTTAAAAGATAGAGTACAACTTGCGAAATCTTTCGATATACGTTAGAATTAATCCGTTTTCGAATTAATGTTACATTGATTCGCTCAATCAGCGTTTCAACCGTGAGTTAAACAGCTTGTAATCAATGTCCTGTATCGTCATATTTACCTCAGAAAACCCACATCAACTCGTTAGTCAGCATTTTGCTAAATATATACACCATATTACATAAGCATTATAATCTTAATGTTCTTCAATATTTAATGCATATTTGAATAAATCTGGCAAGTTTTTATGACAGCCACCATTTAAATGTTTATATTTCATATAATCTTCTTATTATAAAAATACATAAAAGTGTAATTTAAGTGTTTGTATAGCTACAAAACAGTTAATTACCCTCATATTAGGCTAATGAAGCCTAGTAGGCTACAAATACTCCCATAGTTTACAACTTTAGTTAAGAAATTTGATTTCCTTGAGTAAATTTGCCATTTATTGTAACTGATATCCAAAATAATCGAAATCGGAATCGAATTGCAAGCTTGTGAATTGGAATCGAATTGGAATTGCGAAATTTGTGTCAATACCCAGCCCTAATGGTTAGATCACCTGTCAATCAAACTCCCTGCAAAGGGTCAATTGGACACATATGGTAGCCTTTGGTGGACACACGGCTTCGACGTCTGTATCTGTGAGTCTGCGTACCTGAATAGGTGTGCGACCTAGGTCTGCGAGGCTCCTGAAGGTGAGACTGGGTGAGATGTAGACCCAGCCGTTCTCGATGCAGTTGATCCGGTAGTGTCTGACAGAGGCGCGCTCCCTGAGAGCTGCTCTTACGCACTGACAGAGAGTGGTGACCTGGGGAAAACAAACATCATCAGTTCATACAAACTTAGATTTGATGCACTTTATTATACACTATGAGCAAACAAACATCTTTTGTTTTATCGTTGGGGAGGTGAATCGGTCAGGTAGTAATCCAGCTAGCATTAGTGTGTTTGTACCTGGGTAGGTCTCGCTCTCTCTGATGAGGAAGGACCCGGGCTGATTATGGGGAGCATCAGAAGTTCCTCTGCTTTCTGTTTGCTGAGACCCAAAAACTGCCACCTACACCAACACAGATGAACGATTAGAGGACAAAATTAACAGAAGGAAAAAGCAGTAGGTAGATCATTCGTCATGTGAGTAAGCGAGTACAGTGTGTCCCCAACGTGATGATCAGATCACACTGTCTCCAGCTGTGCCCACTCTACACCCCACTCAAAGATAACCCCACTACAGAAACTACAGCTGACATCATCACCACCGCCTCTCCCAGACCACCTGACCGTCACTGTGATGATGTCATGAGGCATGCACTGCACACACCCACAGGAGATTTGAGTTCGGCTCACCTGTTGTACACTTTGGCAGTGTAGTTGCTGGGGATGTAGCTCTCTTTTCCTGTGGCTGACGAACTTACTTTCCACCACTCTCCTTCACTGTAACACACATTACAGAGTCAGACACTCGCACTGAGGATTGAGGCACTCGTCTGTAATGATGTACCGTCGTGCGACAGCACACTTACTCTGACAAAATGTTGAGTCTCTCTCCCACTCTGATGGCACAGTCTCCTGGACCTCTGGACGGATAGTCGTACCAGGGACACCACCACGAATCTGCCCGTGTCTGCACACACACACACACCAAAACACCTTTAGGCCTGTTGCTGTGCTCATATTATAAGAGCACTTCCAAAAACACGTTATTAAAAATGACCCAAAGTAAAAACTTATTAAAGTTACCCTAAAATTTATAGTGACAAAATATAAATTGTTAAACATCATATTATATGCAATCTTTCCTGGTTTTTGGAAGTAAACTACCATACAATTTATTTTAAATATATATACTACTACATTTAAGTCAGCATATCATTATAAAATGTTTTTGTGTGTGTGTATGTGTTGTGAGTAAAAATATGAGCCAAAAATTAAAATAATTTAACAGCTTTCCCAGACGTCCCTGTGTGATGCATTACCCGTGTTAGTTTAATGTCATTTTAATACTAATATAGTTTTTGTTAATATTTTAAATTAGACTTAATTTTTTACACACACACACACACACACACATAAATATATATATATAAATATATATATATATATATATATATATATATATATATATATATATAGGGTTTCATTTTAAATTCATTTGAAGATTTAGTAATTTTTTTCCATCTGTATAGTTTTTTTTTATTAAGTTTTAGTTTTTTAGTTTAATTATTTTCGTAATTATTTAATTATTTTGGTTTTAGTTTTACCTAATAATAATAAACCTGAGCATCACATTTGATTATATTTTATATATGTAGATTAGGGTGTTTTGTGCTACATTTTATATTGTGTTCATGACTATCTATATAAATATCTATAATGACTATCAATGATTTTAATGACATAAATCATTGGTCGTGAATTTATGGACAGGACACTTATGATAAACTCCTGTTCCCTGTATTACATCGACTAATGAAATATTCAGCTGTAATACCTAAAACATTGTCAATGTATTTTTTACTGTGATTTTTTGCAACCTCAGCCCCAGTTTATTACCATAACATTAACAAGATGTTTTTTTTTCTTTTTAAAACACAGTAAAAAGTAATCAGTAATAATTGATAAATAATAAATAATTAATTTAATAAAATTAATTTAATAATTTAATAAATAATTTAATAAAAACCTCACTTTTTTAAGGTTTCCTCACTTAAAAATAAATAAAATATGTAATTAAAAAAAATAAGTTATGTGAACTTAAACTTTATGGGTAATTGAAAAATTAAGTTATGTGAAATGATTTACTTAATTTTAAGGCAACGGGTTTCCTCACCTTTTTTTAAGTAAATAATTTCACATAACTTATTTTTTTTCAATTACCCATAAAGTTTAAGTTCACATAACTTTTTTTTTTAATTAGGAAACCTTAAAGTGAGGTTGCCTTAAAATTATTAAGTCCACTGATCACTTTTTACTGTGTATTTAAAAAAAAAAACATCTTGTTAATGTTATGGTAATAAACTGAGGGCTGAGGTTGCAAAAAAATCACAGTAAAAAATACATTAACAATGCTTCTAGGTATTACAGCTGAATATTTCATTAATCAATAATAAGTAATTACACCTAACTTAATTTTTTCAATTACCCATAAAGTTTAAGTTCACATAACTTAGTTTTTTCAAATTTCATAGTTTATTTACTTTAAAAAAAGTGAGGAAACCGGTTGCCTTAAAATTAAGTTAAGTCAACTGATCACTTTTTACTGTGTATTCTATCATTGCTAACGCTTTGGGAAAAGTTACGCACTGAAAACCCTCAACTTACGCACGAGTGCTTGTAAAGCGCCACTGAAAGCTGTAGATGCAACATTTACCACAACACCACATGTATATCTACGCTTCTGTTCAACATGAAGTGCTGCCTTCCTGAGATCAGTGCACATATGAAGTGTGTATTGCAGTGCTGAACTCACCCATGGAGAGCGGGTCAGCTCTTTCCTCCGTGTCCAGGAGAACAGCATGTGCGCTGGATCCGCGCCGGTCTTTACTGGGCCGACTGCCCATGCTGCTCCGGAGTGTTTAGGTGCACAATGCTGACAGGAACCAAAATCTAAGGACAGAAGAGGGCAAGATTTTATTTAGCAATGATTGATTGTTAATAATAATTAAAAAAGCATTAAAAACATACACAAATAAACCAACAAATCAGTTTAGCTCCACCATGGCATTCGAATGTAAGGAGGAAGGATGCTGAAAACCACTGGTGTACTTTGATAAAAAAAAACTTTCCATCAGCACTTTCACTATCACACACTTTTTTAACTTGGACAAAAAAAGGGTTGCCATTCTAAAAATAGATCTGGTGCAATGTTGAGAATATTCTCATACTCAGTTACATCACAACGGCACGCAATACATTTATTTATACAATGCGAAACATATGAAGAGTTCCATTTGAAATTTTCTTCTAAAATGATCATTTTTATCAAGCTTGTATATTAAAGTTCAGTAATTTCACTTAAATGGCAATGAAGATTACCAATTAATTGTCATTTAAGTGAAATTACTGAACTTAAATATACAAGCTTGATAAAAATGATCATTTTAGAAGAAAATTTCAAATGGCACTTAGAGGCTTTTGCATCTGAACTCTTCAAATATAGCAAATCCAACAGATTCAAGTGATTCAGTGTGCAAATACCAGGTAAGATATCACAGTCTGAGATAAAATCATAATATAACGTGACTCATTCTCTAAATTATGACTCTTATATAATGCTAAAGCGACAGTAATATGCTGAGGTACAATTTTCCACTGCCTCCCCACAAGGTTGGTGTGAAAAATAAATCTATTAATCGGATGGTCTTGAATCAGGTATCGAAAAACAGAAATTTCCAGCATTTCAACATCGTACAGTCTTGTTACATTGCGAATTACATTGTAAAAACCTAGTTCAAATCCTGCTATTAATAATTTTAATCATTGTCACTGATTTCAACACCTTCATTGGGCTACTGTAGCATTAGTGATCTTTGAGGGCTATTCTTCTGTCTCATATTGTAATGCAGTGGCACTGGTCCCACATTACCGAGCAGATGGTCACCTGGTACCACAGATGGGTCTCACTAGGTCATCAGGGTCTCCAGGTCCAAATTACAGACCTCATACCCTGGCCACCGAAATAACACATGCGTAACTGATTACATGTGCTACATACCAACACAGATATCACACACAAACCAACCAACCGACAACTAACGGCAGTGCGTCGTATTCTACATTTCGTTATAATATTAAGTCTTAAACAGGGTTACTAACTTCCTGTTGAGGCATTTAAGTCGTTTAATATGACTTTAAAGGAGTAGTTCACTTTTTAAAAACTTTTGCTGATAATTTACTCACCCTCATGTCATCCAAGATATCCATGTCTTTCTTTCTTCAGTCGAAAAGAAATTAAGGTTTTTGATGAAAATATTCCTCGATTTTCTCCATATAATGGACTTCAATGGGAACCAAACGGTTCAAGGTCCAAATGAGAGTTTCAGTGCAGCTTCAAAGGGCTTTAAACAATTTCAGACGATGAATAAGGGTCTTATCAAGCGAAATTATCGCTCATTTAAAAAATAAATAACAAAGCTGAAGTTTTATAAGCTCAAAAGCTCGCCTTGATCTGTTCTGTGATGAACGTGACTCTCCTGTTCGAACTCGTTCACCAAAATGAACGAATCTTTTTTGAGTCTTTTTTTTTTCGCTTGATAAGACCCTTATTCAGTCGTCTAGTGTCGTTTAAAGCCCTTTGAAGCTGCACTGAAACTCTCTTTTGGCGCTTGAACCGTTTGGTTCCCAATGAAGTCCATTATATGGAGAAAATCCTGTAATGTTTTCATCAAAAACCTTAATTTCTTTCGACTGAAGAAAGACATGGACATCTTGGATGACACTGGAGTGAGTAAATTATCAGCAAAAGTTTTTTTTAAAAGTGAACTACTCCTTTAAGAGTCCTCAAGCCTGGCAAGTATCAAACGACTTCAAAATGGCACACAAACCCGCACATTTCTTTGAAACACCAAGGCGTCTGTGCAAGCACACACTTTAAGATGATTCTGACTTTGATTCAAGATCGAAGATTATAACTTTAAAGTCTAAGCTTCTTGTGTTTACTTTATGAACATAGATATTCTTTTAGATACAATATTCTCAAAAAATTAAAAAGTGTCAAAATGCCCAGACTTTCTCCCAACCAAAAAACCATTTTAATTACTATGAATCTAAATTCATGTAAGGCCCTTTGGATGAACCTGTTAAATGAATAAAAGGTCAAAGCGGTCGGCAAAAACAACTTAACAGATTCAAATGCGAGCGTAAAGTTTCGTACTCACCTCATGGTCTTCAAGCTAGCTTTGATGACAATCCTTTTGGAGCAAACAGACCTCCTCGGCAGGACACAGTGGAGTTAGGAGACTATTCTGGAGTGATTTCGGGACAGATCAGAGGCCGGTTGAGCTCACTGTGTTGCTGTGGGATGTGATGTGGTCTACTCAGTGTCTCAGCAAATGGAGGCTTATTTACTACACACTTGTAGTTTCCTGTGACGAACAGGTCTAACTGTGTCACTCCTTTGCTGACGCACAGATGTCTGAGAGAGAGAACAGACTAGAACAAGGTGGTTTGATCATGTTTAATCTTCAACAGCACAGATGTTGTAGGAGAGAAAGCTTTTGAATGTCATGATGTCATGGGCTAATTGATGCAACGATACAGATGCCGATGGAAGCGGCTTACGGAATTTATAAAAGGTTGAGATATTCTCTGATGATACTTTTTGCACGTATTAATTTTTCAATATCTCCTATATGCACTAAAATCAATTGCCATGGAAACTAAATGATCAGACTGGCTCCAGATCAGATGCAAAACAAGTCTTGTTACAAATTACTGCTCATTTACACATTTTAAACCCCAGCTGAAAAAAAGATGATGATAATGGATGCACAATTTGCATTGGGATTCATAAGGTGATGGATTTTAGCATGTTAACATACATATTGCATGTTTGAAATTTGAATACTGAATATGTGCATTGCATCATCTAAATTCAGCATCACTTCTTAATGTTGAGTATTCAATTATAAAGCTGAAAATGTTGCAAACCTAGTTCCCATGACAAACGGAGCGAGTTCATTAAGTCATAGTGGGATTGTCAAACGACCCGGTCACAAAAAGTTGAATCAGAAGCAGATCAGCAAATCTATACGGTAAATGAAAATGACAAACATAAAGGCCTAATCTCCTCTAGCTGAGTGATCATGCATATCAGATGGAAAGAAGACTCAGCACTGATCTGTTTTCGACTGATCCTTCGGCTGTGGTCAAAAGTTGTACTTGAAGTACTTGAAGTGTGTATGCCACAGTTTCTATAAATAGCTTCCATGTGTGTCAACTTTGACCACATGCAATCAATAAAACTTGCTTGTGATCGGAAACTTTCTAAGCTGGCTGAGATGACAGATGCATTGTGCAATGAAGTGCATATTGAGTGCTATTACTCAGTGCATGAAGTTGTGCTTTTAAGTGATTTGGGTCACATCACACTTTGTTTTCCCCTGAACTCTAATTATAATGTTAATCAAGGTTGAATTGCCCAAAAAACATTGTTTTTCTTGACCATTTTAAAGGTTGCCCAAAATGTAAATTCTGTATTTTGTTGTACTTATCCTCAGGTTTTTTTGAACTTGTATGACTTTACTTCTTCTGAAGAGCACTTGAGAATATATTCACTTTTCCAAAACTCTTTACACAGCGACTACAACAGCGGTCAATGTGGCCTAAACTGTGGATCACTTATACAAAAATGCATTCAATGACCACTCTAAAAAATGCTCAGTTGTTTTAATCCCATTTTAGGTCAAATATGGACAAACTCAAACATTGGGTTAAAAATGTAATTTAAAAACGTAACCCAATGGCTGGGTTTGTCCATATTTGACCCAAATTGGGTTAAAACAACCCAGAATTTTTAGAGAGCAATACACAAATTCTCTTCTAACTTAAACACAAATACTGCCAAAGCTCTATAGTCAATTTGCATGTAAAAAAAGAAAAGACAAAAAAAAAAAAAAAAGTTTACCTTAACCCTAGATTGTACACTGATAAAAATGATTTTGTGGTGAAGTAAATACTACAGAAAAAACAGTGAAATTTACATGCAAAAAAAGTTAACCAAAAGTACTCTTGTAGAAAATAAAAGCGTAAATATCAGCATTATAAAATTAAGTAAAACTACTTCACTTTTCGAATACTGGTCTTCCCATTATGCACTGGGCCTTGAATAATTAATGAGGTTTATTTTTCACAGTTTTCACAGTTTAATACACTATTTTATCATTGCTTTTGTTGTTGGGATTAGTAACTTGCCATTTTGTGACATTTGGAGTTAATTTTCTACTTAAAATGACACATACAGTCATTGTGTATTGTTTACCAAGTATTGAAGTCTGCGTTCACACATGTAATTTCAGAAATGAAGATGTGGTAAAACACACACTACACACTGTAAAAACATATTGTTGGTTTAACTTTAAAAAGTAAGTAACCTGGTTGCCTTAAAATTTTAAGTTGATTGAACTGGAAAAAGTAAGTTAATACAATGAAGGAGATTGATTTAAACATCTGAAACTCAAAATAATAAGTTATCTGAACTAAATAAATTATTTAAGTTGATTTGACAAGTGAAAAAATGCTGTGATTACAAATCATGAAAATTTTTGTATTTTTAAATGTATGTATCGATTACTTAAACATTTCTGAGTAAATCATATACTTTAAAGGTGTGGTCTAATTCAATGTTATATTGTTTGAGTGAAATGTGGCACAAAGAAAAATTCAATCAAATAGATATCACTTAAATTTTAATTAGCTATTTAAAAATAACTCTTACGTTTACTTTCACTTAACTTTAAGTGAATTTTCGCGCATAAACTTTCCTTAAATTAAGTACATTTTACTCAGTTTTTTGTGTGTAAAGGGGGTCAAATTGTCTGGCATGCTGTTAATTTTGAAATATATTATCAATGAAAACTATTTATTTATTTGATATTCCATAAATTGTTGTTTCTAACTCTCATGAAAGTCATTTTCATATTTCTTAGTCATACGATGGGAAAACCACTAGTTTTGTTACCAGTTGCTATTGTGCTCTGAAAGAATAAGCTGAGTTGAGACATGTATGATGTGTTTTGGTAGTTTTAATGCATTTTTTAATGCATTTACTGCTGTGCCAAGCTGAAAGTTGGCAAGGGGAATTGTGATGAAGAGAAAAGCGACCCAAGTACTGAGAATTGTGTCCTAGCAACGGATAAAAGCAATAAATCAAACAAAGAAACATACAAGTTTTATGTACAACTACTTTATTTAAATATTCGTACAAATTGATATACTCAGCAGACAGTATGCAGTACAGCGCCCCCTAAATGCTTGGAGGACAAAGCACAACGCATCAAGGCAGCGGTACAATCAGCGATCAACAACTGACATCCACTGAAAGAATAAAGAACAAATAACAACAACACTTCAGAAGCTAACAGAGTAGTCAAAACAATATGAGGTTATCGGGATATCAGTCCACTGTACAGAAGGAATGGAGGATTTTTACCAAAAGCCTACAGGTTACTAGTGCATTCAGAGGAACCATGCTGTTTTCCCACCTCTAGATGCCCTTTATGGTACAAATAACTGTTCAGATCTCTTCAGCTATTGGCTTGTTTTGGTGCAGCTGATCTCCAAAGCACAGATTGTGAAAAATATTGTACAAAACCTAATCAAAGTCTTCACTATTAAGGGTCTTCTAGTCTAAAACTCAATACAGTTCTCCATGTAAACAGAATCAGATTGATTACATTCAACCAAAGAGAATTAACCATTGAAGATCTAAACACAATTAATACTAATATAAATGTCTATTGTACACTTTAAATGGGGGCATGCTAATCAGTAGCTTTTCGAAACACTACAAATAGCAGACCGTAAAACAAAAACCAAATTATAATTTGGTGACAGAAGTAGAAGCCGTCTAAAAGCAAGAAATCAGTCTACAAAGAGGAAGTGAAGCGGTTCGGTCGTCTCTATAGTAAACACAAGGGGCAGGAAGACCTTAGAGAGGGCAAGAGAGGGAACGAAACCTCTCCTGCTACTGACGAGAATACCCTCTGAACATTCAATATACAACAGCCACCAGCTAAATATACACACAAGAAGCATATCCAGTGTGAAAATTAATCTCGGAAGGATGACGAAAATAACAATAACGGAGTAATAAAGCAGTACGCCAATCAAGATCAAGGTAAAAACATAGTGTGCGTCCATGCAGTGGAGAAATATTCCAATATGTTTAAATACATGGATTACTAGACACCAAACAGTGCATCCCTTCATTAGACCCGCTTTAGTTTTTGTATACTTGCTCTCTGGCCACAAGGGAACAAGTGGACAAAGAATGAAAGCCAAAGCCAGAGTGGGGGAAAAACCCAAATCGGACAGAAAGCGGTCTGAGGTGCGGAAGGGTAACACGCGTATGATCCCGGTGAAATGGTGGCTTGGTTGTCCGGCTTCAGCAGGACACCTCCATGGTTTGCGGTCTGGTCTGGTTGTCGAGGACTGGGCCGCCAGTGGCGCCCTCCATCTGTGAACTGGTTTGAGCGCGGCTGCGTGTGCCGTCCGCTGAGCCCATGCTGGAGGAAGAGTGAGTGCGGGATCGGGACAATCGGTCAGTACCGGCAGTGGGCACTGAGAGAGAGAAGAGAGAATCGGACAGAGCTGAAATCATGGACAGACTAATGCTGCTGCATGACAGTTGGAGAATCCTGAGTGAAGGCCGTGTGCTTCACAGGAAAGTCTGTTTCGCACCCGGATCCAAACATATGGAGATCCAGGAAGGGGAGAATAATGAGTCTCCTCAGACTGAATGAACACATCTACACATCGCTGACTGCTTAACTAACGCTGGACTGATTGAGATACTATGACAATCTCAAACTATGGTTGATAAGAATAGTAAGCTGAATCCCAATTCATATACTTCTCATACACCATTGATGGACATTTGCAGCAGGAAAGCTAAATGGGAGCAGGACTGGGTATATTTCATTTATTAATGTGTGTTTTGATTAAATGATCTCTCTGTGGCAGCGTTTCAAACTAACTTAAAGGGTTAGTTCACCCAAAAATGAAAATTCTGTCATTATTTACTCACCCTCATGTTCTTCCAAACCCTTTTGTTCATCTTCGCAACACAAATTAAGATATTTTTGATGAAATTTGAGAGCTGGATCACTCCTCCATACTAGTCCATAGGCTTCTTGAGGGATTGAAACTTGCCGGCCTCGAAAAGTTATTAAAGATATCGTTTAAATAGTCCAAGTGACTACAGTGGCTCAATCTTAAATTTATCAAGGGACGAGAATATTTTGTGCGCAAAAACAAATGACTTTTTTCAACTATTAATTTCCTTCTCTTTGAGCCTCTAGTCGGTTAAATAAAGTTGTTATTTTTGTTTGTTTTTTCACACAAAAAGTGTTCTCGTCACTTGATAAACTTAAGATTCAGTCACTTGGACTATTTTAACAATGTCTTTAGTAACTTTATGGGGCCGGCAAGTTTCAATCACTCAAGAAGCCTATGGACTAGTAAGGAGTAGTGATCCGGCTCTCAGATTTCATCAAAAATAACTTAATTCGTGTTCCGAAGATGAACGAAGGTCTTACGAGTTTGGAACAACATGAGGGTGAGTAAATACTGACAGAATTTTCATTTTTGGGTGAACTAACCCTTTAATCCGGGAACTATTAAAAGAGCTCATAAGAGTTGTTTTGTTTTAGGAATTGGGCAACAATAAATGAGTTATGAATCGGACTACAGTATTTACATTGTATGTTTAGGCCGTTTACACCTGGTCACTTCATGCATCTGATTTGTTAAAACGGTTCCATTTACACTCATCACTTTACACATAGATGTGTCTCCGCATAACAAACATAAATCTGATCTTCAATTTTCGTGCATAAACCATTCACATAAAAAAAAACAAGATATGAGCTGTATTTTATTCATCATCGGCTAATTTCAAGATCAAAAGACAGCAATAGGAGAAAGCATCAGCACTGGTAAGGTCATTGAATCTAAACGTTGATAATTTAATCTACTTTTAATGAAAATTATAGTGTTTTGAGCTTATTTTCAGTTTCATTTGCAGCAGTTTGAGCTACAATGCATGTTTGCAGTAGCGCTGTCATATCTGGCTAGGCTATAACAGCCTATATATAACACGCTCTCACACATTTATTTTTAAACATTTTGAAAGGATTGAAATGTACAAAAGTGGTTTCAACAACCAGATGCATTTATACTTTTTCAGTTTCGTCTGGACTGTGTCTCAGATCACCTCCTGAATGGCTTGATTGATCGTATTTAACATCTCAAAAGTTTCGAGGGGCATTTACACCTGATGTTTTCACGATCAGCTATCCGATCACAGAAAAAGCTTGAAGTGAGCATGTGCAAACACGCCTTTTGGGGGCCTGTGTAAACAGGACACATTACGGAAAAAACCCATCAGTAACACTTTGACTTACTACTTTTTAATCCACTATGATTCAGAACAAAGTAACTTTATATTATACAGGATGGATAGTATGCAAATTTGGGATTCAAACCTAGATACCCTTAGAACAAAGTCTCTTCTGAATACATGGTGTAAATAGAGTGCTGCAAGGATGATGCATTTTTAAAGGCTAGTCTGGAAATTCGAATCACTCGCTCCCTTAACTAGGATTTTTCCATTGGTTTTTGGATCGTTACAGAAAATAGGCTCTGTGACCCAACCATCAATATAATCTTCACAGACAAACACAACTTTTATTGATTTTGAAGACTAAATAGTCTATAATCCCCCGAAGTAAAAAGAAAAATGTAAGCCACGGTCGCATGACTTCAACATCACAACTGTAGCTCAATCGTTCTTCAAAATTTACAAGTTAGAAAGAGTGGGAATAGAATGGAAGAGTGCGAGTATTGACACTACAAGGCTGTAAAAGCGAGTAGATGAGTTTTTCTTGTGATGACGTGCCCAACAACCTCGGTAGTCCCACTTATGCCTGGTTCAGATTACACGATTTTTTTGTCTGTTACGATATTCAGATTACACGATTTTAACTCCTAAAATCTTGTCGTGTCGTGGACAAGACACGTCGACTACACGTTGCTTCCTGACCAGTCATCACATGCCGTCTTTAATGGTGTGTGTGATGTCATTGAGAAGGCGAAACTAGTAGCGAGTGACTTCCGGAAACTAACGTAAAAAAACCATGGATGAAGCAGTGAGTGTTGTATTGGCTGTCCGTGTTCAAAAAAAAAGTAAAAAAAGAAAGAAAACCCGACAATGGACACATTCCTGGATTGCTCGAAGAGGACAGTAATGGGCTGTCAATCCTCCAAAGAGAACTTGAGGTAAAATATTGTTTTCTTATATATTTTTACTTTTAGTTTTAACGCTAGCACCATCGTCTCTCTTTCGTTTTGCCATTTTTGAATGTTGTGTACAGGAAAAGCTTCTGTGCTCCTATTGGTCAACCTCATACATGTGAACAGGAACCATCATGGACGACCATTAAACACGAATAGAGCATCAAATACACGACTATCACGTCTAGTTAGACGCTTGAACATTTTGAACCCATTCGCGCATCCGCGTCACTCGCGAATAAAAAACAACAACACAATTTCTTTCAGGCATACGTTTCCGTCATGTCTGAATTTCTGAAATAAAAGATATTGATGCTCTGTACTTGTTGTGTAAGTCCCAAATACGGAGGAAAGCCAAACGCCGACTTGTCTAGGTTCACAGCACCAGAGGATTGACACCAAGTAGGCTTTCGTCTCAGCTGCGGAGTGCCTTTCCATCTGTCTCAGGTCAGGGATAGTTTCATAAAATAACGTCAACACCAATAAATATACAGCATATATCGTTTTTGCTGTGATTTAATTACAATAAATGTATGAAAAACATGCCAAAGTATCATATATTTCAGAGACGGCAACAATCAGAATATCCTCCATTTTGGACAACAGTAATAGACCGGACGTATCGATTAGCTCTTCGTTGATTGGCTGGCGCAACAATGTATCATGCGAATCTTCCGCTCAAGTTCAAATTTTCAACTTGCGCGGAAGACTTCACGGCAAAACACGTCGCCCAATTCACGTCTTTCACAACGGCCGGCGTGAATGATGCGTATATTCGCGTCTTTGCATTGACTTTGTATGTAATCTACTCGCGCAAACTCGTGTAAATTCGCTAAAAGTTATTAAAAGCTAAGAGAACCACATGGGCTATTACTGATGTTTGTTGAGTCATTTAATGTAATGTGAAAATAACTACAGATCTAATTTCAAGCATTTAACCAAAAACCCATTAAAAAAAACCATTGACTTTGGGATGATGGAAATGTAAGCTCAATAATTCTACATTGTTTCCAGATTTTTAGGACTCATTCTTGCAGCACTCTATGCATAAATATCCGAATACTTGAGGCTACGCGACCACTGTTTAAACACTGCATTCATTATTCTCCCATGAAGGAAAGAGAGATCTCGTGTCAGGATCAAGCTCAGATTCATTTTGCAAAACCATTGCAGCAAAATGAAGTCAACTTCAGTCAATGCAGAATGTGGCATGCAAAGTAAAGTCATGTTTCTAGGAGAATCATAAAAGAGCATACTGTAAGATGTCTGTTGATTGTGGACAGTGTGCACAAACATTCTCTCAGACAGCTTACGAACAGTAAACAAACATTAACACATATGTCTATTTACCATGCTTCAAACGTCATGATGCAGAGCCACAAAGACATTTGTATGCAGGTGATTGGGACATGGGACGGATAGACAGTGAGGACAGGAGGCACGGGAGGTTAGGGTGACAGGCTTAGGTGCAGCTAAAGGTGTTGGCTGATCTCCTGGTACCTGATTCGCTGTTCAGGTGGCTGAGTAGCACATGAGGGACTGTTGGCATTGGTTGTAGGGGTCAAGAAAGAAGATTGGGAAAGGGAATGCAAGAAGAGGAGGAGGAAAAAGATGGGACAGAGGGAAAGGGAGAGATTATTTGGTAGTACTTTTTGAAAGAGAGAGGATAGAGAAAAGGAAAGATTAAGGAGAAGACGTGAGGAAAGTAGGGGACGTTAGATCAGGTGACAGGAATAGCCTTGACTGGTAAAATTTCAAATGCAAGAAAAGTGAAAGCCAGAGGCAAGGTATTTTTTTCTGAATGGTTATGATTCACTTTTGCACATATCCGATTGTAAAGGCTTTCAGGTGTCAAGGATATTCACTACAAATTGAACGAAAGACTAAATGAGATGAGATAAGACTATTACTATATCATTCATACAACACTTAAACCTAAAAACACAAGAAAATATTATACTTTTTCAGACTGTGGTAAACAATCAAACATTGAAAGTGCAAAAAGAGAAAGTGAGAGCAGCTCTGTAGAAGGGAAACGGTCTTCTGCTGGGATAGTCCCTCATGAGTGCGGGTTTGCACTAAATAGAATATCACACCCGAAACAGCAACCAAGAAAAGAACAAAAACACACTTAACAGACTCAAAACACAAAGTGGAAATTACCAGTGATACCCTCCCTCTACTGCCACACAATGACAGAATCAGCCAATGAATATATTAGGCTTTCTTAATGACTCATTTTGCATTCACTAATATTTCCACAGACAAAAGAAGAGTTACACCCATACAGATAGATGTATATTAGGTACTTTACCTGTCTGAATCAAAAGCTTACATGTGTACGAAGAGTCAAATATCACTATAAGAATATAGAAAAAGTGATTAAAATGTTCAATTTCGTTTTTAATCAAGGGTCAAATGCGTATAATAGTGTGTCATGGGCATTTTCACACTTTCACAGTGTTTGTTTTGAAACCTGGCATGCTTTCTCCCTTAGTTCAGTTCGTATATGTACATGGCAATCACACTCAGATCCACACCAGAACAATCCGCACGAAGATCGGCTGAGCAGAGGTGGTCTCGAGGCCAGCTTGGAAAACTCTGGAGAGGTTTGCTTGCGGGGAGAAAGCAATCCGACCCAAAGGACCAATGAACCATGCTGTATCGCAATGTATAATGGGTAATTCGTGGGTTTACCCGGAGCAAAGACGGATTGAAATGCCTAATTTAAATATGGACAAACATATTTTAGATCAACTGTCCAAAACATACAAAAATATCAAAGTTTACAAAGTGTTTAGTGAGCATCTCAAAGAGATGGGCTTTAATCACTTGATTTAATCCAGAAGATAAACCTAATGGACAGTTTATTCGCACATGACTTGTATTATCAAATTATGGTCAGTTTAGAAATGCTGCCTTGTAAAAGCCAACCAAACTAAGAAAATAATGCAACAGTGAAACAAATTTTGATGCCTGTTTCAGAACAAAGCAAATGATCTTAAAATGCCTTGTCAACAAGTAGGAACTGTTGAATGCTGGGTTTTCGCACAAAAATAAAAGTAACATTTCAAACATCTGGGGTGTAAAAATGCACTGGTGTTTTGTAATGACGTCACATTCAACAATGAAAATGCCATGCATTGATTACAGATTTTAATAGTTGACAATTACTGTAATCATTTTTTATTGCATATATAGAGTGCCGAAGTTACAGACGTCACTTTGTAGGCCAAAATGCGGAAGTGAGTTAGCATTTAGCACTACTGGTTCCCTCGCTCTAAAGTCTATGAGATTTTTCAATGGGTTTTTGCTAAATCACCTGAAATAAAGTCTGTGGGGACAAAGTTTTGATCTATGACATAGAACACACAGTTATAACCTGCTTGTGGTTTTTTAAACTTTATAGGCTTCAAAATGTATAAATTTTGGATTAACTTGTAAAGATTATCTTGATAGACAAAACGTGTAAGGGTCACAACTCTTTGTTGAAAACATATCTTATTTTTTGCAATTTTCCAAAAGTCTATGCGGAAAATACATAGCTTTCAACCGAGGGAACCCATGCGCCGCTAGCTTCCGAGTTGTCCTACAAAGTGATGTCATCACTCGGCACTCTATTATTATTATTTAATTTTTAAATCTAATATTCATGAACTGTATGCTGTAAATGCTGGTCTGTTTTTTCATAGAAAATATTCAGTGAATTTTTCCAACAATTTGTGAAATTGACTATTTAATTAATCAATAGTATCATAAATAAACCGACCAAATTTCATAATCACTGATAATGATGAAGTCAGAGCAAGTTGTACACAAACAGGGTCAAACAGGCACAAATCTCTCACAGAGTGCTTGTTTCCTAAAGGATGGCTGTGTTTCTCAGTAGAAGCACAAAAATAGACTCACAAAAAGGTCAACCGATCTCAGGATTAGATTAGAGATTATGAAGGAGAAAAGTGATTAATCGTGTAAAAATGTGCGCATTTTCAAATGAGTCAGGCCGCTTGCGATCACGTTCCTCACTCTCAGAACACCTACAGTAATCACTAATAACTGTTGATAGTCGTGTCAGGCAGAAACACTCGCTGGACGGTTGAACCAAAAGCTTACCAGGGCTGCAATAGAGCTCAACGGTATGGGTTGATAATTACTTTCATTAAGCAAGGATACATTAATTCATCAAAAGTGATGATGAAATCAACAAGAAGTGACATATATAATGTTAGTTTTATTTCAAATAAATGCTGTTCTTTCAAACGTTCTATTCAAAGAATCGTGAAAAAAATGTGTCATGGTTTCCATAAAAAAAATATTAAGCTGTTTTCAACTGCTGATACTACTAATGGCAGCAAATCAGCATATTATAATGATTTCTGAAGGATCATGTGACACTGAAGACTGAATAAATTACATTATAAAATATATCAAAATAGAAATGAATTAAAAATCTATTATAATTAGTTTTAAATTGCAATAAAGTGAGTAACAATTGCAAACAATATCATTGTTGTTGCTGTGTGTTTGATCAAATAAATGCAGCCTTGATGAACATGAGACTTTTTTCAACAATATTAAAACATTATTATTATTTATTGGCAATAACTACCATATCTCACGACCAATTCGTACGAAATTGACGAATGATTAAAAAGTGTCTAATTCGTACGACCCATTCGTACGATTTGTCTAAACCCACGTGATGGTTAGGTTTAGGGCGGAGTAAGGGGTAGGTCATTCGTACGAATTGCATACGAATTGAGCCAATTCGTAAAATATGTGCGAATTTAGCAAAATCGTACTAATTTGTATGAGTGAGGTCGTATGAATTGATACGAACTAGCCACTTTTTAATCATTCGTCAAATTCGTATGACTTGGTTCGTAAACGGATTGGAATAATGGCAAACAAAGCCTAAAATATTGATACTGTTGACAGGCTCTAATTGAAAACCACGGTTCACAGTAATACTAGTAGTTGTGAGTAAAGGCCTGTTCACACCAAGCACTTGAACTATAAAGATAACTATAAAGATATCATTCTAAAATTCAGAATCCAAAAATTCTGGCAATTCTTCATATTAAAGAATAACAGAGTTCACACCACAGCTATAACGATAAAGATATAAGGAACAATGTCGTTGGGATCACTTTCAGAACGATTTTTTCCAGCTGTCCAATGATAAAACACTGACAACTAGGGGTGTAACGATTTTGGAACCAGAAAAACCGCAATACTAAATTCACGATTCGGAACAGCGATACTGTTATTGCGTACCGAACACAACTGTGTCCACAACTTCCTATAAATGAACTCTTGCACTAAATAAATGTACTATGTATATTATATTTTGCTTAACCTGTTTATGATATCTTGATTATTTAATGTACGTTTAAAATATCTTTCATGAAAACCACAACTGTGTAAATTATTATATTTCAACAACAAATAAGAGTAAAAACACAAGTTAATGCAAAAACTGCCTTATGTTCAGTTTACATGTTTTCATACAATGTGTTGTGTGTTGATTATATCTAAAAAAATAAATAGCATCTGAATTTAGGTTAAAAGTCTACAACCTTTAATGTTATAGTAATGTGCGGCTCCCTATATAGTTTACAGCATTAGCAGATTTTTTTTTAATCCTTGTGAAATGTTTAATTGTAATTGAAATAATTTAAAGACGAAGACCATTTTTTATTAAACCACTGGTAAAAAAAGAAAGAAAAAAAAAGCCATTTTAGCTTTCTAAACCGAACCGAATCAAACCGAACCGAGACGTCAAAACCGTGGGAAAACCAAACCGTCAGTTTTGTGTCTCGTTACACCCCTACTGACAACCAATCAAAATCGTGCATTTAACATGGCAGATGACATTGCAGAGAAGTTAATCGTAGAGGTAAAAAAAAAAAATCCTCCAATGTTTGACAAGTCAAACCCACTTTCATTGATACATTAAAAAGATGGATATATGGAAAGCATCCTGGGAATAAACGGTGAGAAGTATTCACAATGAGATTATGCAGTTTAGCATAGTGTTACAAAATTACCTCAGGAAGGCTATCCAGTGCTAGTTGACAACATTGCTGAAGTGTGATGTTTTTATCCCATCATTGAATTTGTTCAGATATTACACTAGACATGCTAGATTCACTGTTTAGATGCGCTCCCAACACCTCTCGTCTTTTAAGGATATCGATCGTGTACCAAAAACAAAAAGCGCCCCGTTTTTCCTTTTTAAAATTAGTTTGTAACGTAAAGCAGCAACAGGTCATTTGCGCGCGCGCGCTACTCCGAAACCGCAGCGCACGTGCGTGCTTAGAATAAAAAGAACGTTACTCGATCGTTGGTGTGGACGCATATATAGTTATCTTTATCGTATCGTGCTTAGTGTGAACGGGCTAGCCTGGCAAACCAGACCTATCAAGATGTTAGGTCTGGGAACTCACAATTGGCATACCTCAATCCGGGGGCGGGATGAAAGGTTGTCTTTCAATATCCCTCTGCACGCCATAGGATAGCGCTAACCAACCAGAGCGATGATGGCTGTGGCTGAGTGAGTCCCATGCGTTTTCCCAATGGTTTTCTCTCCAGCGGAGCAAGTTGATATATTACACTTTTGCCTTATCCGGTCGTCAAAACTCTGAACACATCTTCCTTTTAAGAATGACTTTACGTTCTTAACTCCAAGTCATCTGAGTCGCGGCCAAAGCCGAAATCGAAAGAACAGTTGTTCGCCAGCTGCGTCTTGTTTGTTTTTAAGTAGCAGGGAAATCACCAATGGAAATCACGACGCAGAACCGTCACAACTCTGCCGTCATTGTGTTAAGCCCGCCCACCAACTCTATACACGATGTGATTGGCCAGACCAGAGTTTGGATTTTCCACTTCGAAAGTTCACGGAGAGTTGCTAGACCACACTTCGCTAGGGTGCGTTGAGATTTCTAGGCTATGAACGGGCCTTAACACTGGCAAACCCCTGAAAGTGAATGAATTTATGAAAATATCTGTTCGAGCTTATGAAAATTCAAGGGCATTTCATTTTCTAGGTATTTTCAGGTGTTTTTCGCATAACTGTACACAAATCATAATAACCATCTAAATTGTTTAATTTTAAGAGAACTTTAGGGATTCTTTATAGGCTTACCAAAACCTCAGAAAACACGCACTTCACCTTTAAATACCACCACACACACTCACAAAAAAAAAAATTCACGTTTATATCACTGAATAGAAATCTAGTCTAAACATAACCATATAAACATCAGACAGAGCTGAATGAAGCTGAGGTCTGAACGCTTGAGGTTTTAAAGAAATAAAGTTCCCATGCTATGCAAAGCAGTCAAAGGATCTTTTAGAGCACTGAAGATATTAAACCTGAAGATCAGAGAAGTCACACAAGGCTCATGCCACACATCATGCTCTTAGAGGAAGACTAGTGTACTTACACGCTGAAGAGCCGCATCACTGAACGGCCACACGGAAGACAAGTCAAGTGTTAGTGCATCCGAGCTGATCTGAGACCTGCTTTACTCAAGAATACTGGCCTGACTCAGATCAGCAGTGGATAAATGATCCACTGAGGCAGATTATGGTTATTATCATGTTCATAACATCCGAACACGTCATTTTCCTGCTGCTGTTTAGACGTTGTTATACTTATGACTTAAAGCACTGGGGACAAACAGTATGATGCTGACATCTCTCTAACAACAAGATGCTTTCAGACACGAAATGCAAACAAGAGACAAATTTCATACAAACAGTGAATATAAATATAAACTGAGAAAGATGATCCGATCAAACGCTCAACATTAAAGCGGCTATGAAGAGAAAGAGGACAGACACTTACTGTAGCCCATTCCCTGGACAAAGTACTTGAAGGCCTCAGCGAGTTTACCCGGCTAAAAACAGAAAACATCCACATTTAATACAAGTCAAAACTACGTCAAACTGATGCAGTGGCAGACATAATGGTGGTGTCGTCTTTTATTCTTACTTGGACAACTTGGGGAAGTCCACCACAATCTGCCATCTGAAGAAAGAAGGATACAATAATAAATATATTCGGTCATACTGAAAGAAATATACACACTGAAGAAGAAGAAAAAAAACAGGAATGCAAACTCATCAGGGGCGAAAAAGGTGTCAAAGAAGTGACCCAGAGAAGAAAAATTATTAACTATCATTAAAATGTGGTTTTACAGTCATGTGGATATAGGGAAAAACTCTCAGCCACAGTAGTCATAGTCTCAGGCCACAATGACACTATTGTTTTAATGGAAACCATTCAATATCACTAAATAATTATAATAATAATAAATGTATTATATTATTAAAAGCAAACAAACCAATATATTACAATAGTTATAATACTATTGTACTGTAAAGTTAAAATAATAATTTTATTTTACAGAACTAAAGTATATTTCTTTGCTGTCAAACATTAAATCTTAGAGATTTGATTTAGGTGGAAAACTGCACTGAGACAACACATTTATAAACGATTCATATACAAATTTGTGAAAATAGTTTGGATTTTCAGATGCATAAATACAGGTGAAATCGGCCATTCAGTGAAGAATCACTTATTCCTTATAGTTAAGGTTATATTCCTTTAGTTATATTCATTATTGGGTATATAACATATACACAACATTTCTTTTGTGTCCAGCAGAAGAAATAAACTCCTACAGATTTGGAAAAACATGAGCGTGAGTAAATAATGGCAAAAATTTCATTTTTGGATGAAAATGTGAGTATCATCTCTTTATGTGAATCCCTTTATTCAGAGAGTTGTGGTCGTGCAGCATGGAAGTTGGGTTTGGGGGCCTCTGAACTAGTTTATACAGGAAATCAGCAGCCTAATAAAGATGTTGACTGGCACAAAGTACTTTATGTATTTTAAGGCGAGAAACGGCAGGCAAAAACATCGTTTTTTATTTTTTCACTGGTCAGTTTTGAGATTTTGGGATATTTGTCTTCAATAACATGTCTTCTTTCAGACTTGTGGTGAAAAAAAGTCTGAAATACACATTTAGGTCTTTATTTTACTACACTTCTGAAATCTCCACTTCAGTAGCACCTATATACACCACACTTTCCAGTCTTGTACCTAGTTATATTATGAAGACATTTAATAAGGGATTTGTAAATATATTATTCCTAGCCTGATTTATATAACATTATATTTAAAAAAACATGGCGAAAAATTTTTTTGAAGGCAATTGACAGTGTATTCTGATTTACAGGATAACAAAAGTAGATATCCATAAATCCCTGTCATTTTTTTCTCATCAAATATGTGAACACAAAGAAAAAGTTTTTTTTAAATATATGCAAATTAGGGCATGTTTAATTAGATAAAGCCTCATTTGCATATTTAAAAATGAAATTACAGAAAACTTGTAATATATTGTTTTTTCTCATCTTAATGTAGGTAATCAATTGGGAAAGTTTCATGGTGATATCTGCTAGTTAAAACAATTACCCTATTCACCTGTAGTGTCTCGCCTTAAAACAATACAAAAACACTAAATGTATGTATTTAAATACAAATTAGATTCGTTTTTTTTAAAGGCTTTAAACTGCAGGTGCCTGATTGATGATATAAACGATGTATTTGAAACAAAATTAAAATTTTAGCCGAAAAGTGACAAGTTTGCATTCCTCAATCAAAACATTGTTCTAGATGGGGAAAAGCTGTCATGCCTTGAGTAAAGTAGTCTTGGTCGGATTTTAACCTCGAGATTGCATTCAACCTGTGAAAAAAGAAGATAAAATGGTCAATTCAGAAACAGAATACAATGAATAGACAGATGCAATGAACAACTCAGCACTAAACCAAACTGTTTAAAGTGCCACCCTTGTGTTATTTAATAAGCAAACTCAGTAGGTGCCAAAACTTTAAGTACAAAAGCTGTTACTTAAGGATTTTAGCACAGATGGAATTGCTGTATTGGCCAATCTGAATCAAAGACCAGAAGTACGAATATAATTCTCTTTCTGCACATGGACAAGTCAAGATATCTTGACAAGTGTGTAAGCAATCAGTAAATCTGAGATGCTTTACAACAAGCATAAGTGCGTAAGATGATTAGTCCTTTTTAGGATGTGATGTCACTGTTGCGTCTGAACAGAAAACGGCGCAATGATAAAAAACACACTGAGCCGTTTAGAAAGCACACTGTTCTTGCAATGGCAGTGTTTTTGATAAGTCACTCACCACAGCATCTACCGCTGGTGATGTGTCACCAACTATTAGCAGGGAAGGACATCTAAACAGCAAGAGAAGAGATATATATACAAGTGAAAGTGATCATGACACCATGATTTAATACCCATAAAATCGACAACCACTTAACATACTTCAGTGTTTTGACTGTATTTTCATTAAGTCCCGGGACGGGCCTCTCAATCTCCAGATCTTGTCGACTGTAATAATAATAATAGAAAAAAAACTTTAAGATCAGCTCATATGACAAGGATCAGTGTGTGAACTGGTCCTAGATCCGGGTTTTGATGATGTCACCTGTTGTAGGATTGGCAGAAAAGAGCCAGGTTGTCCTGATTGATGTCCTGAGCAATGTGCAGACGGTATGTTTGAATGATCTCCTGGTTGTCCGTCAGGCTCGTCCTGAGGTACAAAAACTCAGAGATGTTCAAGAGAATTATCTCACAGATGCTGTGGTGGATATCATATTTGAGACCTACCGTGCTGAAATGGTGTGCCATCACGATGTCTATTAGATTGCTGGTCCATCCAGACAGCTAAAGCAGAACACACACACACACACAGTGAAAAGCACAACCTTTAAATGAGATGTTTGAGAAGATCATGCAAATCTTGTTCCCAGCAATGTTCACATCCACTGACTTGAGCACTTTTCATCATTGTAGCAATCTGACCTGTAAGGTTATTATGCGCTTTACAACGGGGCAAATCTTAAGAAGATCAAGCACACTAATCTGTTGAGAAATCTTAAGTATGGAGGAATTATTAGAGTTGGCTTGTAGCTAATAACGGAAGTATAATATATAAAGTATTTTCTGGGAATAATAGTCAGATGAATAAAAGACAAAAAAAAAAATAAACAATTAGATGAAATTCTGATTAAATTAAAACCCAGCAAACAAATTTAGGTTCTGGAACATTCTGGGAACGTTAGTTTTTGGTTCCCAGAACGTTCCTAGAACTTTCCCTTAAGGTTAAGGGAACGTTCTCGGAACATTCTCCTTACGTTATAAAAATGGAACCTAAAAATAACCTACATGGAACGTTCCTATAACGTTCTTGTTTGGTTCCCAAAAAAATAACCTCATGGGACCATTCGAGAATGTTAGGGGAATGTTCTGTGTTTGCTGGGAATGCAAATAAACACCAGTCGCAACATTATTTAAAAAAAAAATAAATAAATAAAAAAAATAAATAAAAATAAATAAAAATTAAAAGAAGAAAATACAAAGTCTACTGTGGCAGATGGGTAACCCAATATGTACCAGTTACAAAAAGCCAATATTTTGTGTGTTTAATTTCCATATTACTGGCCGACAGTCCACAGTTTGCAGCTTGTCATTGGGATAATATCTGTATACATTTTTTGTGTCATTTTATAATTATTAATTTAATAATGATCTGCACTAAACTAATTTGACAGTGCATTCATAATTTTACCTTAGAGGCCGCCCAGTCGATCCAGCCCTTAGCACAGGGGTCCACATTGATGAGAACCAATCCCTCCACCAGAGCAGGCTCATTCAGCTACAGAATGACAACACATGGATCAGTCCATCATTACTGCTAATGCTAACACTGATTTTAACCCTCGGGACACACACTGACTGAGAGGATTATGTGCATGACTGAGCAGACTAATCAGACAGATATTCTTGACTTTTTTTGTGGTATTGCTTTGCTACCTATAGACTGGGTCTAACTCAAACACATTGTTATTGACCTGACTGAGAGCACAAGAATATCACAGGAAACTTGTTGATTTTAAAAGATGTCAATAGTTAACATAAAATCAAAACTGATTCTATTTACATCCTCATACTCATTCCCAGTCTTATTGTTAGGGCTGTACCGGTAAACTTGAGAACCGCACCGTCGCGGTGGCTGATTAGCACCAGCGGTGGTCCGCCAAAACACATTTTTGGTATGTAAATGCTGTTTTACTACATGAATATTATGACACGAGTGAAGCACAAAGCTTTGTTTATAAAGTAAATAATAGGTTAGCAATTAAATGTTACATCGCAGCAATGTAAACATCATGATGCAGGATTCCAGACTGGAGACCAAATTGGTTGCATATGCGTTAAGTAAGGAATGATTAACGACAGGCCGTTGAATTATAGAAAAATAATGCACACCCGAGGTGGTAATGCGGTCAGCGCAAAAGCGGAGTGGCCGTTACACCTCGGTGTGCATTATTTCAATAATCAACGGCATGTAGTGCAATTGCTCCGTTGTCTACAGTTACCACACCTCAAAACATTGTTCAGATGATTCATATCAAGACATTTGTCAAGTTTTTGACATTGAAGCGCTCTTGTATGTAGGACTAATTTCTTACGCATCCGTTGCCTCCGTTGCTAATTCCAAAACGTCCTTTTAGAGGTATAACGTTAGTAACGGAGGTTTGAGTCACTGATAGCAGACTAATGTAATGATGGGGGCACACTTACAATTCGCTGAACTATTGGAAGACGACTGTTTCCATCGACTGTAGCAGGTCCTACTAATCACGACTGTGTAATACAAACTGAACGCGTTGCTGTGCTGACGCGCGTTTAGGCATCAGTCGCATGTGCGTCAATATTATTTATTTATTTATTAACTTCGTTTTAATTAATTCGTTCATTATTGTTTTCTATAATTGACAGTAGATAACCCAATAAATGAAAAACACAAAGCCCTTTTCACAAGTAAGCCTATCAATAATTATTTATTTGTTAGCCTATTATCTGGAATAATTACATAAAGGAAAATCCGTGCAGCAGGACTATTAATTTATTTATATATTCAGTTTAATGTTCTATTTAGCCTATTATAGATAGGACTATACTTTATTTATTAAAGTCAATTGATTGTGAAGTAAATTTGCAGATCAAGCGCAGAAATTGCAGATCAAGCGCATGGGGCTGCATGTCTTCTCTTGTTATGAATTGAATCCTAACTCCGCGCAGTGATATGGAACTGTAATGCGGTTCAAACTTGCCTGAAACTACTTTAGCCGTGCGTTTCCCTGAAAATAATGCACACCTTTAGAACGTTCTCAACCAATCAGAATCAAGCATTCAACAGCCCTGTAGTATAAGTTGAGTTAAAATTGTATGTGGTCGCATAAGTGCGAGTGGACGTTCACGCAACAGAACACCGTTGTATCAGCTGTTGCATATTGCTATTTTCCAAGCCGTGTTTTTGACTTATCCTGAATCACTACGGTACGCCTATAATAAGTGTTTATAAGTTCAGACTATTTTATCCCAGGGTTGACTCGAATGCGGAGTTGCCTGCGTGACTCGCCATAAACATTAATGTAGAGAAGTAGCTCTGGCTACAGTGTTCTTCCGCAAGACACGTGCAGTTTATTTATTGATGAACGTAGATGTCACGCACATTGCACACTGATGGTGAAAGGTGCCAATATTAACGAATTCACGGATATATATAAAAATGAAAATCCTGAAATTTGGCAATGATAATTTAATATATTACAGGTGTTTATGCTGCAGTCATTAAAACCACTATTCATCAGCATGCATTGATTAATACCATGGCATGTAAAAAAAAGCAAAAAAAAAGCGACCAAATCAAATGCTGGTGCGGCCAGTTCAACCAGTGGAAAAGTTAGTCTGGAGCCCTGTGACGATTGAGCGTGTTGTGCGTGAGCCCATATATTTGAGCTTCATGTACTGGCTTGCGATCTGGTCACCCGATTATCAGCAAATTTAACGATATTCCATTAGTTATTCCACTGGACATGAAAATTTTCCCAAATCCTCACTCACGTCTCACCCATTTTCAAAGGGGATTATAAAACGTTTTCTTCCGGGACCGCTTTTAATTAGGTCTATTAAAATTGTATTCTTTACTGTGGTAAAGTAGCCTACCTATTTACTTGCACTTCAAATTCTTTTTAACACAGTTTGTAAACGCATGAGCGTAACGAGGCGCTGAGCGTTTTTTTTTTCACACGCTGAAGCACCGAGCGCCCGGCATTTTCTACTGGTCGGCGAGAGTTGAAAAATGTTCAACTTTGGAGAAAACGCAGCGCTCATCACTGTCACTTCTTACCCAGCTGTCCAATCACAGTGGAGGAGGGGCGGGACTAATACCACACCGACCAACTGTCACAACATTCTTTCTGTACAACGACATCAACCAACTGAGCTAACCGAACAAAATGGGAAATACAATACATACAATACAATACATTACACACAAAAAAATACATTTTTAGTATGAAACAAATTATCTGTGAAATCAGTTACAAGTAAACTATGCTGAGGATATTCTGTATCAAAGCAACGTTACGTCTCAACGGAAAAAACGCTGCCCAGCCAAAACGCTCTCAAGCGCCCAAACCTTGGCGTCTTCAGCAGAGCATCTAGCGTTTTCAGCCGGCAAAAAACGCTTTGGTGGACACGGCCTTCTCGCTTGTCACACCCACACCCCACATTCTGTCGCCAACAGCCACTGTCGGTCGCGTCGCTGGAAGTCGCCAGCGCTTTATTGAAATGAATGGGATGTCACTTTGTCGCTCAGCGGTGTGAACGGGGCTTAAATGTCTTGCCCTAATGGAAGATAAAATTCGCTCTTCAGACCTTTTACAACAAAAAGAAAACATGAAGATATCAGAAAAGAGATCGATCCAGCTCGTGTCCCACAATCCTTCCCAAGCGGTCTGACGTCTTTGTGTGGAAATATAAAACAATTTTTTTTTTTTACTTGATTATATTAATTTACCATTATTTACTGATATTTATTTCAATGCTTTACAGGCACACTATCTGTTTCTTTGACGGAATTGCTCAAATAAACACGCATTCTGTTACGAAATGAATGTTTGAGCCTCGTTTATATATAATATTTTTATTTCAAAACAACCCCCCAAACACACACCACGACCGGTAGTTTGTCCATTATCACCACGGTGGTAAAAAACTGCCACCATCACAGCCCTAGCCTTAACCTTAATTTAATAAATATCACAGGACTGCTATTGAGGTAATTGGGATACATATAGATCCTCTCAGGCATTAACTCAGCCACTAGACTAAAAATGTGGGTGCTGATGTTGTTCTGGCCTACATTGTCTTGTTGGATATTCTGATTCACCACCAAATACATCACATTACAGAAGATGGCTTGAGAATGCAACAAAGTAAAGCCGTGCAGCTTCAACCTCAGCAGTGACCAAGCAAAACCTTTAATTGACGTGACCTAACCCGCTATCGACATCAACACCTTAACCAAGTTCTCAGTATGTCAGAGCCCTGACTTACTGCAAGGACTCACACTTGGTTTTCAAGAAGAACTTCAGCTATGGGAAGCTGAAATATATCAAACCTCTTGTGAGCGTGATGGAAAATGGTTCAGGTTTCACACCTCTTACTTTTCCTGTCTGAATAAGGCCAATCACTGGAGCTAGAAAGACATGCCGAGAAACACAAGCATTCTAGACAGTTCTCATGCATGGCCACATGTCTACAGACAAACATGTGATAACCAAGATGTAATTCCAATGATTTTAAATAGTTTACACGTGCTGCAGTTAATCTGCTGAACTGCGTGGGTGTGTTAGTTACAATTGGCAGTGTGATTTCACAGGGCTTGACGAGCAAGCGCGTACATGTAGCAAAAATACGAAAATGTGCATTGCAAGCTGTTAGAAGTATGAGAGTGTTATATGATGGGCTGACATAATGTAGTAGCATGAAGGCCATGGATAAGATAATTTTATTAAAATCTCTCTATACGTTGAAAATAACCAGCAGGAAACATGAGTGAGTGGTTATGACGTCATAATGAATGCGTTTATGAGGGTATCCACTCTGCCACCGTGTCTGTTTCTGCATACATGGTGAATGAGGGCTTTGTGTAGGGTGAGAGAGTGTAAATGCATGTGTGAACTGTGAGTCTCTTATTAAAGCCTGAGGACAGATGGTTTTACTTCAATGATCTTCACCTCTGATGAACTCAACTTCATTCAGCTGCTCAATTACACATCTAATGGCTCGTTACCACAAGCTACTCCAACGGTTGGTTATTACAACATCCAATGACTAATTGGTCTTTACAGGAAAATAAAAATGGAAGATATTTTACTTACAGCGAGTCTAGAGAGGATATAAGCTCCTGCGCCCACGCCGATACCAATCACACTGTTGATTCTGTTAAGGCATTTAAATCATTCGTTAACTGGAGTACATCACTAAAAACACACAAATGATTTGAGACTTTAATAGAAGGTATGGTCATCAGGATTTTATGAACATATGGGATTTATTGAGGATGGGAGGGTCGGACTCACTTTAGCTGAGTCAGAACTGAGGGCAGCATTTCAGCAAGCTCATCCATGGTGGGGTACTGGTACCTGAGGGTAAGAAGATAGAGGCAACAATGGAAATTTGTCCAGCTTTAATTGTTTTCAAGTGAATGTGAAAGGACTGAATCAGCAGTTAAAGTGTGGTTACAGTAGCAAACTTTAGGGGGCATAAAAATGTGTCTATTGTCTATAGCAAAGCCTTGTATTGAAGCAGAGCTCACACAGATGTACTGTAACATATAAACCAAGCAGTGTTGCAAAATCTCCATGAGAAAATCATTTGCCTTAAAAACTAACATGGAGTTGGGCCGGTGTGACTTTCAGGTTGCAGGTCATAAAAGCTATTGGTACAACAGAAGAGTGAGTTTTCATGGTGGAACATGGTTCCTCATCAGTACACTGATTAGCATGCGCTAGCACAGACCAGTTTTGTGACGTTAGGCTTTGATATTTTATGGTTTTGAGCACGAGTTGTTTCTTTGGTAGTCTGTCTTACCCGGTGGGGAAAGGAGGAGCAGATTCTTGTTGGCCTGGAGCATCAACATGGACCACAGCAAAGTGCTGGGTGATCTCCTGCATGTCCTCAAAGTTAAAGAGTGTGTTGAAACATGACTTATCTGCGTCACAAGAGAACAAAACACTTGTTTATTATCACAGACACTTCTCAAACACGCTTTTCATTAATCAATATAAGACAGATCATTTGGGTTCAACAAGACATTTTTGAACAACTGTTACCAAATTTAATTAACAACCATTGTCAGTGTGCTGTAAATCAGTCTCCTGGTTTAACGTTGTAAAACATTATAATGGCAAATAGTATATAGTTGTATTTAACCTGAAACTTCAAAAAAATGTTTTGAAGACTTTAAAAATGTTGACTATATTTACTATATGAGGAATTATTTGCAACCATTAAAAAGGTATGGATTACACTATATTTGAAGGTGTCATTGTTACAGTGTAATTATACACTCACCGGCCACTTTATTAGGTACCCCATGCTAGTAACGGGTTGGACCCCCTTTTGCCTTCAGAACTGCCTCAATTCTTCGTGGCATAGATTCAACAAGGTACTGGAAGCATTCCTCAGGTAGTTTGGTCCATATTGACATGATGGCATCACACAGTTGCCGCAGATTTGTCGGCTGCACATCCATGATGCGAATCTCCCGTTCCACCACATCCCAAAGATGCTCTATTGGATTGAGATCTGGTGACTGTGGAGGCCATTTGAGTACAGCGAACTCATTGTCATGTTCAAGAAACGAGTCTGAGATGATTCCAGCTTTATGACATGGCGCATTATCCTGCTGAAAGTAGCCATCAGAAGTTGGGTACATTGTGGTCATAAAGGGATGGACATGGTCAGCAACAATACTCAGGTAGGCTGTGGCGTTGCAACGATGCTCAATTGGTACCAAGGGGCCCAAAGAGTGCCAAGAAAATATTCCCCACACCATGACACCACCACCACCAGCCTGAACCGTTGATACAAGGCAGGATGGATCCATGCTTTCATGTTGTAGACACCAAATTCTGACCCTACCATCCGAATGTCGCAGCAGAAATCGAGACTCATCAGACCAGGCAACGTTTTTCCAATCTTCTATTGTCCAATTTCGATGAGCTTGTGCAAATTGTAGCCTCAGTTTCCTGTTCTTAGCTGAAAGGAGTGGCACCCGGTGTGGTCTTCTGCTGCTGTAGCCCATCTGCCTCAAAGTTCGACGCACTGTGCGTTCAGAGATGCTCTTCTGCCCACCTTGGTTGTAATGGGTGGTTATTTGAGTCACTGTTGCCCTTCTATCAGCTCGAACCAGTCTGGCCATTCTCCTCTGACCTCTGGCATCAACAAGGCATTTCCGTCCACAGAACTGCCGCTCACTGGATGTTTTTTCTTTTCGGACCATTCTCTGTAAACCCTAGAGATGATTGTGCGTGAAAATCCCAGTAGATTAGCAGTTTCTGAAATACTCAGACCAGCCCTTCTGGCACCAACAATCATGCCACGTTCAAAGTCACTCAAATCACCTTTCTTCCCCATACTGATGCTTGGTTTGAACTGCAGGAGATTGTCTTGACCATGTCTACATGCCTAAATGCACTGAGTTGCCGCCATGTGATTGGCTGCTTAGAAATTAAGTGTTAACGAGCAGTTGGACAGGTGTACCTAATAAAGTGGCCGGTGAGTGTATATTTAAGTACTGAGTAATATTAAGCAACTACATGTAATTACTATAGAGTTAGGGTAGGATTAGGATTTGGTTGAGGGTTAGTTGCATGTGATTATGTATAATGTACTGTTATTACTATGGTAAATACATGTAACATAATGTAACAAGGACACCATAAAACAAAAAATGTTACCAAAGTATGTTCTGTATAGTGTGAAATCCAGATGTACTGATTTGTCATGTTCTGTATCTGCCAGTTGCGTCCCTTCATGACTCCTCTCGTGGCCAAAAGTTATGTGCACTTTCGGTGGCAGGAGGGTCATCAGGGTATTTTAAGCCTACTGTTTCATGAATACTATGAATTTGAGTCTATTCATTTCACATACTGTTTTTCACCTACTATATAAAAGGGAAGTAGGCATATTTGGACACAGGGTTGGTGTACCTACAGGAACAGGGCTGGGAAACACTGATCTAGACCACCCATCCCCATTTCATCAAGTACTTGCACTCTAATGACACATTCTGAGACTGGAAACACAGGAAAATTGGATATACTTGACAACTTACGGTTGAGTCCGATGTCATGATAGGTGAGAATGACTGGCCGGTTGCCTTTGGGGGTCCCTCTCAAAGTCACGTGAAGGACACCGTGAGGAGTCTCAATGTCGTGCTCCTGCAACCAATCAGATGATGACATGTCAATTACCAATAAAAGCACAAAAAGATCAACTGTTTCAGCATGGAGGTGTAGGAGGTCATTCCAAAGATGTCAGCATGAATATACAGATAGAAAGGTTTACACAAATGGCCGTTAAACTTATTCTTTGCAAGGAAATATCTTCCCAGCCAGTCAAAAGTGGCTTCCCATTAATCTCCAAATCAGGCACTAGGGGTGTCACAGTGACGACATTTTCCCACTGGTAAAAAAACATGAAACAACACCGGTATTACCGCTAATACTGGGGTGGGGGGATGACGGTATATATATATATACATATATATATATATATATATATATATATATATATATATATATATATATATATATATATTGTATATAATTTCACTCATACTTTGTGTATAGGAAGCAGAGCTACTGACCACACATTTGACAAGATAAGTTATTTGTCCATTATGCTTAGGATCTAAAGCACACCAAATCCTCCGCCATCTCTCTTTAAGCCCAAAGTATACTTCGGCCTGTCTGTGTGCAGCCCATTTTTTGTGAAGAGTGCGAGTGACTTGAGCACATTTAATCAAGTATAACTTTAAATAGCTTGCGCGCTCAAGCGTGTGAGAGTAAAATTAAGTATACCCGGGCCTTTAATCTCGTCACGTGATAAGTGAAATCTGACAGCTTGTGTTGTATAGAGCAGAGCAAACACCAAAAGTTCACAATTGTTACGTCCACTGGCCAACTGAACGAAATGGTTTTTAATTCTATAAAAAAGCAGTGCCTTGGTGGCTAAGTAATGTAATGTAAAATGGGGTGGTGATGCCACAGTGGATAAGACACATGCCTTTGGTGTGAGAGACCCACGTTCAAATCCACTGTGAGACACCAATGTGTCCCAAGACATTTAACCCCTAGTTGCTCCAGCAGGCGTGCGAGCTCTGACATACACTACCGGTCAAAAGTTTAAGACCGGTGCGATTTTTTATGTTTTTAAAAGAAGTCTCTTCTGCTCACCAAGGCTGCAATCTTTTGATAAAAAATGCACAAAAAATACAGTAATATTGTGAAATATTATGACAATTTAAATTGACTTTTTTATGTTAATATATATTAAAATGTAATTTATTCCTCTTTATTTCAGCATCATTACTCCAGTCTTCAGTGTCACATGATCCTTCACAAATCACTCTAATATGATGATTTTATGCTTCAAAAACATGTATGATTATTATCCATGTTGAAAACAGTTTTTTACATTTTTATTTCAGGATTCTTTGATGAATAGAAAGTTCAAAAGAACAGCTTTTATCTGAAATGGAAAGCTTTTGTTACATTAAACACTACCCTTTAAAAAGTTTGGGGTCAGTAAGAATTTGTATTTTATTTTTGGGGGAAATAAATAAGAAATCAATACTTCTATTCATCAAGGATGAGTTACATTGATCAAAAGTTACAGTAAAGACATTTATAATGTTAGAAAAGATTCTAATTAAATAAATGCTGTTCTTTGAACTTTGTATTCATCACAGAATCCTGAAAATAAAAATGTAAAAAACTGTTTTCAACATGGATAATAATCATACATGTTTTTGGAGCATAAAATCATCATATTAGAGTGATTTGTGAAGGATCATGTGACACTGAAGACTGGAGTAATGATGCTGAAAATTCAGCTTTTTTTCAGAGGAATAAATTACATTTTAATATATATTAACATAAAGAAAGTCATTTTAAATTGTCATAATATTTCACAATATTACTGTGTTTTTTGTGTATTTTTTATAGAAAAATTGCAGCCTTGGTGAGCAGAAGATACTTCTTTTAAAAACAAAAAATCTTACCGATCTTAAACTTTTGACCGGTAGTGTTTATAGCAATTGTAAGTCGCTTTGGATAAATGCGTCAGATAAATTAATAAATGTGAATGTAATCGGTGTATGGCTGAACACAAGTAACACCATCTACCAAATCAGGCGCAGGCTCACAATTAACTCATAAATGTTTGTTTAGCCTGTTTCCAAACAAATGAATGTCAACGTCAGTCACCCTCTTGTGTTTCATTGTGGCGTAGGTTTCGGCCCACCGTTGATGTTGTTTGTTGTTGCACATCACCACAACCACCACTGCATAATACGTAACGTAAAAGTAAAAAAAAAACTACCGCCTCGGACAAAATGGACACCTCAGCTACAAGATCACACAAACAGGATGAGGTTTGAACCACAAGGCTAAGGTGAGAGGCTAGCAGCACAATTCATACTCCTAAGAAAAGAAGAGCAGCAGGTCCGGCTCAAATCTCATTCCACACACAGCGTGAGGTTTCATTTTTCTGGATATGCCTGCCTGCAGGTTCACCAAAAGCAGCTCTGAAACGCACCATAGGAGACTGACATTGTTTTGATGGAAACCTGCAGACACACACACTTAAAGAAACACACAAGACCTTAATGACCTTAACTGACGGTCATTATGCGCCAGGCACGTTCGTTAATAAAAGGCAAGAAGAGAAAGCTAAACCATTCATCTCATAGTTGATGTTAACAGACACAGGTAATGTCTCTGATGGTGATGTCTTACGCAGGAGATCTAGAAATCATGCTAGCAGCTGACACCTGAAGCAAACCACAGCAGCGCAGACTGAAGGCAGCACGTTTAAAAATAGACAAGGCGGTTATGTTTGTGTGCACACACACGTATTGCTCTCCATGACATCTAATGTTCGGTGATTGTCTGATCTCTTGATGTATCGTTCAAACGTCTTCAGAAACAGGTGTTTCTACAGTGGCACCATTTCTACACTGGACGTGAGCAGCCCCAGCCCAGACGTGACAAAACGTGGTCACTCCCCTTTATAATCAAAGCTGTGCACAATGGAAACGGCTGTTGCAATGTGCCAAAAGTTGGCGTTTTGACGTGCTGAGCAAGAAAAAGCAAGTCTCAATTGATTGCTACTGTATAAATTTTGTATTCTTATGATAATATTAATAATAACAACAACTTGTTTGTCTAGTGGTTCACTGAATGATTATTAAAAATGTGGGGTTGGTATGATTTTGCTTTACGTCTTAATGAAGTCTCTTATGCGTAACAATGCTGCATTTATTTGATAAAAAAAACTTGTAAAAACAGTAATATTGTGAAATATAATTGCAATTTGCAACAACAATTTTGCATTTTTAGAATATTTTAAAATGTAATTTATTCCTGTAATGGTAAAGATGGTAAGGATTTTTTTTTAAAGATGGTACGGATTATTATTATTAATGTTTAAAAATAGTTATTTTACTGGAAACAGTGATAACATTTCTTTCCAATATTTTTTTGATGAATGGAAAGTTCAAAAGAACAGCATTAATTTTAAATAGAATATTTCGTAACATTATAAATGTCTTTACTTGAACTATGCATTGCATCCTTGCTGAATAAATGTATAAAAAAAGTCTAAACAATTTTTTATATATATATATATATATATATATACACACACACACATGCATACATGGAATAGAAACACAATTTAAATGTGTTTTTAATTAATGGATACTGGTATTACAAGTCATAAGTAAATCAACCGGCAACAACAGATCACTTCTGAGCTACTAAGACAACATTACACCACAACAGGCAACCACAAGCAGCAGCGCAGAAATGGAAAAATAAGTGGTTTGGATGAAGCTGAAGGTACAAAAATGGCTAAACACTAAGCTTTTAATTATTTAACTACAAATCATTGGTCAGGAAATTAGCAAACACACTTAAAAAGCCACTGGAGTCTCAGAAAACTATCAAGACAGAAAGACGTTTTTGGCAGAATATGGGAAGTTTGATTCAGAGTGGTCTATGCAGAGTTGCAGACAGACAGTCACCAAAACAATGAGCTTATGTTGTCATCATGGTTTAGCTTCTGTATTTAAACGCTCTTCTACAATCCATCACACTCTTTAAGGTTACAAAACTCTGGACTTTTGGTAGTACCTAAAATAGCTAAGTACAGTTAAAGAGGAACATCGTTTTCATATTTCGCTCCTAAACTCTGGAATTTCCTCCATAACGGATCCTGATAATGTTTGGTGCTCAGACAAATCTCTTTATCCAAGTATTCACATAATACATCTCATAACCTTGTACTCCAGTTATATCAAATGAAATGCATGTGATTATCTTTTGCTTGCAATGTTATGAATAGCAGCTATGCTAATTATTTTTAATTAGTTTTTGCTATTCACTATCGTAAGGGAACTTGAGATTATGCCAGTTTCTCTTTGGATCCAGCCTCTTACGAAAATTACAGATGCCCCAAACACATGTGAAGAGATGACGACAACTCCAGCAAGGACTTCAGATGACGCCAACTCTGAATCAACATGCACTACTGACTAATTTTCTATATAGTAATCATTATGATCACAACTTGTTATAACTGCTTTAATGAGATCATTGTTTCTGCCTAAATTAAAGGCCTGTTCACACCAAGCACGATAACTATAAAGATAACTATAAAGATATAATTCTAAAAATCGTTCTCCATATTAAAGAATAACAGAGTTCACACCACAGCTATAACGATAAAGATATGAGGAACGATATCATTGGAATCACTTTCAGAACGATTTTTTTCCAGCTGTCCAGTACTAGTTGATGTTTTTATCCATCATTGAATTCGTCAGCTAAATCCAGATATTACACTAGACATGCTAGATTCACTGTTTAGATGCGCTCCCAACACCTCTCGTCTTTTAAGGATATCGATCGTGTACCAAAACAAAAATCGCCTGTTTTTCCTTTTGATATTTGTTTGTAACGTAAAGCAGCAACAGCAGGTCATTTGTGCGCGCCGCTACTCTGAAACCGCAGCGCACGTGCGTGCTTAGAATAAAAATAACGTTATCGGTCGTTGGTGTGGACGCATATATAGTTATCTTTATCGTTATCTTTATAGTTATCGTGCTTAGTGTGAACGGGCCTTAATACATGACGTTAACTAACTGCATGATTTGTATTATCTTAGAACTGTACATTTCTGGATACATGGACTTAACGTTTACTTGGACAGTTAATAGTAAACTGTGTCCAAGAAATACCCTCTGATAACAAATAACTCTAAATTGTAATGTAGACACTAGAGCCAGACCGATATATCGGCAGACCAGATATTATCGGCCGATATTAGGCATTTTCAAAAATATCGGTATCGGCAGTTATAATGGCCGATAAATGAATATTTCAAAAATAAAATAAAAACGGGTGAAAACACGCTTGAACCATGTCATGAGAGTTGGAGTTGTATAGTTTGTCCACCAGAGGGCACTCTACACCGTCCCTGTTGGCTACACTCGTTGAGTTGGTCACGAGAAATACATTGCTTGAATAACAATTAAAAGAACACCCCCATCAGTTCTCTTAACTCAAATAAGCATGACAACATTTGTGACTATCATGTCCAGTTTTGCTGCTGTTAAATAAGCCGAGAGTGAAGTGGAATTAGCTACTAATAATTACTCGTTGTTACAGTGTAGTTGACTGACTGTCCTTTTAAATTTTGACAATGTGACTAAAGTATTTCTTTAATAGCGCGTGACAGTTATAGCAATGAGACTTTGCAATGAAAATTTATGTTTTACAATTTGCATTATGACGTTATCCATTGCTAAATTATGGCTCATCAGACTAGCTAACCACAAAGCCATTATCAGTCTGTTCTGTTGTGACAATAAATAGAACATTTCTTTTAAAATGCATTATCATATTATTTTAGTTAAAACTCATAAATAATTACAAATAACTAATGTTAGGGAAATATGTTAATGTTTTGTTTCGCATTTCTGGAAAAAAATAAATAAATAAAAATAATATCGGCCAATATATCGGATTTTAAAACCCAAAAATATTTGTATTTGTATCGGTATCGGCCTTCAAAATCCTTTATCGGTCGAGCTCTAGTAGACACATGCATTTTCTGTAAAGCTGCTTTGTAATATGTATTGTGAAAAGTGCTATACAAATAAATGTGAATTTAAAAGCAGTTATTAAAGGAGTAGTTCACTTTTGAAAAAACTTTTGCTGATCATTTACTCACCCCCATGTCATCCAAGATGTCTATGTCTTTCTTTCTTTAGTCGAAAAGAAATTAAGGTTTTTGATGAAAACATTCCAGCATTTCTCCATATAATGGAGTTCAGTGGGAACTCAAACGGTTCAAGGTCCAAAAGACACTTTCAGTACCAACTGCAAACTGTTCAAAGGGCTTTAAGTGATTCCAGACGATGAATAAGGGTCTTATCAAGCGAAACGATCGCTCATTTAAAAAAGAAATAACAAAGTTTAAGTTTTATAAGCTCAAATTCTCGCCTTGCTCTGTTCTGCTGATGCACGTTGTGACTCTCCTGTTCGTGAACGAATCTTTATCCGTCAAAATGAACAAAATGAACGAATCTTTTCCGTCATTTGGTTCATTCAACAAACAAAACAAACGAAACATTGACTCGGAAAAAGATTTGTTCATTTTGATGAACGAGTTTGAACAGGAGAGTCACGAACGTGCATCACAGAACAGAGCAAGGCGAGCGTTTGAGCTTATAAAACTTAAACTTTGTTATTTAGTTATTAAATGAGCGATCGTTTCACTTGATAAGACCCTTATTCATCGTCTGGAATCGTTTAAAGCCCTTTGAACTGTTTGCAGTTTGCACTGAAAGTGTCTTTTGGACCTTGAATCGTTTGGTTCCCAATGAAGTCCATTATATGGAGAAAATCAGAAAAACTTAATGAAGAAAGAAAGACATGGACATCTTGGCTGACATGAGGGTGAGTAAATTATCAGCAAAATTTTTTTTTAAAGTGAACTACTCCTTTAAGTTTGGGAGGTTAGTAAACTTCTGTTCAAACATAAAACAGTAAGAATGTGATCTAAATGGGCAAACTGACAATCTCAGTGCTACTTAGTTTAGCATCATGCGTTATCCTGATGGAAAATGCATTACATTAATACTGGAGAACCATTCATAGTTCAATTTGATTCCTTTCAGCTTGCCAGCTTAATGACCAAAATTGAGTTCAGTTGGTGTCATTATTTGATTATCCATGTTGAATCTCAAGTGACAGTATGCAGCTAATAAGCAGCACATCAATTAAAAAAATCAGGTTTTTTGAAGGGAAGAAGAGGATTGGTGATGATGGCAGACAAAAAGTTGCTTTAAAAAGGTAGAACAAGGATTACAATTATTTTACAGAAAATGAATAATGATGTATACAGTACGTGCATTATAACACCTAGTAACGTGTTAAGTAATCAATGAATTATATTACACTCTTCACATAGCATATACACTTCTTTAAATTTATGCATTTGGCAAATGCTTTTATTCACGGCGACTGTCATTAGTCAATCAATCCATTTTTATCAGTTGCATTCCCTGACAATTTTGAACCCATTGCCATCACTATGCTCCATGGTTTAATAACAGTACACAATCACAATCAAAGGCCTCTCTTTGACACTAGACACATAAAAGCACAAGATAAAAGACACATCACACGTAAACAACCGTCAGACAAAAAGGCAGTTAACGCCCATCATTCACCCACACACTACCTACGACAGACACGACTCAAACTCCAGCACAGGCGTAGAGAGCTTGAACTGTTCATATCGGCAAAGTTCCCTCAGAGGGAAAGCAACAGGCTACCCCGAGACAAAACACACTCTTTCTCTTAACACTCACCACGTCAGTCACAGCACAGGAAACCTGGTCCATGTCCAGCTCTGCCGTCATGTTTCATCCAGCGATTACAGAACAGACGCTTTCTCCTGTTCCCTCTTCTCAGAGGAGGGGCGGTGGCAGGAGGTTAGGGAGGGAACAGTCGCGATTAAGAACAAGACAACAGGGCAGCCCGTTGCTTCGGAACACAGACCGATGACAAATAAAAGGTCTTTTCCCCTCAATAGCAGCCGACGTTGCAGGACAAGCGAGGGATCCAAAGCAAAGCAGACACATAAATGCCTGGAGAGTGTGTTTGAGAGCGACGAGTGTTAGATGTGGAGGGCACTCAAGCGGCTCTAATTGGATTTACAGGGTCAGGTGGAGGGGGTGGGCTGTGGAAACCTCAGCTTCTGTTTCAGTGTGCGAGTTTGATAAGGGTGATTATTAGGAAATATAATAATAGAGGAGGATAAATCCGTCCAAAAGTAAAAACGTCAAGTGAACAGAACACGTGGTAACATCCAAGCTGCTGTTGCCATAGTGACAGGAATGGACAACTCCATATGGCGACAACACATGCACGAATATCTCCAAATGTCTACGCTACTGTGTTCCAAGACAGAAAATATAAAGGGAGAATATATTAAAGGTAGTGGTGTGGGAAATGTGTTTGTCTTCCACAGCTCAGAGTTGGTTAATCCTGAGCTAATCCTCCTCTGGGTTTCCTGTCCGGAGAGCGCAGCCTGGCTGCAGTGATGGGGAACTGTGCTGAGCAATGAGGAGGTGGTGTTTCCAATTGCAATTTTCAAATGAAAATAAGATGACAGTTTCCTATAGGTATGAGTAGGGATGGGAATTGATACGATTTTATCGATATCAATGCTACTAATGATTCTGCTTATCGATCCGATTCTTTAACGATTCTCTATTGAATTCCTGAATAGCACTGTGTGGGAAAAAGTAGTCATGCTTTTTCACGGGGAAAACAAGTGGTTTTATTTGTTTTAAACCTTACACTTGACTAAGCAAACTGTACTTTTTATGTTATGTTATAAATGGAACTTGATTAAAACGATTCATCGATTCAAATGAGTCATAAGTCTCGAAGTGTCCTCATCGGATGTGTGTGCGTTGTGTGATTATCCCGGCGGTCAGGACATCCCACAAGATGTGCATCATCAAAGAAAACATTTCATTCCTGGATCGTTTTTTCCGTTTATTTGAAGTGTGGTTTATGTCAGCTGAATGTGCGGAACGCTTTTTAGAGAAGATAAGGCGACGTCAGGCCTATTTTAGCACTATTCACGGTCAGCGGCAATTCTGGATAAACAAATCTCCGAATGCTTCACATGAAACTTCAGTCTCCTGCAGTGTTGTTTTTGGCAGCCCTTTTAGTTTTAGTCTTAGTCTTTTGGACGAAAATGCTTTTAAGTTTTAGTCACATTTTAGTCACTTATAAACGTAAAAGTTTTAAGTCGACGAAAACACAAAAGGTTTTAGTCAAGTTTTAAGTCGACGAAAACACCAAAAGGTTTTAGTCAAGTTTAATCAATTTTAGTAAAAAAAGAGTAGTCTTTAACAAATTAATTTAGTTTAAAAAGTAGTGGAAATGGGCTTAGGTTTGACAGGTTTAACAAGTGTTGCAATTCACAAAACAAGCTAACCTTAAAACCTTTGCATAATAAACTAGACTTTCTCATTTATGGAGATGCAGTGCTGCCATTGCCAAGCTGTAGTACTTCATTGTCACATTGGGCAGAAACCTTTTATCCCCATATTTCAAGTTATAGTTTTAGCCTACCCCTGAATATTAAAAGCTATTTTCACCAGTTATCACAGTAATAAAGGAATAGTTTAAAGTTTAAACAGCAAAAACGTTGAGCTACTAGAACATTACACACAGATAAAGTGGTAACAGTGGAATCACTGTTTTACTCCAAAAAAAGCCAAGAATAAAAACATTCTTACTTTGGCAATTGTGGCTTTATTTGAGAAATTGCTAAAGTGCAATGAACAACGTATTATGCAACAATAAGATGCATATTATTTGTAAACACAACCCAGTCTATCTTTAACTTCTGCAAACTGCAAAGTTGCAAACATTCTGAAACAAAATAATAAAGTAAATATCTAATACTGAGGTGCATTGAACAAAGAATGCATACTTGAATATAAAGTATGAAAAAAACATGACACTTGGAGTGTGTTGAACATAAAAATGAATATGACAATCCCTGAATAAACACTTATTTGGTCTTGGTTAGTTCGGTGTTTTACATTTGTTTTAAGATTGCCCTGTTTTAAGATCATTTCAGATGAAATAGAACAGTTAAGATTGAAATTTGGACAAATGCTGTTGTCCCGAGAATTTTAGGTTTGTGTGTTAGCACCCACACAATCATTCATAAAACACATTAAACATTCGTTTACAAAGATGTCAAACTCACCGAGTGGTCAGGGATGTTCACTGATATGCTCACACAAACATCGCTGCAAAATATGCTTTCCAACAGGTTTTATCCTAGTTTTTGTCCGACTCTATTGACTTGACTTGGTACAAAAACTAGCATTAAACCCTGTGTTGTTGTGTGGAATCTGGTGCGCGCACGGCGGCCGGTGCTGGGCGCACGCTGATAGGAAACGGCAGCATTGCTGATACTTATTTTTAGCTCCATACAGACCGATTTCTAATCACTTGGAAGGTCGCACTGTTTTCACGCAAAACAGGCATAAATTACATGCATTGTGAACGTCAGACTTATAATAATTTTCGTTCCGTCTCGTCTTGTCAACGAAAACTCGAAAACGTCTCATGTTTTAGTCACCTCACAGCTATTTTAGCTTGTCATCGTCGTGTTATCGTCACAAAAAACGGTGCGTTAACGAAATCATTTCGTTATCGTCATCACTGATGAAAACATCACTGGTCTCCTGACCTTACCATCGTGTCGATTAATTTGATTAATGTGTGCGAGGGAGAGAGAGCAAGAAAGCGCTTAGTTTTGAGACGGTGAAGAGAGAGAGTGCGCGCGCACGACCGGGGCTCTCTCTCCCTGCTCGTACAGTTTAACATGCGCGCTGTTACAAGCGCAGCGGTTCATCACTACAGAGAGAGACAGTTTTACTCACCGATCAAATAAGGCTTTGGCGGTACAAAAATTCGCTTGGGACAGTTGTGAAAAAAATACAACAGGGACAGTTGTGAGTTCACGGTCTGTAGCCTACATACTATGGTTGAGTCAGAGCAGGAGCATCGATAAGAGGAATCGATTTAACATCGAAGGGCATACAATATCGATGGATCGTAAAACTTAGAACCGGTTCTCAAGTGGAACCGGTTCTCAATTCCCATCCCTAGGTATGAGGTTTTTTAAACATATCCGTTCTGCTGTTTGATCATGTCAGAAGTTTAGCATTAGGATACAATACCATTTCTGGATTGCATCAAGTTACAATTTTTCGGCACTGTATCTACAATGTCGTAGATCTACAAACACCCTACAATGTCGAAGTTCCCTACACATTTAGGAGAGCAATAAGTTAAAGAGAGTGTAGGCAATTTCATAGAGGCTAGCAATAGCAAGCTAACTTTGAAATCATGAGATAGCACTCTCCCTTCAGAGCGTCTCCAAAGCCACGCCTCCTCAAACACATAAACACACACAGCAGAGTCTGCAAAGCCTCTGCAAAAAAATAAAATAAAAATAACTTTTCACCAGTAATTAAGAGTATTTGAGTACACACACGCCTCCAGGAGCTCGGCTGTTTTCGGAAAGACTCAGTACAGCGTATCTGTCTTTTATAAATCTGATAAAACTAAAGACTTTTCAGAGATATGAGGTATGGTCCTCAAGATTAACATGAGATTGGCAGAAACCGAGTATGTTATGTTCCCTTTAAATACTTTTAAAAAGTGCACTTTGTATGTTTTAAAGTACATTTTAAAGCATTTTCAATAATCTTTTGCTTTAAAGTAGCACACATATTTGTTGACTAACATACTAAAATACTCAATTAAAATTTTAACTGTAGTCGCTATGCGTTTTTTAATATTATATATAAAGTTAAAATATATTTTTTAAATGTTCGTACTGCAATATGCACTGTGCAAACCTGCCGTTAAGACTTGTTTTGGCCAGAAAAAAAAGCTACAACAAGAACTGACCAAGAAGCGACCAATATAGTTTATTTCCTGTTTTTATGAGTAGTTTATCGGTAAATCTAAAATAGAAAAAAAAGTACAACAATAGACCGTCAAGCAATAAAATGTGCTTTTAAATAACAGCAAAGCTGTCGCTTCGGCATACTACCATTCAACATAGTCTGTCCAAATTGATGAGTGCAGCTTATTCAGACAAACTGCAGAAATTAATCAGAACATAAATATATATATATATATATATATATATATATATATATATATATATATATATATATATATATATATATATATATATATATATATATATATATATATATATATATATATATATATACACTATACACTACCGGTCAAAAGTTTAGTGTCGGTAAGATTTTTTATGTTTTTAAAAGAAGTCTCTTCTGCTCACCAAGGCTGCAATTTTTTATCAAAAATACACAAAAAACACAGTAATATTGTGAAATATTATGACAATTTAAAATGACTTTTTTATGTTAATATATATTAAAATGTAATTTATTCCTCTGAAAAAAAGCTAAATTTTCAGCATCATTACTCCAGTCTTCAGTGTCACATGATCCTTCACAAATCACTCTAATATGATGATTTTATGCTCCAAAAACATGTATGATTATTATCCATGTTGAAAACAGTTTTTTTACATTTTTATTTCAGGATTCTTTGATGAATAGAAAGTTCAAAAGAACAGCTTTTATCTGAAATGGAAAGCTTTTGCTACATTAAACACTACCCTTTAAAAAGTTTGGGGTCAGTAAGAATTTGTATTTTATTTTGGGGGAAATAAATAAGAAATCAATACTTCTATTCATCAAGGATGAGTTACATTGATCAAAACTTACAGTAAAGACATTTATAATGTTAGAAAAGATTCTAATTAAATAAATTGTCTTTGAACTTTCTATTCATCAAAGAATCCTGAAATAAAAAATGTAAAAAACTGTTTTCAACATGGATAATAATTAGGTGTAACGAATACACAAAACTGACAGTTTGACTTTCCACGGTTTTGGTGTCTCGGTTCGGTTTGATTCGGTTCGGTTTTGAAAGCTAAAATGGCTTTTTTTCTTTCTTTTACCAGTGGTTTAATGAAAAAAAAAGGTCTTTGTCTTTAAATTAATTCAATTACAATTAAACATTTCACAAGGATTAAAAAAAATCTGCTATGCTATAAAGTATAAGGAGCTGCACATTACTATAACATTAAAGGTTGTAGACTTTTAACCTGAATTCAGATGCTATTTATTTTTTTAGATATAATAATCAACACACAACACATTGTATGAAACATGTAAACTGAACATAAGGCAGTTTTTGCATTAACTTGTGTTTTTACTCTTATTTGTTGTTGAAATATAATAATTTACACAGTTGTAATTTTCATGAAAGATATTTTAAACGTACATTAAATAATCAAGATATCATAACAGGTTAAGCAAAATATAATATACAGGCTAACATAGTGCATTTATTTAGTGCAAAGGTTCATTTATAGGAAGTTGTGGACACTGAATCACTTGCCTGTTGAGGTAAATATAATGCTAGTGACAGCTAGCGCTATGCTGTTTCCTTTCCGCTGCTGAAACACTGATTGAGCGATTACACGAGTTATGATGCCTTTCAGTAAGTATACTGTATCTTTCAACATACCTTCAGGTGTCTTTTCTGTAACCTAGGAAGAGATGATCGCGTTTACTCGCGCTCCGCGCTGCCGCTTGAAATGAGGAGCCTATAGTTATAGTAAGTCCACAGCGATCTGTCACGCCACATCAAAGAGCACCAAAACGCCATTTATTGTTTCATTTTCGTGATCAAATAGACAGAATTTGAAAGATTACACCTTGTTATCAGAAGTAACAAAACACCGGAGCTTGTTATTTGGTGTTAATGGTGGTTAGGCTACAAAACTGAATTCGTTGTGTACTGTTTACATAAGACATGAGGTCCATTGAGCCGGGCTGGGCGGGGCCGGGGTAGCAGGGGCGGGGCGTGTTCGTACGCAATGACGGTATCGCGATTCGAATTCGTGAGTTTTAGTATTCGCGGTTTTTAAGTTCAGTTCGAAAATCGTTACACCCCTAATAATAATCATACATGTTTTTGGAGCATAAAATCATCATATTAGAGTGATTTGTGAAGGATCATGTGACACTGAAAACTGGAGTAATGATGCTGAAAATTCAGCTTTTTTTCAGAGTAATAAATTACATTTTAATATATATTAACATAAAGAAGGTCATTTTAAATTGTCATAATATTTCACAATATTACTGTGTTTTTTGTGTATTTTTTATTAAAAAATTGCAGCCTTGGTGAGCAGAAAGAGACTTCTATTTTAAAAACATAAAAATATATTACCGACCCTGAAACTTTTGAACCGGTAGTGTGTGTATATATATATATATATATATATATATATATATATATATATATATATATATATATATATATATATATATATATATATATTTCACTTGATTTCAAGTACCTCAAGAAAAAAATACTTCATGAACCTAGAAAGATATTCCAGCAATTTGTGTTGTTACTACCAAACAAACACTTTCTTCCATTCTTAGCGGTCAGATTGTACGCTTTGTTGCCTTTCACATCAATGACAAAAACATTCTGCAAACGCACTGTAGATCAGAATAACAACATGGCGTGAAAGCAATTACACTCTGGTTCAAAATCAATGGTAGAGTAAAAAGGGCATGAGTTTGGCTCAGTAACCCATGTAGTTTCGCTAATCTCCAGTGTGCTCTACTCTGACTGACGTGAACGGAAGCATTAAGAACAGAGGAGATCATCAAGCAGGGTATAATAGGTAAATAAACCAGAGGAGAGACAAGTATCAAATGAGGAAGAGTGAGTGGAGATGACAGATGTACAAATGTGAAGGGTGTAATCTCATTCCCCAGCCCTCACAGAATGATGCTGCTCTTATAATTCAACAATGAAGTCATCCTGGATTCAATCCTAGTCATCTGCTTTAGATAAACTTCTGCAACTATGTCCGCTACTGCTGATGTGTGATTTGGTCTGATTAGGGACAGAAAAACAGACCTTGAATTTAATAGGCACATTTAAATATTGTCATAGTATGAACAAATGCTATTGTCATTCACATATTTATCGTTCGATATAACCTGATGTGGAAATACTGAGTGTTCACAGCTTCATGCTGCTAAAGTCAACCTACAAGGAAGGCATAATTGACCTAGATTACATCAGATGGTGTACCTTGCAATTCAATAACAAAATAAATGGTTGCTAAAATAGGTCGTTTAGATGAATAATGATTATTGTAATGCAACAACTCAGCTACTCTGAGATAAGCACCTGATGTTCACAGATGATCCAGAGAAATGGGACTTCATTAACAGAGAAATGTTTAAAAAGAGCCTGAATACTTGTGTCAATGTGGTATTTTAGTTTTTTTTTACTTTGTCATTATGGCATATGGAGTGTAGATTGAAGTGAAAAAATAATTGCACATTTTATGTTAAGTGTCTTTAACTACCATGTACTAACTAGGGATGTTGCGATAGGGATGAAACATGGAGTCACAAGGCACAGCGTTCGCATTTGGAAAGTTAAAAGTGAAAGGGAAGATGCAAAATCATACACCTTTATCTACAGATCAAGTATAGGCCTAATAATAGAATCAATTAATTAATCTTGGGGAAAGTTTCATCGTAGCTGAACGAGACACGTAGTTTGAATGCTGAATGGAGAATGACGGACAGCCTCAGCGGAGAGAAGAGAGTTTATGTGAACTTCAATATTCATCTGTAGATGAATATTCATCATGGATATGAATACATAATGGTTATGAATATTCATCATGGAATGGCTTTAGCACCCTTATACTTTAGTGCAGTGTTTCAGGCAAAAGGTTGAGAAACCCTGGTCTAAAACACTGCTTGTGGCTCCGATATTTCAATTTTTGCCTGGATCGGTCAGACAAGACCAATCCAAATCCAATATTGTGCGTATACTATTCGGTGTTATCGATAAGCCCAACATTAAAGGTTCTGTAACTTTTTTTATAAAATGAATCCTTTTTTATTGCCTGTGTTTGAAGGGGTTGTAATCACAGATTGCAATGATCCACTTTTCGGGTTTTGCTATTACCTCTGAAGGCCAATATTCATATTTATAAGTGAGGTCTCCGGGTCGGATTTCCTGCGAAATCCATCAGATGTGACGTGCATGCGCGCTCCCGAGCCTCTCTATCCTCATATGCAGTCTATGCGACCAACGGCACTTCAGCTGACGACATGGAGTCTGATAACCCCCAAAACGTCCTGCCTCCAGCACAACACAGACTCCAACACAAACTTCACATAAATATAAAAAACAAAAAAAAGTATTATCTGCTCAAGCTCGTCAGTCGTCAGGCAAAACTTGAATCTGATCGACTCGGACGAAACGCGGATCAACATAGTAAACTCCAGTGAAATAGCAAGGTAAACTACATGAAACATGACATGAATACAAAAGAATGTTCCAGGATAACAAAAAGTCGGTGCTTTAGGATGTAACTTACATTATTTACTTGATCTACTGACTAACGACGTCATCCCACTACTATCATATTGTTTATAATACACATTTCCAGACACGTTCAGTACAGTAATGTCACTTCCTACGATCTTACTGATACACTGAAACTGTTCAGTCTAGTTCACTAACTGTTTCTGTTATCATATTATACATTCACCTGTGTTGACATTGCTGATTGTGAAAGATACACGAATACAGTTAGAGAAATGGCTAATGCTATATAACATCACATGTCGGTTAAATGCAGTTTCTGTAACATTATCATGGATGAGCACAGAGCATTAGCTCAACGTCAAGCTGATAAAAGTAGGCTATTATTGTACCTGCAGTGGGAGTTTACATTAGTTTCCAGCATGTTGTGTGATTATTTCGCCGTTGCGTTGAAAGTCTCCGTGTGGCTGGTCAGCGAATGTTGCATTCTGAAACATCACCGCTGAGAGGCCGCTAAAAATGGCATACAGCACCTTTAATAAGCACCACAAAGTTTATGTGCACTAAGTTTAGACCAAACAGAGGGTAAAAACTGAAAGACACTGTTCTGTCAGTTATGTCCAACCACATGAAGCAAAACAGTCACGTACAGGTAAGAATTAAAACTGTTGCGTTATTGTTCCATTTTCACCATAATGCTGTTTAGGGATGTGCACGAATATTCGAATTTTTGAAATATTCGATATGTAATTATTATTCGAAAAATAAAATACTATTCGAATTTTGAATACGTTGCTTTGCTGGCCGTAAATGCAGTGAGTCCATGATAAATCCTAAAGAACTAACTCGCAGTTACAATGAAATGCACTGGATGGCGCTGTGGAGTGTGTTAACAAGTTGTCTGTATTTGATCACATGTTGTCGTCTGCCTCGCAAAGTTTGGAATTAACGTTACTTGAAAAGGATCTTACTAAACAGAATTACTTTTGATCAAATTAATTAATTAACCTGAGTTATGATATCATCACCATGAGAAATCACATAAAATCCAAACAGTCGAATAAGGAAAGACAGCTGTTCATCATTGCATCACAACTGCAGGTAAGCGCAGCTGGACCCCGCGTGATCAAAGATGTTAACTTATCTAATAGCAAAATGATTTTGAGACATACTTCCTTTAAGTTTCGTTGGGGAGACCGGTTTAAGAACAGAAAATGCAAAGTGCTGTTAGAAACACCGTTCTCTTTGTGTCTCTGAAACGTCTGTCAGCGCAGCGTCTTCTCTCACTTCGAGCATAAAGTGCTGGCGACGCCCCTGCATGTAACGTTAGATATTATTGTTTTTCTCAACATAAACGTGAAACAATATAAACACAATTATCAATCATTTGCTGACTCGTGTGTGTATATCTGTACGATATCTGACGCAATCTGCTTTATTAGGGGTTTTTTTTTTGCCCGCGCTGCTTGAGCATGCTTTTATATATATATATATATATATATATATATATATATATATATATATATATATATATATATATATATATATATATATATATTTTGTTTACACATAGGCCTACTGTTTAATGTTTTCAACTAAAAGAAAACTTTAATTACTATTGTAAGCTTGTTGTGTATTGCCTAATTGTAAGCTTGTCCAGAAATGGTGATAAAAACGTAAAAAAAAACGTCTTTTTCGTTAAACATAATTTAAATAAACGAATATTCAAATATTTGATTTTTATGAGCCCGAATATTCGAATGCAATATTTTTGAAAAAATGCCCATCCCTAATGCCGTTTAAAGAATTGTGATTTTCATTGATATAATAACTGTTCTGCTAATAACCCTCTGTTTGATCCGACGGTCTATGGGCGGGATACAAAAATTAGGAATAATCTATCGTTTCTACGAAAGCCCTGGAGCTTTCAAAATATTTTGCTGACAAATAAACATGATTTTCTCTGTCTAAGAAACACGGAGAATGCGTAAACATTGTTCATGTATGTGTACTACTGATACTGTAACAATAACAAAGCAGGTTGAAAATCAGTGGTTAAACTTTCATGTGCCCAAGGCAAGCATATATATCAGGGCTCGACATTAAGGCTTGTCCACTTGTCCGGGACAAGTGGATTTTTTGTAGGACAAGTAGAAGAGAAAATTAGTTGTCCGACCGGACAAGTTAAATTTCAAACAAAATAAAATGCCATGTTACTTCACGTTATGTGCCACTTGTTACGTCTATTTTACAGATTTAATTTTACCGATTTGAAACGAACACATTTTTCGCACTGCCTGTGAATGTCCTGAATGTGACTCACAGAAAGACGCGCGCCAGTATAATGCGCATGCACAGACCGCGCGCCAGAAGTTCTCTTTCGCGCTTGAACGAACATCAACACACACAATTAAGCCAAAATGTCATTTGTCGAGTATCTTCATAACATAAGAGCAGTCTTATGATGGACATAAAGAGTTGTGACTCGTGAGAGAATGAGGCGCGTGTGAGATCCGCGTCTCTGTCCACAGCGGCTGCTCTTAAAGGGCCAGCTACCAATAAAGCGTTCTGTCAGTAAAGTTAATGAAAGAACAAAGGGAACAGAGAAAATTACTCACTGCTCTTGACTAAAGAACTTGTGTAGCTTTAATAAGGAGTAGTCTATATATAATTTATAATTTATGCTGCGCAGACTGTTTGATAACTTTATTCAATTTCTGTATATGTCCTACCTGTTAGACAGTTCATTTTTATCCAGACATCAATGGCTTATTGATCATTATAGGTGTTATCAATCATTTAGTTGTTATTGCTAATTTCAGAATTATCACTAATCTGTGTGTGCATTTGGTTTAGAACCAAACAAGTTGACTCATGAAACCATTTGTTTATTATATCGCAATCGCATATCACAACCGCAATATTGACCTCAATAATCGCAATATGACATTTTCCCCAAATCATGCAGCCCTAGATAAAATTATAAATCTTTACCCGGACAAGTGACTTTTGTGCATGGACAAGTGAAACATAAATTTACTTGTCCGAAGGACAAGTGCCTCAAAAAGTTAATGTCAAGCCCTGTATAGCTACGTTAGTAACGTTCGTAAGAAACCAAACTGTTTGTAAATTGGTAAGATTTCAAAGCGATGAGTGCATTTGTGTTCGTGCTGATCACTCATCTTACATCAGATACCACAGGGCCCGCCAGAAAGCTTGCCTGTGATAAGATGGCCGCCGGTGATGAACGATAAGAGACTTCACTGTAAGACATCTAGCCTTTATTATGGATATCTATGGTTGTAAGTATAACGCGTTTGTTTTTCCAAATTGCCTTTGAATTTGTCAGAGCTCATAATAACATGTTAGACTTATAAAGTTTGTGATAGCACCATGAGTCTAGCTATGTTGTAATTTTTTTATCGCGTTGATCTTTATTTGTAAAGGCAGGGCTGCTAACTTTCACGCATTCAGCGTGAGATTCAGCGAGAGTTTATCATTATGTATACACCTGTTGAGCCACTCGTGATCGACTAGTTATACCACAAATTAGTTAAAATATTCCCGTAATCCTCCCATCCCCCTGGGAGCGGGGCGGAAGCAGCAGCTCATTAGCATTTAAAGTGAAACACACTAAAACTAAAGCCCAAATTTGGCAATTTTAAAATGCTATAAAAAATGATCTTTTTTTTTGAGCTAAGACTTCACATACACACTCTGGGGGCATCAAATAATTGTTTTACATCTTGTGAAAAGCGGCATATTTTTTTAATAGGTCCCCTTTAAGTGAGCAAGGAATAATTCAGAAGAGAAGAAAATGAGTGAAACCAGGAAGAGATGTAGATCTCAGATAAACTCTCACATTCACAAAGTTATGAGCACTGGTACGCTGAGGTCATGGGAATGTGTTTCTCTGACAGATACTGAAACATGCCTAAGAATCCGGTCTACCCAAATGCTGGATAGCAGCACGAGTTAGAAAATGCATTTCTCAGTATCTGATAAAACGTAAAGGTGATGTGAAACAAGATTATATTCAGTTTGAAATGGTTGATGTGATATATCATGATCTTTGGTTATACGTTTTCAGAGTTTAATTTACACAACTGAAACTAATATACAGTTAAAAATAACCCAGACTTTGGCTTTGTATTATTTACAAAGGTGAAATGGTTCTAGTACATGCACAACATTTATACAGAAATACCTATGGTTTATATATAAAATATTAGTAACCTAAAATATGGATTCAAAATAGGGCAAATGAATGGATATCAGCCAACAGTTATCACTATCAAGCCTCAATTGTTTAAAATTATTTACTAATCTAAAACCGTCATGATACAAATCTAGCGGTATAAAATTTGTACTTTAACGCCCATGATTCTTCAAATGAATATTCTCATACCAAAACTAAAATGTTAATTCTAGTTTAAAGGAAATGAAATATGAAAAAGCAGCCAGAGCAGTTAGTAAGCTACCTGTGTCAGAGGGACCCGTGTCTACAGCAGGTCTCCAGGCCTTGTCATGTATTCTCCTAGCAGGAGGAAGAGGAGCTGAGCACAGGCCAAAAGAACAGAGCGACAGAAGGAAAAGAAAGAGAGCATTTGAGAACAGAATGACAAAAAGTCTCCTATGTGAATATTTTGAGGTTATGTTTTCATGGCCAAAGCTACTTTTGAATCTGAAATACAGCATTAATCTAGAGCAAACTCAACACGACTAAAAACAGCAGATCTAAAAACAGCAGACAACCACCAGGCTATCTAACCTCGAGCCAATTCACCTAAAAAAGGAAACAATGCATAAAAACTTGCAAATAAATTTTTTAGAACAGGAAATGCCTGTTTCTAAACATGTTTCCAAACTTCTGGTTGCAGTAGTATGTGCACATAAGACTGGGAGTTTATGTCAGTATTACCTATTACTGCAGTGGCCATTTTCACTGCTGCACTCAGTCTTTTGTCCTCCTCTTCATCACTGTCATTGAAGTCCTCCAGGTTTCCAATGTCGGACTGCTTCAAACTCATCAGACTCGCCAAACTTTGCATGTCTTCATCACTGAATACAGAATAAAACAGTGGTTCTCAACCCAACGAATATCCAAAGATTCTTAAAATCACACCTTTATGATTTTGAAAGGTGTCTTAAAATCACACCTTTAAATTTGGGCTTTCTCATACATACAGTTTTTTTAAAAGACCGAGGTGAGAACCTTAGTTAAGAGTGTGAATAAAATAAGAAATATTCTTAGTAATTTTATCTTTTTTTAATGTGTGTTTTGTTTTAAAGTCTTCCTGAGACCCCCTTGTAGCTTTGCTGAGGCCCCCTGGTTGATAACCCTTGACTTAAAGTCACCATGAAATCACAATTGACCATTTTTTTAAATGGCAGTATTCATTATAAATTATTGATCCACGCAGATAATATTTTTTTATCATGTGCCCTCGTAAACTTTAATTAAAGTAGTCATGACATGAGAAATCAAATTTGCCTTGATATTTTGATATATAAGAGATCTTTGTATTAATTAAAGCAGATTTGACGACAACAGGTAGCTTTGACGATCATGCAAAAAAAAGCTTGTTTGCGATTCTGCAGATTCAGAAGGATCCAGCATAAGAAACAAGGGATGGTTTCATTTTAATTGCGTCCTGGACACGTCTGATGAATTTTATAGGGATATTGTTTTACTTTACAAACTCATCGTGCAATAGCGAGTAGGCATTGATATTGTTTACATATGCAGTGACGTTCAGCCCAGGGCTGCACGATTAATCAAAATTAAACCGCATGCAATTTGGCAAAGGCGGCAATTTTTTATATGTGCAGCTTGTCAGTGAAGCACGGCTCTGTGAACAGTAGTAAATGCTGCTCCATCTGAAAGCCAGAGGGCGCTCTCATGCAGAAACTACAAATATGGCCCTCAGAAGTACGATAATACACTGACGTTCCAGGAAATCCCAATGGTTATTCTATTCCTTAATTCACTTTGATTGATTAAACATGACTAATAAACACAACTTCTGATATTTCATGTTTTTTTTCAATGTTTTTTCACTTCAAATGCTTATCGATATAGCCTTTATCACTGTATAGAATACTGTGAAAAAATATGATGTTGTGTGCCTTATTCTGTGTAAGAAAGCCACATCTTTTCACAGAAGGATGTTTTAAAACACTTTAAAGCGAATTATGAATGTTATGAAGCGAGTTTGGAGTAAATACATTTTATACATTCAAATTATATGAAAAACATGTTTTTCTGCATAGATATATATTTTTGTGCAAAAAAACTTAATTAACATTATAAATTAACCTTGAGGAACATATATAGAAATCATTTTTAAAAATCCATGTCATGGCCCCTTTAAATTATCTTCCCTTCTCTCTGCAGAAACATCTCTTCTTCTCTGATGACCTGTTTACTGGTGTGAGGGCGGGGCAAGCTTGTCGACCAATAGACAAACCACAACCATCTTATCAATTCTAGATGGACAAAATCATTCGAGAAGTTCCAGAAGCTGGCTTTCTAAAACTGACTATAGATCAGTAAAGTAAATAAAATTGCATTTGACACTGTATGCGTCTTGTGCTTGGACTGATGTTTCTGCATCATTATACAATTAGGACCAGAAACACTTCTTCCAAGTGAAACAATGAAAACATCTGAACTTACGTAGCTTTGCCTCCTTCAGGAAGATGCAGGACAGGGTGAGATTAAGCTTGGCATCCAGCACTTTCACAGACAGAGGCTTTAATGTAAGCACTAGGTCAAACTGAGCCGGGGGTAGCACCTTGGCACATACTTCTTCATGTTCACATCTACTGATGCTGAAAACTTTCCTGTGGCCCTTTGTTTCCTGTGGATGTTGAGATGAGATGGGGTTAGACTGCTTAAAAAGAGAACAGTGTACTGCCAAATCGAGGCTGCAAAACAGAAATGCTAAAATTTGCTAAGAGTACCTTTAATAAACAGGGTGAGATTATGAATGGGGACATACTCACATCTCTCTATGATAAATGTCCAGTCTTTTGTCCTCAAATTCATCTGCATTTGGATCCTATAGGGAAAGAGAAATTTGCTGATGTTGGTTTCATTACCTCATGTTTTCAAATTTCAATAATGGACAACAGACATAAATCAAATAATATTATATAACGATGACAAAATTCAGGTTTACAACTTAACATAAGTTTTTATTAGTATATTTAAGAAAAATCACAAATGACCTTCATTTTACAGAGCCCAAAAATATGACATAATGGAAAAAGAAAAAAAAATTTATAGGGGAATGCAAACATTTAGCGAGCAAATTTAAAGTTTCTCGAACGCAAAACATTCGAGAGAATGCAAAAGCATTAACATATAGTTTTCCCCCCATCTGTTATTTCTTCCATCACCATGTCCCTTTAGGGCTCCGTACCATTCCTGTCATATATATAACCATTCAAAAGTTCAGGGTTGGTAAAAATTTGTAATGTATTTTATGCTTACCAGGCTACACTTATTTGATCAAAAAATACAGAAAAAACTGTAATATTAGAATTATTAACATTTATTTAAAATAACCACTTACTAGTTTAATATATTTTAAAATGTTATTTATGTCTGATGACATCATTAAGCAGTCTTCAGTGTCACATAATCCTTCAAAAATCATTATAATATTCTGATTTGGCATCCAAGAAACATATGACTTATTAGGGCTTGGGAAAACGATTAATTCGCATTACTAATCGCATCCAAAAATAAAAGTTTGTGTTTACATAATATATGTGGGTGTACTGTGTATAATTATTTTGTATATATATATATATATAAATACACACATGCATGTATATTTCAGAAAAAAAG